>CM055278.1:41235985-41835985 GCA_029237695.1 Conchocele bisecta | reverse complement strand
TTACTCCCGGACGGTACACTGTTCATACATCCAATAAGCCTCGTTTCTCCAGTCACAACCAAAAAACATACAATTGAGGTTTCAAACTATTCGCTGATAAGTGATATCGTAAGGATTTCAAAGTCATTGGACATTGACCCTGGGCACGAGTGGAGCAATGAATGAAAATATGGATGATGATAAACGTGCAAATGATGTTTCAGGACATACGTTGATATGGTAAATTAACTACTGATTATTTCACGAACTTTTGGCTATTAAACAAATCAAATCTCAGAAATAAGTAAGTATGTTTTCATCAATAACAAAAAGTCACCCTCCCTAAATGTCTTATTTGATAAAATCCCATAATATATTAATTGTAATGCGAAAACAATGAGGGTCGAAATACGGAAAGAATTATCTAAGATCTATTTCAGCCCCGATATTAAATTCCCATAGGAAAATCATAATAAAATCAATATTTGATGGAATTTCGTCAAGTAAATTGTTTTGGGGAGGGTAACTTTTTTGTTATTGATGAAAAACCACTTACATTTAAATATGTTTCAGATTTAATGTGTTTGATAGGCAGAAGTTCGTTAGCAGAAAAACGTGGAACAGACAGTACAGGAAGTGAACAGAGGCTCACGAATACCCCCCGTCCGCCGTCTGGACCAACACACACTTAACCCTTTCAACCCTAAGTAACTGGAATGGACTGTGATATGCTAATGTTCCGACCAATCCAATGGTCACAAAATGATTTTCAGATTCGTCCATTTATGAAAAGGGGGTGTTTTTGTTCTAAGAAATATGAAAATTACTTGCAAAAAGTGCAGATCCTGAAGAGACGGCTCGTTACGAGCCGGCTCATCTGGATCTGCACTTTTTTTGCATAAACCGCTATAGCGGGATTTCGGGTTCAAAGGGTTAAAACAAAAAGAGGGTATGTTGCGATGGCGTGCCATCAATTTTCCTCTAGTCTAACTTAACCCTTAGACCGCTATCTTAATTTTCTTGTCATCTGCTGTTTATTTTCTATTTTCCAGTTGTATCACCCAAAACATGGTTTGACAGCACTTTAGAATCATTTACAATGGTTTGACAGCACTTTAGAATCATTTATATTGGAAATGATTCTGAAGTGCTGTCAAACCATGTTTTCATTGAGAAATAAGGCAAGATATAAAAGCAATAGACGACAATTGTTGTGAGTAGCGCTCTAAGGGTTAAAATCCTTGCTCTAGTTTAGATAGGTTTCACAGTCAGTGTTCTCTTATGACACATTCAGGATCCAGGATTTGAGGAACGGGGGGGGGTGTCCTATTTGCGAGCTCCACGGAGTGAAGCGAGTATGCTAGGGTCGTCCGGGGGCATGCCCCCAGGACAAATTTTGAAATCTAGATGTCCAGAAATGCACTTTCCTGTGTTTCACGGCATTTAAATTCAGACTCCCAACTGGTGGTAAACTGGGATCTATGTAAACTCCGTGGATGAAGGGGGGGGGGGGGGGGTTGCAACCCCGGAAAACCGCCCCCCCCCTCCGCCCCCCCCCCCTCTCCCGTCAAGATCCGCCCCATTGCAATGTATTTTCATGCTTGTAAAACCCGCGAGCAAGTCTTGAAGAGCGAATACATGTATATGTCTGCGTTACAGTGGATCCCCTCTAAACTGATCACCATGGGGACCACCCTAACCCTTGGTGAAACCGATTAACTCTTTGCATGCTGGGAAATTTGTGGGCTATAAATAGTTCAAAAATAGCGGACGAGAATTCATTGTATTTTCTTTTATTTCTCTCTATAAATATCATGAATATGTCTTGGAATATCATTAGAATTGCGTCCAGAGGACGCAATTCTAATGAAATTCCAAGACATATTTACAGAGAGAAATTAAAACATACAGTATAGTCCTAATTTGTTTGGCGGATATTTCCGCCGCTAGCATGCAAAGAGTTAAGAGAGGTTCTACTGTACACATATACGTGTATGTGCATACACACGTCATTACACCAGTTTAACTGCATGGCCAGTTTGTTGTTTAAACCAATACTAGTATCACGCTACATGTAGTTACGCTTGCACGCTCAGTGTGCGGTAAACTGCATACAATGAGTCACACACGCACGTTTACATGTAATTCATTTATACATGTACAGTAAAACATATTATATTATTATACACAATCACCTGCGTTATTAAACTAGCCAATATGTCATCATTTCTGAACATCTATCGGCAATCTCTAATAGCAATCAGGCGGTTTAATTGGCAGAGCCTGAGCTGTAGCACATGGTATAGTATACAATATACCTACATTTCTTATATTATACGATATACCTACATTTCTTGTAATATACAATATACCTACATTTCTTGTATTTTAACAATATACCTACATTTCTTGTATTTTACAATATACCTACATTTCTTGTAATATACAATATACCTACATTTCTTGTATTATACAATATACCTACATTTCTTGTATTTTACAATATACCTACATTTCTTGTATTTTACAATATACCTACAGTTCTTGTATTTTACAATATACCTACATTTCTTGTAATATACAATATACCTACATTTCTTGTATTTTACAATATACCTACATTTCTTGTAAAATCCTATTCTTGTATTTTACAATATACCTAAATTTCTTGTATTATACGATATACCTACATTTCTTGTATTTTACAATATACCTACATTTCTTGTAATATACAATATACCTATATTTCTTGTATTACACGATATACCTACATTTCTTGTAATATACAATATACCTACATTTCTTGTTTAATATTATACATACCTACTTTCTTGTAATAATACATACCTATTTCTTGTATTATCATATACCACATTTCTTGTATTTTACAATATATACTATTTTTATCTTTCTTTATACAATTATACCTACATTTTCTTGTAATATCAATAATACCTACATTTCTTGTATACAATATACCTACATTTCTTGTATTTACAATATACCTACATTTCTTGTATATACGAATATACCTACATTTCTTGTAATTTACAATATACCTACATTTCTTGTAATATGTAGGGCAATATACCTACATATCTTGTATTTTACAATATACCTACATTTCTTGTATTTTACAATATACCTACATTTCTTGTAATATACAATATACCTACATTTCTTGTATTATACAATATACCTACATTTCTTGTATTTTGCAATATACCTACATTTCTTGATTACAATATACCACATTCTTGTATTTTACAAATACCTACATTTCTTGTATTATACAATAACCTACATTTCTTAGTATATATCAATATACCTACATTTCATGTATTTTACAATATACCTACATTTCTTGTATTATACAATATACCTACATTTCTTGTATTTTACAATATACATACATTTCTTGTATTATACAATATACCTACATTTCTTGTAATATACGATAAACCTACATGTATTGTATTATACAATATACCTACATTTCTTGTATTATACAATATACCTACATTTCTTGTATTTTACAAAATACCTACATTTCCTGTATTATACAATATACCTACATTTCTTGTATTTTACAATATACCTACATTTCTTGTAATATACAATATATCTACATTTCTTGTATTTTACAATATACCTACATTTCTTGTAATATACAATATACCTACATTTCTTGTATTTTACAATATATCTACATTTCTTGTATTTTACAATATACCTACATTTCTTGTAATATACAATATACCTACATTTCTTCTATTTTACAATATGCCTACATTTCTTGTATTTTACAATATACCTACATTTCCTGTAATATACAATATACCTACATTTTGTATTAAACAATATACCTACATTTATTTATTATACGATAAACCTACATTTCTTCTATTATACAATATACCTACATTTCTTGTAATATACAATATACCTACATGTTTTTGTATTATACAATATACCTACATTTCCTGTATTATACAATATACCTACATTTCTTGTAATATACAATATACCTACATGTTTTTGTATTATACAATATACCTACATTTCCTGTATTATACAATATACCTACATTTCTTGTATTTTTACAATATACCTACATTTCTTGTATTATACAATATACCTACATTTCTTGTATTTTACAATATACCTACATTTCTTGTAAAATCCTATTCTTGTATTTTAAAATATACCTACTTTCTTGTATTTTACAATATACCTAAAATTCTTGTATTTTATAATTTACCTACATATTGTATTTTACACACAAAAAAAACTACATTTCTTGTATTATACAATATACCTACATTTCATTGGTGATTCCACTGACGAGCCGCTGCCTCACAGAATACTCCGGAACATTGCGTCGTGTAAAATCGAGCACACCCTGTACATGCACATACACAGCCGCCTACGTTAATCTTGCCAAAGCCGACGTTTCTGACATCTATCGGCAATGTCAATTGGAAATCAAGCAGCTTGATTTCAAGTGCAACGGTTAAGTATTTTGAAATTTAAAAAAAAATCACATATTGGAAAGATTAGCGCAGGCGGCGGTGTAGTAAGCAACACATACTGAACACACACACTGGACACCGTGAACACAGCTAGTAGCGCTGGGTAGAAGTGAACATGTTTGGAATGTTGAAGTCTTTGCATGGAAGGGCTTTGTTGCGCCCTTGGTATATTGCCTGTGTGACCAGTGTACACACGAGGCATCCTGCACAACGGCGATCATCGTCTAAAATAGCTTGCAATTTGACCACAACAAATACCCATAGATTGTGGTTCTATAATTTGTATTATTTTCGTATTTAATAGAGTTGTCGAGTAGGACTGTGGAGGTGTGCTAATGGTCACTAGCTACATTGACCAATATTCCAATAAGTAATGGTTCATCATACCGCCACATAATTAAGTAACATAATACGTCACAATAATGTCTCATCCGTTCATAGGCCGGGGTTCCTCTCAAATTATTGGGCATAAAACCACATCTATATACTGTCTCAAACGTAATTTTTAAAATCAATAGTGTTCCCGTCCGTACAAGATGAATGCATATATAATACCTCAACATTCGTTAACCGTATTAGATCCAAAATATTAACAAAAAACTAATTTAACTTACATGTACATTATATCACATACACTGTTATTAGATATAGCCATTAATCAACGTAGTCGTACGGTACTATTATATTGCCTGATACAATTATTTTGCAAACGGCGTTGGGTTGAAACTCGATGTGTAATGCAAATAATATATTCATAAGAAATAGCCCAAATATTGGTCTGATAAAATGGGATTGGTGTAATATTCAACCTGGTTAGACCTGGTTAGACTAGTTCAAGCGACATATGACCGGGACCAGTCTGATCAGGGTGTTCATTATTCGCCATTCTGTCATCAATGATGACGCTAGGGCTCTTAACGTGGCTTATATACAAGTTATTGTTCATATATTGGATTTTTAAGGAACTAAATGCGAAGGAGCGCTAGCGACAGCATTTACTTCCTTACAAATCAAATAAGTGAACAATAGCATACGCATAGTTTAGCCAAGTGTAGACTGCAATGTCCCATCCAAATATTGAGTTTCAATTTCCTGTTGAATTGGGGTTAAACGTTGCAATATGTGAAATAAGTGGAGCACAATGCTGCCCAGCGATTGGCTTAGAAAGTATGGCGAATCATAAGGGCAATTATTGCAGGCAAACTACTTTTTAGATGATCTGAATGGATTGAAAGGCGTTAACTATATAACAAGGTGTATGATCACGTGGTACTAACAACAACATCAAGTACCGATTCAAAGTACGTATTATTTTATAGTGTCCGTATTACGTAACGGAATTTGATGAAATATGGCGCATCAAACGCGTCTCGTTAAGCTGCATTTGGTGGTCTCTGTATTTTCGCCCAAACTTCTGTGGTTTTTGCGAAGAATCGATTTCCGTGTTGGAGGAAGAATCGATTTCCGTGTCTCCGACACGGAAATCGATTCTTCGCAAAAATCACAGAAGTTTGTGCCAAACTCACTAGACCACCAAATGCAGCTCATGAAGACGCGTTTGCTGCGCCATATTTCATTAAAATCCGTTGCATAATTAAGGAAATTATCAAAGAATACTTACTTTGGAGTGGGCGACGTTGTTCTTGTTGTAACCACGTGATCATGCACCTTGTATAATAAGATTACAGGAAGATAAGACATGCAATATAAGACGTGCAATATAAGACGTGCAATATGTCTGTGTTATCGCCGCATGCCAATTCAGTTTGAAACTGTCCAGAAATGTGCTTCATACATTTAGAAGCAACAGTGAGAGATAACACCAAAACACACGCTGAAGTGAGTGAGTGAGTGAGTGAATATGGTTTAACGTCCGCTTTTCTGACATAGAGGTACAAGCCTCAGGGAGTCTACACGCAGACGGGTCAACGGGGTCGAGTCCCGTATCCACCTGTCCGAGGGGGGTAAATCCCAACTTCAGAACTCAATATTTACAATCAAAATATATATTCAGTCTTGAAATTCACACGCTGAAGAAACTACGAATCAAAGTTCAAGTATTAAATGCACGTACCCACTCACTTGGCACAAACTGTTCTTTATATCAGAGTCATCATCCGAGACATTTAATGGCAAAATAAGCATTCATTCACAATTACCCCACGTATTGATTGGAATTATTATACATTTTATATTCATTTGGCTCATATTTAAGGGTGAGAATTGACTCGAACCGTGACCTTCCATACCCGGTTTTATTTTTATATCACTATCAGTAAAATAAATATTACTAAATGATTATATCTGTATGGAATAGTGGCACAATTATACACTTATTTAATTCCTATAGTTTGTGCCTACTAAGTGGGCATGTACCTTTAACAATCTATCATTTCAATGTTATATGAAGGACTGACGTACAGACGGACATGTAAGGCGGAAACTCGTGACGAAACAATATATACATTTTGCTAAAAAATGTGAGTATAATTACCTCCCCTGTTTATCACAGTCTACGATAGTAAAATGGAACCTCTCCAAACCGGACACCAAGAACACACCTGTGATCTTATTTTCATGCATTTCTTGGTAATTTATCTCGGGTAATAATGCCTGGGTGCCGTTTCACTAAACTTCGTACGACTAAAATATTCGTAAGTGCAAATTTAGGATTGTCTGGAAATTTCAATTGATGGATTTACATTTATTGAGCATAGGCTGCATATGCAGCCTATGCCCAATAAATGTAAATCCAATAATTGTTTACAAGAAAACGGTGTTAATGTAAAATTGACAGACGATCCTAATTTTGCACTTACGAACATTTTAGTCGTAAGACGTTTAGTGAAACGGGCCCCTGTTCGCCATCGCAGAGCACACAACTACGGCTCAGAATGATGAGATGTCTGATTTACAGTCAAACCTCTCGAAGCCGGACACGCTGAGGACCTATGAGGGTGTCCGGTTTAGAGAGGTCTTACTGTACATGACATTTAACATGGCGCGTTTAGTTGATAACAATCAGTTGCAATACATAAAGGCAACAGATATACGTATATAGCAGATTCCTTGCTAGGTAGATGAGCGCTAGTACGAAAATACTGATCTAGATTGACAGTTAGTATACAGGCCGGGCTGGGTCGTGTTGTGTTTGATAATTGTTCCCCTGATACAGACACTAATGGATCGCCGGGTTGAAATATAGACATTATGGCGTCGCGACCAGCATAGTCCCAGTTCAGTTGAGACGGTTCAAATGAGTGGTAGGGATGGGTTGTGGCCTATGGGTTAGAACACCTGACTTCCAATCCGGAGCTTGTGGGTTCAAACCTCGGCTTAGTCATAAAAAAAAAACGTTCATAGTAAATTTGTATTTCCATCCCACTGGTCTGTCAGATGAGACTTTAAACTGTACTCACGTCTCTATGTATGACCATAGCTGTTGGTGGGACGTTAAACCCATTCACTCTCACTTTCACTTTCAAATGAGTGGTAACAACACATACTTCTTATGGCGAAATAAACACAATTAGCAGATTCATATGAAGTTTAGCAGAGTTTTTTAATGAAAGGTATTGTATCGATAGTCTTCAATGGGATATACACTTGGAAAAGTCGCGGGAATACTGGACGAAGGCCGGAAGGCCTCATCCAGTATTCCCGCGACTTTTCCAAGTTTTGACTAAGGTCCCTTTTCTCAGTCGAGGGACCAACTATGCACGTTCACTTCACCCATGATTGTTGTTTCATGTTTTACCATAAATCGTCTCTCATCACACACGTACAAATGAGACACGCTATGGGATTTGGACCTTCAGACATCTGCGTAATTTCATTAAAAACGTTTACAATATTTAGAACATTTTTTTATAAATTAAGTCAAACGTTGAAAAAAATGTCAGCGTACATGCGGAATATAATTTCGCATGTACGCTGAAAATTGTGTCAACTTTTCATGCCATTTACGGAAAATATTGTAAAGTTTGTAAACGTACTTAATGAGATTACGCAGATATCCCAAGGTACACACTCCTATGGCGTGTCTCAAATGTAGTTTGTGTCGTGTAAATGTTACATACATCGTATTTGTTGAAACGTGTTGACATGCGGGAATTGTTTTCCATGCGGTTTCAAGGTGCATGATCACGTGGTTACAACAACAACAACGTCGTCCACTCCAAAGTAAGTATTATTTGATATTTGCCTTATTATGCAACGGATTTTGATGAAATATGGCACAGCAAACGCGTCTTCATGAGTTGCATTTGGTGGTCCAGTGAGTTCGGCACAGACTTATGTCATTTTTGTGAAGAATGGATTTCCGTGTCTGTAGACACGGAAATCGATTCTTCGCAAAAACAACGACAGAACTTTCGGCGAAAATACAGAGACCACCAAATGCAGCTTAACAAGACGTGTTTGATGCGCCATATTTCATCAAAATCCGTTACGTCATAAGGACAATATAAAAGAATATGTACTTTGAATCAGATGGATTCTGGAAATGTCAGTACTTGTTGTTTTTGTTAGTACCACGTGATCATACACCGTGGAGTTTCCGGCTCATGTTGCAACACTGGTATAACAAATAGACATTTCATCTAAGGTAGAGAACTGCAGAATTACAATATCTCAAAGTTCATGGGAGCTATAGGATGAGAACATGGATGGTGATAATGCGGTATGTGAAGGTTCAATGTCAATTGGAGTTAGGTTTCTGGAGATATTGGGTAGTTAAAAACTTTAACGTACATTAAAAAAAAACACATATTTCAAAGTAAGTTGACCTTGGGCATGGAGCCGCATGGGTAAAATGAAAATATGGAAAACAAGAAACGAGGCAAAGCCACGAAGGCCAGGTTTTTTCCAAGCATGGACACTTGGATAACATAATTATACCCACTTTTTGTAGACTAGATGGCCGTGGCCTGCATGTCGCGCCTTAGGGCGAGGCATGGACACTAAAAAAATAGATATAGTAGATGGAAAAACTTTAACGAAAAAACTTTAACCGGACACTCGGACGTACGGACGGACGGATGGACGGACGTATGCCAAAATGCCGACGATATCGCGCTTTCCGCAAGCGGGTGCGACATGATGATAAACACCCATGTGAAGTATCAAGGTATGCAGGTTTTACAAATAACTTTAACGAAACTTTCTAAGTAATTGACATCGACCTTGGGCATGGGAACTGCATGCGTGGATTATATAATGAAAATATGGATGATGATAAAGAGGTATGTGAAGTGTCAAGTCGATAGGACTCAGGGTTGTGGAGATATTTGGTATTTAGAGAACTTTAACGCAATTGTCGAACGCACTGACGCACGCCGAAAGCGGCGACTACATGTATATCACGCCGACCGCAATCGGATAAAGAATCTTTAATTCTCCCCGAATCTTAGGGAGGGGGCGCCGGGTCAGCCGCCGCCGCAACCGCCGCAGCCGCCCACCCCCCCCCCCCCCCCCCCCCCCCCCGCCCCCCCCCCCCCCCCCCCCCCCCCCCCCTCCCCCACCCCCACGCGTGTATCCGTCCTTGGATTGTATCCTCAAATTATGGCCAGGGGTTAAAATATGTTACAATGTACATGTATGTCTATGTACATAATATAATGGGGTCAAAGTAGACGTTCAACAGCTTAAAGTTAACATTGGACTTTATATTGCTATATTCGTTGAGTGAAATCTGACACCATGAACTATTTAAAAACTACTTTGGGTGATATTGTCCTGATGTTAACATTGACACTTCGCGTGTTGTAGTTTTTCTATGAATATATTCACCAAATTCTCCGGAAGAGTACGTAAACACATTAAAATAATTCTATGTAAATTGACAGTTGTGCGCGGACGACATAATATGTGACTCTGACTGGAGAAATGGGTCTTATGGGATTTGTCACATGTACCGACAGCACACTCCGATATCTTGATAATGATCTATATTGATAGTTAGAAGCATGTCGAGTGTTTTATAGATGCAATAGCGAACAGTGCAGATCCTGATCAGACTGTACGGATGCACAGGCTGATCGGGATCTACACTGATCGTAAAACTCGTCATGTGTTTTACCAGCCGAATATCTAGTGTGTCAGACTGCAGATACGAATGCTAATCTGAGTTTACAAATGTAAATGCTTTGACGGCGGCACTGGTTCGATGACCTTGCATGTCGGGACCGACTAAAAAAAGACTATCACGAAGGTGTCTTGCCCAAGGACACGCCGAATCGGCCGAATCGGAACTCGGGACCTTTCGATCCGTAGTCCGATGCTCTACCACTGAGCTATTGCGGCTTCTCAGTTTACACTGGCAACACGGGCTATATAGTCTCGTTATTCCTCCCAGTCCTAGCAGTTGGTGGCCCAGTGGCGGATTCGGGGAGGGGACCAGGGAGCCGTTTCACTAAACTTCGTAAGACTAAACTATTCGTAAGTGCAAATTGAGGATCGTCTGGAAATTTCAATTGATGGATTTTCATTTATTGAGCATAGGCTGCATATGCAGCCTATGCTCAATAAATGTAAATCCAATAATTATTTTCAAGAAAACATTGTTAATGTGAAATTTACAGACTATCATAATTTTGCACCTACGAACATTTTAGTCGTACGAAGTTTAGTAAAACGGCCCCCAGGGGGCCCGGGCCATCCCTTTCAGGATTTTAGAGTTTTGTTTTGCAATTGAGAAACTGTACAACACGATACTAGAAGTTTGAATATTCGTGTTTGTATACTAATTTCGCTGCACATCCCGTAATAGGACAGAGTCTGTCTTTGCCATTGATTGTTTGACCACACACTAAGCAACCTGCTACTGGAAACACGAATAGTCATGTTTCTAGTACGAGGTAGCATCCAGTAAACTAACAGTCATTGGTTATATAAACCCACCAAATGCAGCTTGATACCAGAAACACGATATGTTTCGGTCATATAAGTATATGGTGGACGAACAGGCTGGTGAACCAAATTAGTGCACAGGTTGAAGTAACGGACCGAGGTCTATAAAAACATTAAATATGGCTGAAAGCATCAATAAATGAAAAACAATAAGGTAACAAAAATATGTTGTACTCCCTATATACATGATATATATTACAATGTATGTATATGTCTATATATACTGAAAGGATAAAGAAACGCAGGGTAAACATTTGAGGTGATTTAAAGTGATGTGTTTGCTGTTATATACAATATTTTATATGAGTATTAAAAAAAACATCTTTAGTCAACACATTACCAAAATTTAATTAGGTTTTGACCGATAATTCATTAGTAATTGAATCACAATTGACGGTACCCCCCAATATCGCACAGTGAAATCCACTGTTTTGTCAGTATCTCGTATGCCCCCCTCGCGCATCTGTCACAGCCCTGATTCTCTTGTGCATGGAATTCATCAGTGCATTTATCCTTCTTATTGGGATATTGTTCCACTCTTCCAACAATGCAGTCCTTAGTTGGTCGAGATTAGATGGGCTATTCGGACACCCCCTTATCCTCCTGTCAAGTTCGTCCCACAGATGTTCGATTGGGGACAAATCGGGACTGTACGCTGGCCAGTCGAGTGGGTTAATGTTATGGTCAGCGAGAAAGTCTTGACAAACTCTGGTTACATGGGGCCGGGCATTATCATGCTGGAAAATTAGTTGACGCTGTTGCACAAATGGATCAACAACCGGGCGGAGGATTTCATCCCTATATCTTACGGCGGTTAAATTCCCGGCTACCACAATCAACGGTGACTTTACCCCGTGAGATATCCCTCCCCAGACCATAACCGAGCCACCCCCAAACCTATCCCTCTCAAGAACGCAAGCGTCGGCGAAGCGTTCCCCACGACGTCGGTATACACGACGTCGACCGTCCGGACGAAAAAGAGTGAACCGGGACTCATCTGTGAAAAAGACTTTTCTCCATTGCCTCATTGGAAATCGTCTGGGAGCATGTGCCGCCAACCAAGCCATACGACGCGCGCGACGTGCACGAGTAAGAGGCAGGCAAACGTAGACCAACCTCGCGCAATCGATTTCTTACAGTTTTGGGGTGAATGTGGCGATTATGATTGCCTACCATGTTAATAGCGGTTTCAGTGGCAGTAACGTGGCGATTACGTAGGTGGGCGAGACGAATAGCCCTGTCTTGACGTCGCGACGTTACGTGCGGACGTCCCTATCTCGGTCGGTCGGCAACCCTTCCGGTCTCTCTCAGACGACGGACAAGACGTTCTATGGTGGAAACATTCACACCGAACTGCATAGCAATCTACTGTTGCGTTTGACCTTGCATTAGCAATGCAATAGCCTGAACCCTCTGAACTTCCGTTAGACGTACCATGGTTGTGAGAGCTATAAATTCAGTGTAAATAGCGGAAAACGATGTGTATACCTCAAGCGTATCAAGTGGTATGACAAAATGTTTTGACGAACTCATCATCATCATGCTGCACGCGTTTTTGACTTGTTATCACTTTTTCTATGTGGTACGGTGCATTACACGGTTGAGTAACTTTAGGCACCGGTTTGGGTGCACAGTGGCCAAGATAGTCGCCTGACCGGTTTTCATAATTTTAGGCCAAACATTTAAATAATTATTGCGTATATTGTTACCCTGCGTTTCTTTATCCTTTCAGTATATAAGTAGTAAAAAGAAAATTATATATTTACTGATGCTGTTATGCATATTTAATGTACATGCATTTATAAACCTCGGTTCGTTACTTCAACCTGTGAATTACGGAAATGGAAGGAAACTTAAACAAGGGGAATAACTCAATCAATGAAACACCCGTCATGCTTCTAATAAGCGATATTGACCATTATCAGCCTACAGGAGCGTGTTATTGGATCAGGAGCTACATTGGTCACCAATCCAATAAGCCCCATTTCTCCAGTCACAGTCACAAATGAAAAGGGGAATAGCTCAAACACTACTGATGCTAGAGTTATTTCTCTTGTGCACTGTACGCCTCCTTGTCGCCACGTACCTACATGTGTATCCCAAGTTTGCAGTCAAACCATTGATTAGTTTGTACGTTATGATTCGCACAAGCAAGTGGAGATGGGCGGACGGACGGACAGACGATTTGATTACTATATGCCTCCTCATTCTTCGAATATCGGTGGCATAACTACAGAGCCCCGTAGGTGATGTAGAATTCTTTTTTTCCCACGAATTAACAATTCGTTCCCTCAATTGAACAATTCGTTCCCACGAATTAACAATTCGTTCCCGTGGGAACGAATTGTTAATTCGAGGGAACGAAATGTCATTTCGTGGGAACGAATTGCTATATCGTGGGTTATATCGTGGGAACGAATTTTTAATTCGAAGGAACGAATTGTTATATCGTTGGAACGAATTGCTATATCGTGGGAACGAATTGTTTGATTCGAGGGAAGGAATTGTTAATTCAAGGGAACGAATTGTTATTTCGTGGGAACGAATAAATGAAAATAATACATATAGAGCATTAGTTCTGAGTACATAACTCTAATTACATTTCATTTCATAAGAGTTATGACGGAGTAGTGTTTCCAAATGTGCATTTGAAGCGTTCTTTGTTTACTTTCTACTTCATGGAGAGTGACCTAAGAATTTGGCTAATACACACTTTATTAGGTGATTTTATGGTAATATTGTTTGTGTCACATTGTATAATTGTCTCTCAATAACAATATAGAGAAGTATGAACGTCAAAACCATGCAGAATTTTTTCAATATTTTAAGTGCGCGAACTGTAAGCTTTGATGCTATTACGCACATTTTTACTGTGTAGCGTGGTGTAGCGATATAGTGCAACCTGTTGCATATAAAGCGGAAAACGTGAAGCTAATAGAGCATATACTGTTTCAGCAATACAAAATACTACAATGACCGATGTATACTAGTTGGCATAAATGTAATAAAACACAGACCTCCAGATAAGCTGCGTACTTGCGTAAATACCCAATTAAAATTGCCAAAAACCCAATTGAAATCAGAAGTAGCGAGTATCAAAAAGCAATTACAAATTTGTGGTACCTTTATCATGCTGCAGAAAACAACAAACAGACCACAAATATATCATATTTTTATTATTTTCAATGAAAACACATCTTGGTATTTCATTAGAATTGTCTCAAAGGAGACAATTCTAATGAAATGCCAAGACATGTTTGCATTTCAAAGCTAACTATTCAATAACCTTATCTGGAGCCCTGTAATAAAACATAAAGTACATACCCATGATGAACTATATCGTATTGAAATTCCTCCCGAGCCGTCCCAGAGCAAATTGAAAATAACTCGCTGGCCGTGAATAACACCAGCTGTCTACCGTTTACCGCTATCTAATATCATTCAAGGACACATATCGTATTGTGTACTATAGCATGGGCGTCGCCAGAGGAGTGAAACATCGCTTGGGACGACCGAACCCCTTTGTAATCGATCTCGTTACTACTGACTCGTGACTACTGTCTGTTCCACAGTTTGCTGCCGGCTCCAAAAATGGGGTTCGTACGAACCTGCCGAACCTCCCCTGACGACGCCCTTGCATGCTATGCACTTGTTCATGAATAACAGAAAGGTGACCCCGCACCCCGACCACATGCGTGAAATAGACGTCTAATTAGTGTTCACATATTGGATTTTTAAGTACAGTGGGGTCAGCGTGTAAGTGCACACACGAACGAACATGACAGGTTGGAATCAACCTGTGGTGTTCGTTCGTGTGTGCACTTACACGCTGACCCCACTGTAATTCATGTATCAAAAAAGATGTAAATATTTTTCTGCATTTTTTCTCATTTCGCATCAAAAGTGTATGTTGTTACCACTCAGTTGAACCGTCTCGGCGAGACGGTTCAACTGAGTGGTAACAGCATACACTTTGGGTGGGTAGCGAACCAACCTGTCGTGTTCGTTCGTGTGTACACTTACACGCTGACCCCACTGTAATTAAATGCGAGTGAGCGCTGGCGACCGCAGCAACTAGTTCCTGAAAAATCAAATATGTGATAAATAGCATACTTGTAGTTCAGCCACGTATAGTATGCAATGTCCCATCTGAGTATTTATTTTCCATTTCCTGTGGAACAATTAATCATTACATCTGATAATGTGTATCGTATTGGTTGCAATGTGTGAAATATGTGGAACACATTAATGCTGTCCAGCGATTGGCTTAGAAAGTAGGACGAACTATAAATGTATTTATTGTTCACACTAGTTTATCGACCAATGGAAGAACGGCATTTCGTCTCAATTAATCGCATATTGCGACGCTTTCGCCAATATGTATTAAATTAATCATTAAATGTTCAGCGCTATATTTAGAACTGATTGTATGCCTTGTTGTTCACGAGACGCAAAGCATATTACCGCCCACGCACGCGCTCACTTCGTGTCACACCGCCAATCACATACTAGTATAACGATTCGAGCTCACGTTTAGGGGCGGAGCTTCGCTGGGCTGGGTAAACAATAAGTAAGTTATAGTTCACATATTGAATTTTTAATAAACTAATTTATTAAAAAATCAATAAACATGTGAACTATAACTATAGCTATTATATATACCACATTTTCCGCAAATGGAGTTTCATATAAATGTGATATACAATCTACTAGAGATAGTTTTAACGTATTGTAGCTATATCCACAGGTGGAAGACTCGGACCTATGACACCAAATAAATGCCTATTAAAAAAATCCCATTACCCCACCCACTTGGTCTCGTACAGTACCATCTTATATTTATATAAATAGAAGATGGTACTGTACGAGACCAAGTGGGTGGGGTAATGGAATTTTTTTAATAGGCATTTTCTTTGGTGTCATAGGTCCGAGTCTTCCACCTGTGGCTATATCGTGTGGACGACAAGATATCGTTGCATGTACTGTATGTACATTTACATGAACAGGTACAGTAACGTAGAGCAAACCCTACATTGTATGGCAACGTAATTTGTATTCATTTGCTACATTAACTGTTAAGATTCTTACGAAATGCCACGTGTTTTAACACACCTCGTTTTCAGCTAGTACTCGCGATCAAAAATCATTTGCGTTCATGTGTCACACCCATGATTTTGTAACTGCAGTTTTCGGCAAATTCAGCAATTAATTTTCATTTTATTGTCAATAATGCCGACCCTGGTCCGACGAAACGACGACTTGTGTGTTAGAACGTGTAAACTAGTCGCAAATACAATACTATAATTTAGAATAAACATGTCTGAATTGTATATGCATAATATGCGTTGCAATTCGAACCTTGTTTTGTGGCAGCTAGCGACGCGCATGCTCATGAATATTATTAAAACAGGGGTATGGCTAGTTGTGTGAAAGATATAGATTTCAATACCTTCTCCGATAACCATGATAACCCGGGGTACAATGTCAAGGTGGCAAGGTGCATGCTCACGTGGTTATAACAACAACAACAGTGGGTGAACGTGTTGAAATCTTGAAAGTAAGTATTATTTGATATTTTCATTAATATGAAACGGATTTTGATGAAATATTGCGCAGCAAATGCGTCTTCATGAGCTGCATTTGGTGGTCCAGGGACTTTGACACAGACACGGAAATCGATTCTTCGCAAAGACGACAGAAGTTTGGGCGAAAATACATAGACCACCAAATGCAGCTTAACAAGACGCGTTTGATGCGCCATATTTCATAAAAATCCGTTACGTAATAAGGACAACATAAAAGAATACGTACTTTGAATCGAATTGATTCTGGAAATTGCAGTACTTGTTGTCAGTACCACGTGATCATACACCTTGAATGTATACATGTACGTAGTAATGGGGGGATCGTAGCTAGTTATCTCCCGTTGAATTTATTTATAGAAATCCCGTCAAAATTGTGTAGTTTGGGGCCTTATTGCTTGTAAAAAGAGCAAATGTAGAATATGATGTGAAAGGGAGCAATTATAGTGATTTCGACTAGTGTTGATCCAGATCATACTACATCTACGCAATCTGACCTGGGACTACATTATTTGCTAGATTCATATTTGCACATGTATTAATGTTATTGCAAACAGTGTACACTCAGATCAGACTGCACAGGTGTGCAGTCTGATCTGGGTCTACTCTGTTCGCAAAACTCAAAAACTCAATTTGTGTGCTATTCAGTAAGTTTGTATGTTTGTTTGTTTGTTTGGTGTTTAACGGCCTATTAACAGCTAAGGTCATGTAAGGCCGGACAAACGGGTTTGATCCCGTTTTAACCTGCTGCATTGTGGGGTGGGTGTCCCAAATGAGAACGGAATATTTACATTGAGAAAAAATATATTCAGCCCTGAAATTAGAAAAACCTGACCTGGTGCCAGGTCCATACCACACCAAGTTACTTGACCCCTTCCCCTAAAATAGGATTACGAGCTATTCAGTATTTTTTTTTTCCTTATATTTAACGGCGGCACTGGCTCTAGGACCTTGCATGCCGTCTCCCAAGAATGGGAGAAAGAACGGAGGTAGAGATTTTTGAGAGAAGCCGGTAATTCGTATTTACAGAGCAACTACGCATTATCGGTACCCATTTACAGCTGGGTGAACTGGAGCAGTGTGGATAAAGTGTTTTGCTCAAGGACACAACGCACGCCGCTAGTCAGGCTCGAACCCACGACCGAGCCTGACTAGCGGCGTGCGTTGTGTCCTTGAGCAATATTCTATTCAGTAAGAAATAAACGCTGAAATACAGCATTGGAACAGGATCTCTATAAATAGATTTACAAAGGGAAATAACCGACTACGATCCCTCATTGAAGGGGCAGTACAAGAAGGGGACAGGGGCCGAGCTTGACATGTTTCTATATATATATATCCAGATAATTATCAATGTTTGCTTTTATGACATTTGTTTTGTTATTGTGCCGTATGCCACTTCCATACATGTAAGCTATTAGTAGGGTAACTATCAGGGTATGTTTTGGAGGTACCCATACAAAAAGCATCCCTAACTATGTTCTTTAGCAAAATGTTCGTCTTTGTCTGACGTTTATCACCCTGCCGGCATAAATAGTGGCGTTTTGTGTAATCCAAGATGGCTTCCAAGATGGCCGCCATTTTCGAATAACAAGATATATATATTACTTATGTTATTGGTGTTGCGACATAATATATATTCTAGAATATTAGATACCTGTAGCCTATTTCACCAACATTGCAAAGTATACTTTCCAAGCAAAGTATACTTTGAGGGAGTAATAATTATTTTTCCCAAAATGCATTATTTCTTATAGAACTAACGACTGCATATATTTGATGATTAAAAGTATGCAGAACTTATTATAGTGAATTTATTACATTATCACAGCCATAATGGCTGTGATAATGTAATAAATTCAGAATAATAAAAATTAATAAATTTATCATAAAATTGAAAATTTCTCCCTCAAAGTATACTTTGCTACTAAAGTATACTTTGCAATGTTGATGAAATAGGCTACTGGTATCTAATATTCTAGAATATCTATTATGTCGCAACACCAATAACATAAGTAATATATATATCTTGTTATTCGAAAATGGCGGCCATCTTGGAAGCCATCTTGGATTACTGCTGTTTACTAGACCCCGTGTACTATTACTTGGAAGATAATTGTATATAAAATACTAGGCATGGGCATATTTTTACCAGTGAAATCATATGAAATGAATAAGTTCAAGCTATGTGATACATGTACATGCAACTTCATTTGCAGGGAATCTTTAACATATCGATCTCCGTTCCATCTACATGTACCATGCCGTTTCCAGCATCTGTCATTAATTACAACGCGGGAAACGTAAATTACCGTCTGCTGTTGGTTTATGTGTTGTTTTCTTTCTCTGTAAAAACATGGTTTGACAGCACTTTATAATCATTTCCAATGGAAATGATTCGAAAGTGTTGTCAAACCATGTTTTTCATGAGTAAATTGAAAATAAAAAATCAACAGCAGACGACAAGATTTAATTCAGCATTGCAAGGGTTAACATTACTGTTTGCTGCTTTACTAGGCCAACCCACCCTCATGCTGTGTAGACCCAAATTTAGTTTGTTGTACTCGGTCAAAAGTGAATGGCATTTTATAGCTTGAATTTGTAAACAAACAGTCCGGGAACGGATCTGGAAAGTGGCGAACTTATACGGCTACCAATCAGTTTTGATCACATGTGCTGGTGGAGGGACCATACATACAATCCTTTATCCCAGGCTGGTGTCAAGCCAAAATTGACATGGTTCATAACTTGTTTTGTAGTGAATGACCATTACCGAGTTAATAGTGTATTCGACACCGTTAAAGATGGATTTATTGCTAAGATACACACCAATATCAGTCATATTGCCGACCCAGACTAGCTTTCATCACTTTCCCACATTTTCACGGAAAATATGTTTGTTTGTTTGTCGGGGGGGGGGCGGGGTTTAACGGCCTATCAACAGCTAAGGTCATTGAAGGCCGGGTCAATGGGTTTAGTACTAAATCCCATATATTACCTGTACAAGTACATGTACATGTTCAAGTACATGTACAAATGGGGGGAAAATCCCAAAATCAGAACTGAATATTTACAATTAAAAATATATATTCAGCCCGAACTCAGAATAATCCTGATCTGATGCCAGGTCCTCGCCACACCAGAATCACATGGCCCCCTCCCACAAGCAGTATGATCAGTAATAATCTTACTACTTTTATAATGGCAATAACCCAATTCAACTCCCAGGTAACAAAAGAGCCAAAGATAACAAGAGTGTCGAAGGTCACAATATACGCCCGTCGAGGCAAGGCCAGTCAACAAGGGGATATAACTCATATTGACGTGATAAACATGTAAACCAAATTTGGTTACGATCCGTCAAGTAGAACTCGACTTATTGCGTGGACAAGGATACAGAGTGCGAAAATTAACAAGAGTTGTTAGAAGACAACGAAGCTCGCCTGTTGGCAGCCTTCACTCTAACTTGGCACAGTTGCATAACAAACATGAATATTATATATAATTGACCTTGGATTAAGGGGCGTGCAGTGAACCTTGACATTGGGGTCAGTGGTGCAAGGTGGGTCGTGGGTTTGCTATAGCATATTAAGAATGATAATAAAAGCTTAATTTATAAGATAATATAGCATATAAGATGAATGCATGTATGCATGTGCTAAGTTTGTGACCTTGGTGAAAGGGGTGGGGGTGGGTCATGAATTTGCTGTAGCACAATAGAGGATAGAGAACATGCTAAGTTTGTGACCTTGACCTTGACCTTGGGGTAAGGGTTGGGTGGTGGGTTGTGGATTTGCTACAGCATGATAGAGGGTCATCTGAGGAATGCATGTATGAAATAGCAAGGTGTTCCATGAAAGGAAACATATGTTATAAGACATTTGGGGTGGGCGGTGGGTCATGGATTCGCTATAGCACGATAGAGTTTCATCAGATGAATACATGTATGAAATATCAAGGTGTTCCATGAAAGGAAACAGATGTTAAGACATTTACCCCAACGTTAAGTTTATGAATGTGCTATGTTTGTGACCTCGACCTTGGGGAAAGGGGTGGGTGGGTCATGGATTTGCTGTAGCACAATAGAGGATCATCAGATGAATGCATGTATGAAATATCAAAGCGTTCCCTGTATCGAAACAGAAGTTACACAACATTTACCTCAACGTTAAGTTTATGAACATGCTACGTTTGTGACCTTGACCTTGGGGTAAGGGTTTGGTGGTGGGTTGTGGATTTGCAACAGCATGATAGAGGGTCATCTGAGGAATGCATATCTGAAATATCAAGGCGTTCCATGAAAGGAAACATATTATAAGACATTTACCCCAAAGTTAAGTTTATGAATGTGCTATGTTTATGACCTTGATCTTGTGGAAAGGGGTGGGGTGGGTCATGAATTTGCTATAGCATGATAGAGTATCATCAGATGAATACACGTAGTTTATGAATGTGCTATGTTTGTGGTCTTGACCTTGGGGTAAGGGATGGGCGGTGGGTCATGGATTTGCAATATCAGAGTATCATCAGATGAATCCATGTATGAAATATGAAGGCGTTCCCTGTAAATAAGTTTGTGACCTTGACCTTGGGGTAAGGGTTGGGTGGTGGGTCGTGGATGTGCTACAATATGATAGAGGGTCATCTGAGGAATGCATGTACGAAATGTCTAGGTGTTCCATGAAAGGAAACAGATGGTATAAGTTTACCCCGACGTTAAGTTTATGAATGTGCTAAGTTTGTGACCTTGACCTTGGGGTAAGGGTTAGGTGGTGGGTCATGAATTTGCTACAGCATGATAGAGGGTCATCTTAGGAATGCATGTATGAAATATCAAGGTGTTCCATGAAAGGAAACAGAAGTTATAAGACATTTACCCAACGTTAAGTTTATGAATGTGCTAAGTTTGTGACCTTGACCTTTGGGTAAGGGTTGTGTGGTGGGTCATGGATTTGCTACAGCATGATAGAGGGTCATCTGAGGAATGCATGTATGAAACATCAAGGTGTTCCATAAAAGGAAACAGAAGTTATAAGACATTTACCCAACGTTAAGTTTATGAATGTGCTAAGTTCGTGACCTTGACCTTGGGGTAAGGGTTGTGTGGTGGGTCATGGATTTGCTACAGCACGATAGAGGGTCATCTGAGGAATGCATGTATGAAATAACAAGGTGTTCCATGAAAGGAAACAGAAGTTATAAGACATTTACCCAACGTTAAGTTTATGAATGTGCTAAGTTTGTGACCTTGACCTTGGGATAATGGTTGGGTGGTCGGTCATGGATTTGCTACAGCATGATAGAGGGTCATCTGAGGAATGCATGTATGAAATATCAAGGCGTTCCATGAAAGGAAACAGAAGTTATAAGACATTTACCCAACGTTAAGTTTATGAATGTGCTAAGTTTGTGACCTTGACCTTGGGGTAATTAGAGTGCGAAAATTAAAAATGGCTGCCAAGGGGATATGTCATCAGATTTTTTTCAAAATAAAAAGGCCTCTTCGTCTTGCCGGGGTAAACATGTATACAAAATTTGGTTACGAGCGGTGAAGTAGAAGTTGAGTTATTGCTGGACAAGGATACAGAGTGCGAAAAATAACAAGAGCTGTAGGAGAACAGCATAGCTCGACTACGAGGGTTGTCGATGTACACATAGCTTGACAAAGAAGGTGGCTGCGGCTTGCATAAAAACCTTAACCAAGGTTGACTAAAAACATTAACCAAGGGAAATTAAGTAAGTAATTCAAGGTTAAATGTAGGTCAATATCAGATATAGGTCAGGGGTTATTGATGTACATCACTAGGAGATAAAGTTTTCCAAGTATGGTTGCTGTAGGCCCAGGAGTATTCCATATACAAGCTTGAGTAAAAACCGTAACCAAGGGGAGATAACTAAGTAATCCAAGGATAAAAGTAGGTCAAGGTCAAATATAGGTCAGGGATTATTGATGTACATCACTAGGAGATGAAGTTGTCCAAGTATGGTTGATGTAGGCCCAGAAGTATTCCATATACAAGCTTGACTATAAACATTAAGCAAGTAATTCAAGGTTAAATGTAGGTGAAGGTAAAATAAAGGTCAGGGGTTATTGATGTACATCACTATGAGAAAAGGTTATCCAAGTATGGTGTCTGTATGCACAATAGTATTCCATCTACAAGCTTGACTAAAAACCTTAACCAAGGTTGAGTAAAAACCTTAACCAAGGGGAATTAAGTAAGTAATTTAAGGTTAAATGTAGGTCAATGTCAAATATAGGTCAGGGTTGTTGATGTACATCACTAGGAGATGAAGTTGTCCAAGCGTATGTTGGTGTAGGGCCAGGAGTATTCCATCTACAAGCTTGACTAAAACCTTAACCAAAGAGAATTAAGTAAGTAATTCAAGAGGAAATGTAGGTCAAGGTCAAATATAGATCAGGGGTTATTGATGTACATCACTATGAGAAAATGTTGTCCAAGTATGGTGTCTGCATGCACAATAGTATTCCATGTACAAGCTTGAGTAAAAAGCTTAACCAAGGTCGAGTAAAAACCTTAACCAAGGGGAATTAAGTAAGTAATTCAAGGTTAAATGTAGGTCAAGGTCAAATATAGGTCAGGGGTTGTTGATGTACATCACTAGATGAAGTTGTCCAAGCATGGTTGGTGTAGGGGCAGGAGTATTCCATCTACAAGCTTGACTAAAAACGTTAACCAAGGGGAATTAAGTAAGTAATTCAAGAGGAAATGTAGGTCAAGGTCAACTATAGATCAGGGGTTGTTGATGTACATCACTAGGAGATGAAGTTGTCCAAGTATGGTGGGTGTAGGGCCAGTAGTATTCCATATAGAAGGTTGACTAAAAACCTTAACCAAAGAGAATTAACTAAGTAATTGAAGAGGAAATGTAGGTCAAGGTCAAATATAGATCAGGGGTTATTGATGTACATACCTATGAGAAAAGGTTGTCGAAGTATGGTGTCTGGATGCACAATAGTATTCAATGTACAAGCTTGAAAAAAAAACTTAACCAAGGTTGACTAAAAACCTTAACCAAGGGGAATTAAGTAATTCAAGAGGAAATGTAGGTCAAGGTAAAATATAGATGAGGGGTTATTGATGTGCATCACTAGGAGATGAAGTTGTCCAAGTATGGTGGGTGTAGGGCCAGTAGTATTGCATATACAAGCTTGACTAAAAACCTTAACCAAGGTTGACTAAAAACCTTAACCAAGGGGAATTAACCAAGTAATTCAAGAGGAAATGTAGGTCAAGGTCAAATATAGATCAGGGGTTATTGATGTACATCACTAGGAGATGAAGTTTTCCAAGTATGGTGGGTGTAGGGCCAGTAGTATTCCATATACAAACTTGATTAAAAACCTTAACCAAGGCGTGACAGTGACGCCGGACGCGACGCCGGGGTGACAACATAAGCTCTACTTATTCTTCGAATAGTCGAGCTAAAAATGGCCGCCAAGGGGAGAAGATGTCATCGGAAATTTTTCAAAATCAATAGGCTTCTTCGTCTTGCCGTGATAAACATGTATACCAAATTTGGTTACAATCCGTCAAGCATAACTCTAGTTATTGCGTGGACAAGCTGTGTGCCCGCCCGCCCGTACAAGATGAATACATAATATGTCCCGTTTTTTTCAAATGGTCGTATAAAAACTTACCTGAGGGCCAAACCAGGCAAATCGTGATTCCTATAAGGAGGAATCCCTACCGTTAATTTACGCCGTCGCGTTCGCCCGACCAACCACTCACTCACGGAAAATATGCAATCCACCATTAAAATACAAGTATACAAATGTTGCTGTAAAACATATTTAATTATTTTACTCAATATAGTATCAATATTTATCAGGCAAATTGGCAATTAGATCAAGATTTAACAATGAACACAATATGCATTTCTCAGAACACAGGTGAGATGTAAGCTTAAACAGCACTACTGTCTGTTCCACGTTTTGCTGCCGACGAACTTTTGGCTATTAAACACATTAAATCTAAAAAATATTTAAAAGTAAGTACTTTTTCATCAATAACAAAAAAGTCACACTCCCCAAAAAAATTGGTTTGATGAAATTCCATCAAATATTGATTTTATTGCGAAAAAACAGATTTTCCTATGGGAATTTAACATGGGGAGTCAATTTCCAAAAAAATTCTTTCAATGATCAAAAAACGAAATAATTTGGAAATTGACTCCGAAACCTGACGAGATAGCTTGAAAATGATGTAATTAAGAAAACAAGTTAGATTTTGAAAATCGGTTGACAAATAAAAAAATATTTAAAACAAAAATCTATTGTTAGCCCATGCCTCATTATAAATTCCCATAGGAAAATCGTTTTTTCGCAATAAAATCAATATTTGATGGAATTTCTTGAAACAAAAAATTTTGGGGAGGGTGACTTTTTTGTTACTGATCTTTTTTTGTAACAAGTGTTTGTGATTGAAACTTATGCACATCCATGTCCAACTCGCGCATCAGACATTCACCAGGAACAACTGAGCAATGGCTACCTGCATGAGATATTACGATATGAACCAGTGACAGTAGGTTTTTGACTATCTGCATATTTGACCAAAATTGCAAAGTATATTTATCTTGCTAAGTACACTTTGAGGGGGAAATTTTCAATTTAAGGATAAATTTATTAATTTTGAATATACTGAATTTATTACATTATCACAGCCATTTTGGCTGTGATAATTTTGGCTGTGATAATGTAATAAATTCAGTATAATAATTCTGCATACTATTAATCATCAAATATATGCAGTCGATAGTTCTATATGAAATAATGCATTTCGGGAAAAATAAATGATTACTCCCTCACCTCAAAGTATACTTAGCTAGATAAGTACGCTTAGCAATTTTGGTGAAATCGGCTACAGAGACATTGCACAATATAGTAAAACAGTAAAAATAGCTAATGTAAGGGTATAGGAACTTTATACAATGGAATTTATGTGAGGCATACTAATATAAATTACATGCAGGTCATGAGATAATGAAACAAACATACATACATTTCGGCCGAAAATGAAATATACGGGTATTTTAAACAGTATTTTTATATTCCACAAGTAAGTCGCAAATGGACAAGTAAATTCAGAGCTCATGCAGAATTGAATAGAAGTCATTTGTGGCTGTGACTAGAGTAACTGCACAAATAGCACACTCCTGTAGCCTGATAACGATCTATATTGCAGGTGCATGTGCTTTATTGCTAGAATAGCAAATAGCGAACAGTGCAGATCCTGATCAGACTGTGCGCATGTACAGGCTGATCTGGGGCTATACTTGTCGCAACACCCATAAGTCCCTTTTCTCCATTTCTAAATAGATACTCGTGAAATACGACAACACAACAAGGGTGGTAAATCCAGAGCTGTGTTTTTACATAAACGCGAGGTTGGCTGCGAATAGATATACAGGTTTTCTATGTACAATACAGTGAAACTGCTAGGACGCGAACACCCTGGAATCACAGGTTGAAGTAACGGACCGAGGTCTATAAATACATTAAATATAGACACATATGACCACCCAGAAACAAGGTGTAAGATCACGTGGTACTAACAACAACAACAAGTACCGATTCAAAGTACGTATTCTTTTATAGTGTCCTTATTACGTAACGGATTTTGATGTAATATGGCGCATCAAACGCGTCTTGTTAAGCTGCATTTGGTGGTCTCTTCTGTCGTTTTTGCAAAGAATCGATTTCCATGTCGTGGAGACACGGAAATCGATTCTTCGCAGAAACGACAAGTCTGTGCCAACCTCCCTAGACCACCAAATGCAGCTCATGAAGACGTGTTTGCTGCGCCATATTTCATAAAAATCCGTTGCATATTAAGGAACATATCAAATAATACTTACTTTGGAGTGGGCGACCTTGTTGTTGTTGTAACCACGTGATCATGCACCTTGAGAAATGTCTCTTGTGCTTTGCAATCTGTGTGACAGATGTCGGAACCATCAGAGACAATTAACAGTTACAGTATAATCCATCAAAATAGAATAGTGGATGCTTAAGAGTTACAGGGTGTGGATCATCTCTGTAACACATATCGGTGACAAAGATTACTTCTATAACAGTGTTTGCAACTGACTCACATAAGGGGCATAACCAGATTCAACTGTCACATACAAGAACCCACATGCCGCACCCGCCGAGGCTTTGATAGTATACTGAAAAACTTTAAACAAAAACTTTAACCAAAATGTTCAACCCGGATGCACGTACGTGCCATAAAGCGAACCTTTGCAAACTTTGTAGATCCAGATGAGCCGGCTTGTTTGTATCTTTCAGATATTTGAAAAATACTCCTAACTCCTGATTAATAGAACAGCATAGAAATGACAATGGCAAAGTCAATGATGAGATATTTACATGATGAGATATTTACATGGGTGAACGGGTTAATTACAAAACCACGTTATCTAATCCTCTTATTTTCTGGATGTCTGGTGTAGAAGAGGGTCTACTAGCTGTATCAGGTGTATCTGTAGCCTATTTCATCAACATTGCAAAAGTTACTAGTATACTTTGAGGGAGAAATTTTAAATTTTAGAATAAATTTATTATTTTTTGTTATACTGAATTTATTACATTATCACAGCCATTTTGGCTGTGATAATGTAATAAATTCAGTATAATAATTCTGCATACTTTTAATCATCAAATATATACAGTCATTAGTTCTATATCCAATAATGCATTTCAGGAAAAATAAATGATTACTCCCTCAAAGTATACTTTGCTAGAAAAGTATACTTTGCAATGTTGATGAAATCGGCTACAGGTGTTCACGAAACCTGCCCAAATTTTACGCCTATATAAATAGCTAAAGTTTATAAAAAATTAAGAATGAGACTTCTTTTTATTCGTGAAATTTGTATTTTATTGTGAAAAATGGTTTCTCTATGAGAATTTAACATGGGGGAAAAGAGATGAAGGAGCTGCAGGAGTCGAAAAAATGTATATGAAATTTACTCTGAAACCTGGCTAGATAGCTTGGAAATAATCTAAATTAAATTTTGACAATCCGTCTACTATTTCTGAAATTAGAAAACTTTCCTCATGTTAAATCTCCATAGACATGTCTATGGGGATTTAACATGGGAAATTGTTTTTTCTCAATAAAATTGTTTGCATTGTTCAGCTAGTCGTACAATTTGGGCATGTTTCGTGAAACAGACAGTAGTGTTCTACAAGAATCAGGTTTTCTGGATGTCCAGTGTAGAGAGGTTCAACTGTATCAGGTTTTCGACTTGGGTGAGAAGAAACTTGTGAGACTACGCATGCCTGACTTGTCCACCTGACTCAACTTCTTCTGGGCCGTCGTCAGCTTCGCCTGTAACCAAGGTAACTGTGGTTCATTTGAGACAACACATGCGATTTTTACAGAAAATGTGATATTTTCCGTATATAAGGTCGAAAGATGACGAAATCTTCATAGCACATGCAGAATAGAATATTGCTATGTAAATTTCGTCAACTTACGATGTCATTTACAGAAAATATCGTCAATATTTTTCATGAGATATCTCACATGCTCTTAGCTACAAAATCACATGGCGTGTCTCCTTTGTGATTCAATGATTGGTCCATTCATTATTCAGCCAATCATTCTGTCTGTCAATCATCCAGCCAATTGCTATGCCAATCATTAACCCATTTCAGTCTCAGGATACGACAATATTTTGTAAAAAAAAATCTAATTATTTTGTTTATTTCTCCATGAAGGTATATGTTGTTACCACTCATTTGATCCGTCTCGTCATTACGGTTCAAACGAGTGGTAACAACATATACTTTTGAGATGAAATGAAGAAAATAGGTTTCTTTTCTCATAGAAGTTTCATACTACTATAATTGTATCCAGTCTTTAATGGGTTAATTCAATTTAGATGAATGACCAGAAATGGGGTGTATCCTGGGATGTGTGACCAATGTAGCTCCTGATCAAATATCACACTCATATAGCATATCAATCTGAATCGCTTGTTAGAAGCACGACGGGTGTTTCATTGATGGAATGGCGAACAGTGCAGATCTTGATCAGCACAGGCTGTTCTGGATCTACCCTGGTTGCAAAACCAATAAGCCTCAGTTCTCCAGCCACAGCCACTTATGTGAAACACACCCACAAATGATTTGCCAACATCAGCTGTTTAAGGCACACAAATTTAATAGCCATAAATTCCACAAATTTAATAGCCATGCAAAAAAATAAGTGAGTCGAAAAAGGCGCATACCGGTAACTGTAAATGGGTTAGTGGAATAGCGAAACTTTTACGCTACGCACTCCTGCACTTGATGGCTGGGATGTATACCGATTATGAAGAAAATTGGCCAAAAACTGTAGAAGTAGTTCGCCAGACAAGGAAAAAACAATATTTTCAGAGTTGAAAAAAGGGCATACTGCGGATGGATCTTCCATCCGGTGGTACAGCGAAAAGTTTACGTTTTGCACTCCTGCTCTTGATGGTTGGGATGTGTGCAAGGTATGATGTGAATCGGCCAAAAACTGGAGAAGTAGTTCGCCGGACATTGAAAATTGCCTACTGACAGACAGACGGACAGGGAAACACTATATGCCGCCAACGACCATCGTTGCGGTGGCATAATAATTACTCCCTCAAAGTATACTTAGCTAGATAAGTATACTTAGCAATGTTGGTGAAATAGGCTACATGTGTACACACCTTGGCCGACTTGTCTTCAGGCTGGCCGTGCTTGCTGTAATCCTCCGAGGGTGTCATATCTTCGAGCTTGACTCGCTGTGGATCAAAGATTGCATGCGCAACACTGACCGATTGATTGACTGAGAGACTGGTGGCCGTTTCACTGAACTTTGTACGACTAAAATGTTTGTAAGTGCAAAATTATGATGGTCTGTGGCTTTCACATTAGACATGTTTTCTTGTAAACAATTATTGGATTTACATTTATTGAACATACGTTCAATAAATGTAAATCCATCAATTGGAGATTCCAGACTATCCTGAATTTGCACTTACGAACAGTTTAGTCGTACAAAGTTTTATAGTGAAATGCCACCCCCCCCCCTCGTTGATTGATTAACGAATGGATTTATTAACAGATTGATTGGTCGACTGATTGACTGATTGATGGATTGATCAGAGCTCCAGATAAGCTGTGTATTTCCTTAAATACCCAATTAAAATTGTCAAAAACCCAATTGAAATCAGAAGTAGCGAGTATCAAAAAGAAATACAAAATTTGTGGTATCTTTATCATGGTGCGGAAAACAATAAACAGACCACAAATATAGCATATTTTTACTTATTTTCCACGAAAACACATCTTGGTATTTCAAAGGAGTGCTTATGTCATACCCCATCGCTGTTGTCAGCGTCTGTCTGTCCTCAAAAATTTGTAAACTTAATATTGGGGAATATTTGTTATAATTTCTGTTTCCTTTCACCAAACGTCTTGATATTTCACACATGCCTTACTCTAATGATTCTCTATCATGCTGTGACAAATCCACGACGTCATAATGTTAGTGCGTTAAAAAATGTAACGTTGAGGGAAATTTGTTATATAATAGTTTCTTTTCATTGATATTTCAAACGTGCCTAGCATGAAATACTCAGTAAATTCATCAATAAATCAATCAATTAACTAATCGGTCAATTAATTATTCTATCAATCAATCGATCAATCAGTTAATCAATCAGGGCTCCAGATAAGAAATTAGTAATTGAGTATTGTCACGCCATCATTTCTGAGGAATTTGGTATTTTAAAATTTTAATTGGGTAAAATATAAATACTACTGTTTACATATCAACAGACAGCAATTATTGAATAGTTTGCTTCAAAATGAAAACACATCTTGGTATTTCATTAGAATTGTCTCCAAGGACAACAGCTGACAACAGCGACGGGGTATGACATAAGCACTCCTTCCTTCGGAAGGTGCCCTAAAAATGAAAAACAGCAGACGACAACTTTCATTTCCAGCCGGATATACACCAACCTTAGCTGGCGGGTTGTTTGCATCTGTCGGCCTTTTCTCCAGCAAAACTGGAATCCTGCAATAATATAAATGTTGTACTAAACAGGCTTGCACTCCATTGGCCAATGCCGAGTTGTGCTGGCTCGACCAAACACTCGGAGCTCCAGTTAAGGTGCGTAATTTGACCAACTTGCAGTGAAATTTTGTTATTTCTTCAACAAAAATGGCAAGTTGGGAGTCCTTTAGAATCGTCTCGTTGAGACGATTCTAAAGCACTCCCAACTTAACATTTTTGATGGAGAAATAAAAAATTTACCTCCAAATTACGCACCTTAACTGGAGCACTGAGACTGTCTGATTTAGAGCATTTATAGACACAAGTTAATTTAAATATTATATATTTACAATTTTGTAAACATAGCTTACACAGTAATAGATATTTTTCAGTATGAAAAACATTTGTTTTTACCAATACCATGATTTCCTTTTTCAATTAGGTTCGAAACTCAACAATTTAATTACTTTTCACGAATCTGTTTCATCACATTCTGGTATATGCTCCAACCTTCTTACCCTAGATGTTCCCGTAAGCGGTTTCCAAGCTCCAAGGGCAGATAATCGGAGATGATCCCATGTGCATAACGTAAATATTCCTCTGAAATGGCAAACACATGAATGAGCCAGTCCGGTATTACCTCCTTTTTCATCCCTGGTTTTCGCCAATATTGATTTCGAAAAAAAACACCGTTTTCCAGAAATGCCTTTGAAATTTTACATTCCGCACGAGCTCTGCATTTTGTGTAAAATTTCCAGGTCATTTAATGAAAATATGATAAATTTTCGAAATCAATACTGGTGAAATACGATGATACAAGGGAGACAATTCCAGAACAAATGTAGTACTAGAGTGCCTAGAGGGCCGCACGGGAGGGGGGTAGAATGAAAATATAGATGATGATAAACACCCATGTGAAGTTTCAAGGTAATGGGCAAAGCAGTTGCAGAGATATAGTATAACGAAAAACTTTAACCAAAAACTTTAAAAACTTTAACCAAAAAACTTAACCAAAAAACTTAACCAAAAACTTTAACCAAAGAACTTAACCAAAAACTTTAACCAAAAAACTTAACCAAACAACTTAACCAAAAACTTTAACCGGACACACGTACGTGCCAACTATATCGCGCTTTCCGCAAGTGGGCGCGACAAAAACTGAATGCAAATTTCAAAGTCATTTGTCCTTGACCCACATGGGTGAGCTATAGACAAATAAGTATATCAAGTTTCAAGCCAATCCGACTCTCGGAAAGACAGATAGACCGACGAACAGATGGCAGGATGATGACCATATAACATGCTGTAATTACTACCTTTTGAAGCCTTGTCCTTGCTGCTTTTAATGAACGTCCCACTGTAAGCCCCTGCTGTGGAGATGTTCTTGGTTTCCAACAGATCGGACACTTTCTCCGTCTACAATTGAGTGAGTAATTGGGTCTAAATTGCGGTTAACAGCTAGGCTATTAGGAAAGGCATCTGCCTTGAACCAGTTAATCTCAGTTATAGAGTGAGCCTACATAATATATGCCTTATTCGAAGTCATCATTCGAATTTGGCACACAGGTGGTGTCAATATTTGAGATTTTGATCCCCATGCACATCAACTAAACATGTTCTGTCTGAGGCTGTTTTAAGAGGTGGCATAACGGTCAATGAGGGACCAATAGCCGATTTCACCAACATTGCAAAGTATACTTTTCTAGCAAAGTATACTTTGAGGGAGTAATCATTTATTTTTCCTGAAATGCCTTATTTCATATAGAACAAACGACTGCATATATTTGATGATTAAAAGTATGCAGAATTATTAGACTGAATTTATTACATTATCACAGCCAAAATGGCTGTGATAATGTAATAAATTCAGTATAATAAAAATTCATAAATTTATCCCAAAATTGAAAATTACTCCCTCAAAGTATACTTTGCTAGAAAAGTATACTTTGCAATGTTGGTGAAATCGGCTACTGAGTACTACATTACATGTACCATTGTCACAGTCGTCAGTTCAACCCTGGAATAACATGGTAATCCTGTCCCGCTAAATCATTTAACAATGACTACCGCGATAACCCTAAATATCTGGACACAAATTATTCCAGGAAACGGATATACACATATGGTTTCTCCACACAAAGACTGTGCCAATATTTAGATCTAGCATGATTGTACTGTTTTATCACAATAACAATGTACGTGGATGCAATGTTTAGGGAAACCCATACTGTACTTTAGAGGGGTTTACCAAACCAATGGTGTCCACATATTTAAGGTTTTTACGGTATTTGTACATATGTATACCAGGGATTCCGCTGGGGAAAATAAAACAAATCACCACTTCAAAAAAAAAAAAAAGGAATAACAAATAGGATAAAAATAAACAATTGGCGATAAAAAATTACAATTTTCGAAAAAAAAAAAAAGGATTTTTCTTTTTCTCGAAAATTGTAATTTTTTATCGCCAATTGTTTATTTTTAAAGCCAATTGCGAATGTGGCGATCGCCAGCGGAATCCCTGGTATACCGATTGTCCAGAACAACCAAAACAACGAAGACATGATGCCATTGATGTGTTCTACTGAAAATGCTTTTAAAAGTTATTAACTGGAATGTCACCATCATACCAAAACATTTTGTGCAAATATGTGGCTATGACTGGAGAAACGGGGCTTATGGGATTTCTGGCTCCTGATCAAATAGCACACTCCTGTAGCCTGATAGCGATCTATATTCATTGTTCAAAGCATGAAGGGTGTTTCATTGGTGGAGTGGCGACCAGTGCAGATCCTGATCAGACTGTGCGGATGCACAGACTGGTCTGGATCTACACTGGTTGCAGAACACACAAGTCCTGTTTCTCCAATCACAGCCACATATCGACATGGCTAAAACAGTTGAAGTCAGGATTACAGTCTCTGACACGCTGTCTGAGAAATCAAATGATAGCAGAGCTCCAGATAAGTTTTGTATCCAAAGAGTATCATACCCCCATATTTTAAACGTATATTGTATATTTTACTTTTACAAATGTATTATTGATTTTTTTCCTTATTAAATAGGGAACAAATGATAAAAAATAAAACAAATTTAAAAATTCAATTATTTGAGCTGCAAAAAGCAAACACCAGAAAATGTTCAACTATATTACAGTATTTTCCCTACTCAATTTGAAGTTCTCATTAACAGCCGCTTTTACAAAATCTTTGTTCAGATTTAATGACCCCTACATGTAGGTGGAAAAAGGTAGCATTAATAAAACCACGTTAATGTGTGAAGTAAATTTATAGAACTGTTTTTATCGTACGAAGTTTAGTGAAACGGGCCCCAGATGGTTACTTACCTTGAGCTTTAACCACGACAGGGTTTTATCTTCATTGTATCTGTACGCCTTGAAGTCTTCATCACCTGCAAGGTTAATTATGGCTGTGTCTGGAGAAATGGGGCTTATGGGATTTGTGACCAGTAGTCCATTTCATCAACATTGCAAAGTATACTTTTCTAGCAAAGTAAACTTTGAGGGAGTAATAATTTATTTTTCCTGAAATTCATTATTTCATATAGAACTAACGACTGCATACATGTGATGATTAAACGTATGCAGAATTATTATACTGAATTTATTACATTATCACAGCCAAAATGGCTGTGATAATGTAATAAATTCAGTATAATAAAAATTAATAAATTTATCCTAAAATTGAAAATTTCTCCCTCAAAGTATACTTTGCTAGAAAAGTATACTTTGTAATTTTGGTGAAACAGGCTACAGCTCCTGATCAAATAGCGCACCCCTGTAGTCTCATAACGATGTATTGTGCATGTTTGAAGCATGGCCGGTGTTTCATTTATAGAATTGCGAACAGTGCAGATCCTGATCAGACTGAGTGGATGCAAGGAGCTGATATGAATCTACACTGGTTGCAAAACCCATAAGCCCCATTTCTCCAGTCACAGCCACAATTGATTGGCTGATTGGGTCAGTATTTCACAATCAGCCAAATTTCTGAAGAGATCATAGATAATACTATTAGGGATACTTTGATCAATCAACCAGGGCTCCAGATAAGGAATTAGTAATTGAGTATTTTCACTCCAGCATTTCTGAAGCAATTTGGGTATTTCAAAATTTTAATTGGGTAAAATAAAATCACACTACTGTTTTACACATCAACAGACAGTAATTATTGAATAGTTTGCTTCGAAATGAAAACATGTCTTGGCATTTCATTAGAATTGTCTCCTTGAAGACAATTCTAATGAAATACCAAGATGTGTTTTCATGGAAAATAAGAAAAATATGCTATATTTGTGGTCTGTTTATTGTTTTCTGCAGCATGATAAATGTACCACAAAATTGTAATTGCGTTTTGATACTCACTACTTTTGATTTCAATTGGGTTTTTGACAATTTTAATTGGGTATTTAAGCAAATATGCAGCTTATCTGGAGCTCTGATCAACAATCGAAAATAACTATACAACCAAACTAATATATGGCTGTGACTGGAGTAATCGGGTACTGCGGCTTATGGATTGTGCGACCAGTGTAGATCCAGATCAGCCTGTGCATCCGCACAGTCTGATCAGGATCTGCACTCTTCGCCATTCCATCAATAAAACACCTGTCATGCTTCTAAAACATAGATCGTTATCCGGCTACAGGAGTGTGCTATTTGCTCAGGAGTCAACTGGTCACAAATCCCATTTCTCCAGTCACGGTCACACATTATCATCACCACAATAAACAAGAAACGAGGCAAAGCCACGAAGGCCAGGTTTTTTCCAAGCATAGACACTTGGATAACATAATTATACCCACTTTTTGTAGAATAGATGGCCGTGGCCTGCATGTCGCGCCTTGGGGTGAGGCATGGACACTAAAAAAAGAGATATAGTAGATGGAAAAACTTTAACCAAAAAACTTTAACCGGACACACAGACGTACGGACGGACGGACGGACAATATTGAGGAAGGGGCCATACCCATTGTTCTAGAACAATGGAAATGGCCCTTTGTTATGAATAGAATAAGGGGCCATTTTCCAAAAAAACCTGGCTAAAAATTATCAATGAAAAACATTATTAATAGCAAGCTAATATATACTTCAGTATTAATGGCATATAACCCTGTATAATCATTATCCGACTGTCCAAGTGAACAGCAACATCAGTCATTGAGAAATAACTTCCATTCTAATACGTGTGAATCAGTATAAAATTAGTTAGCATCAGTTGAGCCTAATTAGTTATGTTGCCATTGCATGTTTTAATCTTTAATTGTGAATAACATACAAGAAAACCAAAGCCACAATAGTTCAGTATTCACAGTATAACCCTGTATATTCTTTTTGAGATGGTCTAAATGAGCAGCAACATTTACTGTTATTGAGAAATAAGGACAATAGGAAAAGATGCTCAATTTCAACACTTCAGTCTTCAATAGTGACCCTTTGGGGCAGTTTGTCCCTTTAAATTTGATTTGGACTCCTGAAAGTTGCACACAGAGGTCAAATTTGCTATATAAAACATACAAAATGTGTATTTTACACTTAAATTTAGTCTAGATTGACCATTTAGACCCTTGAATTCTGGAGGCTATCGACAACCATGGCATATGAATTAGTATGAAATGGGTCAGGATCAATTGAGCCTTCAGTTATTGTGCATGAGAAACTGACCTTTGACATCAGAAACCTGGTATAACTCTGACATCCCACGACACGACGGCAACCTCGAGCATTCTGGGTAATCTGGGTCGACGATGATCTGGTCAAGTGGTATAAACTTGCCCGACTGTAAACATGGAAGTATTTTGTTTTTTTATCAATGTTTTTACATGTATCTTTGTATTCTTTTTTGTGGCCATGACTGGAGAAATGGTTCTTATGGGTTTTGCGACCAGTATAGATCCAGATCAGCCTGTGCATCCGCACAGACTGATCAGCATCTGTATTGTTCGCTATTCCATAAATGAAACACCTGTCATGATTTTAACAAACAATATCAGGCTACAGGAGTGTGCTATTTGATCAGGAGTTACACTGGTCACAAATCTCATAAGCCCTATTCTCCAGTCACAGCCACATATATATCGGTAACATTTTATATCAAGGACTATAAATCTCCGCTTCTCCATTCAGTCATAAACACTATCTTTTTTCACTGCAATAATATCAAAAGTTAAAGAGTTTACCATCCTGACAACAGTAAGGTCATATGTGGCTGTGACTGAATGATAATAGAACAGTCAACAAGATTAGATGGTCGCGGCCCGCATGTCGCGCGCCGAATACCGAAAAATTTTAAGCAAAAACATTAACCCGCACGCACGTATGGACGTACGTAAAACCGTATGTACGCCAATGTGACGAATATATCACGCTGTTCGATTGCGGGACAAAAATGTGGTCTGTTGATACACAAATGCCCCTTGTTGGCAGATTGGATAAATTGTGGCAAACTCTCAACTGGATCCACAGACACACACAGTCCAAACACTATATGCCTCCCTGTTCTAATAAGACAGGCGGACATAAAACACAAAATCTGTGAACTATGTATTGTAAGTATAAAAGTAGTGTAGGCCATAAAGAAAAAGTACATTGGTTCTCAAACACGAGTTTGCAGAATGTGACGCGGGAGGGCTTATTGTTGGAGATGTTTGTATCTGATTGTTTAATGTTTTCTTCTATAAAGTCACTATAATGATAACATGCTCGACACACAGGGATTTTTCTGACGAGGCGATATCTGAGACCCAAAGAACTGTTTATTTTTTTATTGCCTTATAAATGGCTTATATATCCCCTCTTACCTCTTGTGCGGATTTCATGATGTAGGGTAGGGCCAGGAAGACAGGATCTATTGGTGTCGTCATATACAGACTGCCATCTACAACAAGGAAGGAACAAAGCCAACGTTGATTGATTGAACTAGATTGGTCAGTAAGCGAGGCTTACGGAATACCCCCCGCGTGGGCCCAGGTACCCCTAAAATATGTAAAAATTTCCAAGTGTGGGCTTGTGACCTTGAATCTGGGATTAGCGCGAGCAGCATGAACGTGAATTGGTCACAGGGTGGTAGAGGTCCATTGGAGCAATGAGTGTGTGAAATGTGAAGCAGATCCGAGCAAGGAAATAGAAGTTATAACCGATTTCTCTGATGTTAAGTTTTGTAAAGAGACTACCGTATAACCTCGAATTAACGCCCCCGGAGGCGTTACATTTTACAAAAGGAGGGGCGTTTATTAGCCAGTAAAAAAAAAAAATAAATAAAAAAAAAATTACCAAGGACCGCCAATCAAATAAGGATTTAAGGATTATTTGTGTTTGAAATTGGCGGTCATTGGTAAATAAATTTTTTTTTTTTTTTTTTTTTTTTTTTTTTTTTATTTGGTGGTAGGGGGGCGTTTATTAGGAGGGGGGGGCGTTAATTGGAGGTATACGGTATGTATGTGACGTTGACCTCGAGATCAGCGGGGATTTGTCACAGCATATGAAATATTAAGAATTTTCAATGAAAGAAATAGAAGTTATAACATGTATGTGACCTTGACCTTGGGATCAGCGGGGGTTGGACAGTCGTAGATTTGTCACAGCATGATAGTACAACCTTAGAGGAATGCACAAGTGAAATAATAAGAATTTTCAATGAAGGAAATAGAAGTAGTATATAGGGAGTCAGTTCGTTACCGCGAAGTGTGGGGGAAGAATTGAAAGCAGTGGGTAGCCCCATAGGTACCAAAAATAGTAAAATGTCCTGTTAATTTAAAGCGAAATAAATACAACCCACAGTAAAAAAATAAAATGTCGTACTGTAGTATAAGGGAATGGCGGTTCTGGACCACTTTTAATATTCCCTCATATAAAGTGCGTGAGCCCTTGTTAGTCATTAGGTATATAAGTAGCTGGAATCGCGTTATCGTTATAAGCGGTCTATGGTGATAGTATTTTTCATAACCAGTTTATAACGTACACCTAAATAAAGGGTCCTTATTTTTAACCTAGGTGGGTACGCATGGAAAATTAGAATAGTTATCAATTGGGAGGATACGCATGTGTTTGGTGCAGGTAGTTGAAAAACCTCATCCATTTGGGGGACCAGTGTTAGGTAGCTGAATTAATTTTGTAGAAATTAGATCCATTTCGGGGCACGTCAAGGTCAATGCCGGTTCTGGCTCAAAACCCTAACCAATGACTTTAGTTTGGTTTAATGCTCTCTAAACGTGTCAGTTCGTTACTGCGAAGTGTGGGGGAAAACAGAGGGTAGCCCCATAGGTACCTTTCCTGTTAATTTAAAGCGAAATAAATACAACCCACAGTAAAAAATAAAATGTCATACAAAATGTTGCAGCGGTTTCGGTTACCCATCACAATCGTATGTGGAGCTGCTATAGTCTGGTAGTTGAAATAGGGTGGTTGAAACCAGTACAGATTTGCCACGGATTTTTAACACGAGAAAACTAGCAGAAAGCCCCCTAGCCCCGACAAAATATGTGTCTTCTATATGAGGTGTTATAATTAATTAATTGTAAAAAATGAAAAAACACCTATTGAACATAAGCCATACAGGTTATTTATATAAAACAATAAAATTTTCCACGATTAGAAAATGACAGATATACGTAATAAAGTTACGAGAGCGCCTCGCCCTAAGTTAACTCGCACAATGATTAGCGATAAAAGGGGTGCAAAACCATCTAAAAGTTCTTCTCCCAGAATTAGGGAATTAAGATCAGGAATTAATAAGAATGGGGTATACCTTTTTCAAACCGTTTGAGGAAAGGGGTTAAACTACACTAATAAATACGGAAAAAAATGATGAATTTATGAAAAGAATGGCTTCGTGCAATGTCTCGGGGGGTATTTAAGGGGGTGGAAAAAAAGAATATAGAAAAGATAGCACAGAATATAGCCGATGAGGCTTCCCTCAGTCTTAGAAGCAGGAACATCGGCAAACCTCAAAAACGAGTGCAGAAAGCGCGTTTATTACAACAGTTAATAGAGGAAGGTAGCGAAATATTAGAAGATTATAAACAAAAAGAAATAGTAAAAGGGCGTAGGATAACTACAATAACCCTGAAAAGAAAACTTCAAATAAATAACAGCAAAAGGATAATGGGCGAGTTAGAGCCTTTGTTAACCAACAGTTTTTACCTAAGATTCTCTTTTTCTTACAAATTAATTCACCAAGAGGAGAGAGACGCGAGAGGAAAGCCGACAACGTTGGTATTTTATAACAATTTATCCGGAAGTCCGTGGTTTAGGGGTTACGATGAGGTTGAAGAGTGGATTAATAAACAAGAAGAGCATAGATTAAACATAGATAAAATAGATAGGCCAAGTAAAAAATGGAGGTTTGTAAGATGGATGGGTGTTAGCGTTAAAATAGTATATGGAACAGCTTTAAATAAAATGCCTAAAGGTGATGCTGGAATGCAATCCGAAAAAGTGGCAGGAGGTCGAATGCCTGAGTGGTTGCGTTATAAGAAAGGAATGAAGCCCCTGGATAGTTTCCATGATGATCTTTGTTTATTTAGATGCTTGGCCCTCCACACTTCGAAGCTTAGGGCTGATAGGTGTTTAACATTGACCAAAGAGCTCCAGCAGCAATATTTACAGTTTTGTAAAACCCATAAATTACCGAAACCAGAAGGCCCCATACTATTTGGAGATATCAAGAAAATAGAAGAGTGTTTTAAAATAGGTATTGATGCGTACGAACCTACAGAAGAGGGAACATGGTATTTAAGAAAAGTAGCAGCTCATTACGACAAGATTGGTAATAAAAAGATGAAAATAGGCATCTATAGGTTAGAAGACACCAAATGGTGCGAAACCGCCCAGGGTGTATGCAAAAGTAGTCCGGTATAAAAAAATAGTGCGGGTGTTTTGAGGTCACAGACACCGTTTGCTTGCAAATCTTGATCCATTACTACCCAGTTTCACTTGAGGAACATTTTTGGGTGCCTTCAACACCAGTTTTCAGCATATTTGTAGCATTTAAAAGAAAACACTGACCCTGTTGGTCACTTGATGTAAACGGAGTTTCCGTGGCCAAAACATGTACACAATATTGGAGGATATGACAAGGTTGGATTTTTCTTTCTTAGGAGTAAGTGAACCTATTGTTTAGTTCATGCAGAACCAGTACAGACTGGCTGCAGGTCATGTACAAGTGGGTCCCACAGCATCCATACGAATAGTGAAAGTAGGAGAGACTGGCCTTATTGGATGGCATTCGGTTAAATTATATAGTAAAACTATTTGGTGGTGTCTAACCTATAACGATCACGCCTTCCTTATTACGGATATGAATAAAGCCGCTGAAAACAATTATTGTTGCTTCGACTGCAAACAACGCTTTACAAAGTCCAGCAATTTAACCAGGCACGCATTAACCTGCATGAATGGATTAACAAAAGTATCATGTAAAGGAGAAAAAATAGATCGCCCACTATCAGCGTTTGAAAAGGCTTTCCACCCAAAACCCGGTTGTAGCAAGAAATCGATCAGTTGGATAAAATCTTTACCAGGGCCCCATATTCACACTGCAGTATGCGGTCACGGCGGAGAAAGAATAATCGCTGGTGCCCCAGTTGATGGGTATTGCCCCGAGACTGATACAGTTTATCAATTTCACGGCTGTTATTGGCACGGGTGTCCCAAACATTGCAAAGATTATAAAAAATAAGCTTAGAAGATCCAACGAGAGAGACGAAGCAATTGAGGGTAAGTGTAAATTAGTAACTATTTTTGAATGCGAGTATGATACAATTTGTAAACCTGAGGATGTAAAGGAACTCGAAAAGCCTCTTACAGTGATTTACCCATATCATATTGTATACGATTTTGAAGCATATTTAGACGGAAGTAAAGAAAAGCGTAACCCCACTAAAGATCTAGAGTTTATAAACGAACATGTCCCAATAAGTGTTAGTATAGGGGATACTCTATCCAACAATATAACTCACATATGTGATACTTCTCCAAAACAATTAGTAACCCTATTTATGGAAGAGAAGGGGAGACAATATCCGAGAGGTCGTGGGGAGCAACAATACATATGGGTACCCTGCAGACATGGAGTATCTTTACACTTCTCAGCAGCGAGAAATTACCCAGTAATTGGGTTCAATTCCAGTAATTACGATCTTAATTTAATAAAGAAGCATTTAGTTGACGTTTTAACGGATAAAACCACTAAGGTACTAGTAGGAAAGAAAGCCAATACAACCATTTTTCTATTTACATCAGAATTTAGGTTTTTAGATGTAAAATTGTATCTTGCTCCTGGTATCGATTACGATAGATGGGTTAAGGCTTATGGATGCGAAGGTGAAAAATCCTTCTTCCCATACGAATGGTTCGATTCTCCCGATAAACTAGCGTATGAGGGTTTACCACCGCTTAAAAATTGGACGAATAAATTAACTCCAAATAAAACGATAACCAAACAGCAGTTGGAAGAGTGCAACAACATTTATAGCAGATTAAATATGAAGTCTTTCAAAGACTGGTTAAAATACTATAACGACTTGGATGTTGGTCCCTTTTTAGAAGCTATCGGAAAAATGACAAAGTTTTATCAAACAAAAGGTATAGATATGTTCAAAGATGCAGTTACCCTACCGGGAGTTGCTTTACAATACATTCTCAGAGGAACGATAAAAAACCATATAAAACCTTACCAAACCAAAGAGAGTAAGATAGCAGACGCGATATGTCCACCACTGTATGCCAATGGTGAGGAAATATATGAAATGTTAAAAGGAGCATTAGATGGGGGTCCATCAATTGTGTTTACAAGATACACTGAAGCAGGTGTTACGAGAATCAGGTCAGCCCCTGATGGAAATGGGAAGCTTTGCGAAGCCGTACTTGGTTTTGATGCAAACGCTCTATATTTATCAACATTAAACAAACAAATGCCATGTGGCGAAGGGAAACTACATGAGGAAAGCAGCCCTCACGACCCTATTAAAATAAATAAGTTTTCCAAGGCGGTTTTAAAAGATAAGTGGTTTGGCTTTGCTGAAGTAGATATAGAGGTTCCCAGTAGTTTAAAAGAGAAGTTTTCGGAAATGTCCCCAATATTTATAAATAGGATTGTAGAGGAGGAGGAAGTTCCAGAGAAGATGTTACAGTATTTACAAGAAACTAACCGCGCAAGAGGAGATGGCAGAAAACTAGTAGGTACAATGTCTGCTAAAAAAGTATTACTATTTACCCCATTATTAAAATGGTATTTGAAGCAGGGTTTAGAAATTACAGGGATTTACAGAGTATTAAATTATACAGCAGGTAAGCCCTTTGAATGGTCTGTTAAAGAAGTTACTTCAGCAAGGAGATCCGGAGATGTTGATAGCTCCAAGTCCCCAATTGCGGATATAATGAAACTATTAGGTAACTCATGTTGCAGGAAAATGATAGAATCCCCCGAAAAACACCTCAACACAACGTATACAAAAGATGAAAAATGTGTGGACAAAGCTTTAAGATCAGCGTATTTCGATAATTTAGAGGAAATAGGAGATTCTTACGAAATATCCTCAAGAAAAGTAAATGCCAATATGACTCGTCCATTTCACTGTGGGATTGCTGTATACCAATACGCAAAACTAAGAATGTTAGAATTTTATTACGATTTTATGGATAAATACGTAGATAGAGCAGATTTTGAACTAGTACAGATGGATACTGATAGTTTGTAGGGGGATATGGGGGTTGCATGAAGGGTGGAGAGCTGGATGGAATGATAAAACCAGAAATGCTAGACGATTTCAAAAAACATAAAAAAGAATGGTTAGCATGGGATAAATGGAGTACTAGAGAACCAGGGCTATTCAAAACAGAGTTCCAAGGAGATCGTGCAATCGCACTATGCAGCAAGTGTTATGTGGTTGAAAAAGTAGACACAACCCAAGTAAAACATTCGGCGAAGGGGCTGTCTGCCAGGCAAAATCCTCTCACATGGAGAAGGTATATGGAGGCCCTACACCAGGTTGGAACGGATAGAGGAACAAACAGAGGGTTTAGAATGAGAAATGGTGTTATGAAAACATATACCCAAAACAAATTAGGACTGTCCTCTTACTACGATAAGAGAAGGGTTTTAGACGATGGCATACATACAGAACCCCTTTAACAGAAATAAAATTATGCAGCCTGTTCAATTTTTGAAGGTATCTTACACACCTTAGGTCTTCCAACGGGGGGCTTATCACGGGTTTCCGAGGTTTTTGGCCAATTATCTCTAGAAAGTCCCATGATAAATTTATCATATATCCACAGATCTGTAAGGCGTTTGGGACCAATATGGTGCTTCTTTCTAACTTCATAGGCAGGAACAATTCCACGGGACTGCAAAATATCTATCAGCACTTCCTGCGTAATAACCGATTTAGGCATGGTTTTATATATATATATATAAATGTCTAACATAATTGGAAATAAATATGTTTACAAAAGAAGAAGACGTAAAAACAAAATTTGATGAGGCTTGCTATGAGGATATTTTAGGTCTCCAAGACGGAATTATAGAACGTCTAAAAAAGTTACACGAGTGAGCTAGAAGCCGCTACAAAACGAAAACCTGTTGTTGAAATTTGCAAAGATTCGATGATGAGCCCGCTTGTTGAAGCCATTATAAAACAGTTCGAAAAAACCTACATGGCGAATTAATCCATATCTCCGGCAGTACGAGGGGTTAATTATATCTGGTTGAATTTGAACACAGCACCAAGCAAACCTGCTAGAGCCACAGTCGAATAAATCCAATACATATTTGAAGAAAGCATATTTTGTTTTTCAATGTAGAAACCGGGGGTGCAGCTACAGATTCATTTTTCTTAAAAAAAGGTAGCCGAAAAACCTTGGTAGCGCTTTCTATAATAGACAGGTTTTTGATTGAAGGTGATCTATCCAAACACATGTGGGTTATCAACTAACGCTTGTGCACTTACTACATCATACCCCTCTTCTAAATAGGTCTCTATCAAATTACACATACGAACAGATCCGGGTGAACACCCCTCATGGGGATCATAATATTTAATTCCTTTTTTCCTCAATCCATACGGCATGCGGAAACTATTATTAATTTTTTCAAAATTATCACTACATGTGGTTTTATCTATTTTCTCTTCATTAATTAATTCTTTAGAATTATCACTACAAACAGGTTTATCTAATTTTTTCAAAATTATCTGTGAAAATTGTTTTATTTATTCACCACACGTAGACATATTTTATTATTATAAATACACATATTTCATTATTTAATACCAAAAATTATTAACTCTTACTGAGTAATGCTTAACAATTACTGAACAATGCTAACATTCGGCCACGATTTTGCAAGGGTTTTCAACTACCTTTTTTTAATCCATTAGAAGGCGCATATTTCGTAGGGGCTAGTGCGATTTCGGCTACTTTTTCCAAAGGAATACTCCATGTAGAAAGGGTCGCTAGGCACGTTTTTCCCCATTCGGTATGCCTAGGTGTGGTTCTAGTATGCCTAGTCGTGGTGCTAGTATACCTAGGTGTGGTGCTGGTATTGGTATGCCTAGGTGTGGTGCTGGTATGCCTAGGTGCGGTGCTGGTATGCCTAGGTGTGGTGCTGGTATGCCTAGGTGTGGTGCTGGTATGCCTAGGTGTGGTGCTAGTATGCCTAGGTGTGGTGCTGGTATGCCTAGGCGTGGTGCTAGTATGCCTAGGTGTGGTGCTAGTATGCCTAGGTGTGGTGCTGGTATGCCTAGGTGTTGCTAGTAGCCTAGGGTGGTGCTAGTATGCCTAGGTGTGGTGCTGGTATGCCTAGGTGTGGTGCTAGTATGCCTAGGTGTGGTGCTAGTATGTCTAGGTGTGGTGCTAGTATGCCTAAGTGTGGTGCTGGTATGCCTAGGTGTGGTGCTAGTATGCCTAGGTGTGGTGCTAGTATGCCTAGGTGTGGTGCTGGTATGCCTAGGTGTGGTGCTGGTATGCCTAGGTGTGGTGCTAGTATACCTAGGTGTGGTGCTGGTATGCCTAGTCGTGGTGCTAGTATGCCTAGGTGTGGTGCTGGTATGCCTAGGTGTGGTGCTAGTATGCCTAGGTGTGGTGCTAGTATGTCTAGGTGTGATGCTAGTATGCCTAGGTGTGGTGCTGGTATGCCTAGGTGTGGTGCTGGTATGCCTAGGTGTGGTGCTAGTATGCCTAGGTGTGGTGCTAGTATGCCTAGGTGTGGTGTTAGTATGCCTAGGTGTGGTGCTGGTATGCCTAGGTGTGGTGCTGGTATGCCTAGTCGTGGTGCTAGTATACCTAGGTGTGGTGCTGGTATGCCTAGTTGTGGTGCTAGTATACCTAGGTGTGGTGCTAGTATGCCTAGTCGTGGTGCTGGTATACCTAGGTGTGGTGCTAGTATGCCTAGTCGTGGTGTTAGTATGCCTAGGTGTGGTGCTGGTATGCCTAGGTGTGGTGCTGGTATGCCTAGTCGTGGTGCTAGTATACCTAGGTGTGGTGCTGGTATGCCTAGTTGTGGTGCTAGTATACCTAGGTGTGGTGCTAGTATGCCTAGTCGTGGTGCTGGTATACCTAGGTGTGGTGCTAGTATGCCTAGTCGTGGTGCTAGTATACCTAGGTGTGGTGCTGGTATGCCTAGGCGTGGTGCTGGTATACCTAGGCGTGGTGCTGGTATGCCTAGTCGTGGTGCTGGTATACCTAGGTGTTGTGCTGGTATGCCTAGGCGTGGTGCTAGTATGCCTAGGTGTGGTGCTGGTATACCTAGGTGTGGTGCTGGTATGCCTAGGCGTGGTGCTAGTATGCCTAGGTGTGGTGCTGGTATACCTAGGTGTGGTGCTGGTATGCCTAGGTGTGGTGCTGGTATGCCTAGGTGTGGTGCTGGTATACCTAGGTGTGGTGCTGGTATGCCTAGGTGTGGTGCTGGTATGCCTAGGCGTGGTGCTGGTATGCCTAGGCCTGGTAACGAGTATGCCTAGTTGTGGTGCTGGTATGCCTAATTGTGGTGCTAGTATGCCTGGTTTTACCTAGGCAAATCATGTTGAACATTGGGCAAAATATATTTATATGTGCCTACAACAAAATATGCCACCAAAGCAAAATTTGTCCGAACAAGATATAGAAGATATCCGTAATCTTCGGGGTATAGAGTCTGCAGACAATACGAAGAAGAAATTTGGAATCGGTACCACTCGCCTTCGAAGAATATGGGACGCCGTCGATGCGGAACGTAGTACAAAACCCGAAGAAACCAAATTTGAAACAAATTTAGAAACCCCCACCCCCGTAGTACACAGGGTAACCACCCCTGGCCCTCCCACCAAGTTCCCCACGGATCTAGTAGAAGATATACGAAACGTAAGCTCGTTCGAAGAGTCGACGCACCTGTCCGACATGGAGAGACGTTTGGAGAACCGGTTGGACGCGCTGGAACGCAGACTGTTGGACGCAATTTTCAACGATGCCCGCACGACCGATTCCGAGTGTCCGAAGAAAGACGAGCTGGAGGTGCACGACATCTGGAGAACCGTAGAGAATGCAAAGTGGTGATTTGGGTTGTTTTTTGTGGCGTACGCGGTATGCAGACCACTGTTCCCATTCGTGACTCTAGAGACCTGTAGACTCTGGAAGAGCAAACCAGATTCCGACACCCAGTTCGTGCACTCCGCAAAACAGTCCGGTACGCCGAATGGGAAAAACGAAACTAGCGACTCCGTACACCAGCACTCTGGCAGTCGCGACCCGTTCTACATGCAGTAGCCATTTTGGAAAAAAATTCTTTGTATATTTTTTGTCGCTGCTCGTTGGGTAGCCGAAACCGCTGCAACATTTTGTATGACATTTTATTTTTTACTGTGGGTTGTATTTATTTCGCTTTAAATTAACAGGAAAGGTACCTATGGGGCTACCCACTGTTTTCTCCCACACTTCGCGGTAACGAACTGACACGTTTTAGAGAGCATTAAACCAAACTAAAGTCATTGGTTAGGGTTTTGAGCCAGAACCGGCATTGACCTTGACGTGCCCCGAAATGGATCTAATTTCTACAAAATTAATTCAGCTACCTAACACTGGTCCCCAAATGGATGAGGTTTCAACTACCTGCACCAAACACATGCGTATCCTCCCAATTGATAACTATTCTAATTTTCCATGCGTACCCACCTAGGTTAAAATAAGGACCCTGTAGGTGTACGTTATAAACTGGTTATGAAAAATACTAACACCATAGACCTCTTATAACGATAACGCGACTTATAAGCTACTTATATACCTAATGACTAACAAGGGCTCACGCACTTTATATGAGGGAATATTAAAAGTGGTCCAGAACCGCCATTCCCTTATACTACAGTATGACATTTTATTTTTTTACTGTGGGTTGTATTTATTTCGCTTTAAATTAACAGGACATTTTACTATTTTTGGTACCTATGGGGCTACCCACTGCTTTCAATTCTTCCCCCACACTTCGCGGTAACGAACTGACTCCCTATATACTACTATAGAAGTTATAACTTATTTCTCTGATGTTAAGTTTTGTAAAGAGACTAAGTATTTGACCTTTACCTTGGGATCAGCGGGGGTTGGACGGTCGTGGATTTGGCACAGCATGGTAGTAGAGCCTTACAGGAATGCATGTGTGAAATATTAAGCATTTTAGATGAAGGAAATAGAAGTTATAACAATATTTCTCTGATGTTAAGTTTTGTAAAGAGACTAAGTATTTGACCTTGACCTTGGGATCTGCGGGGGTTGGACGGTCGTGGATTTGGCACAGCATGGTAGTAGAGCCTTACAGGAATGCATGTGTGAAATATTAAGCATTTTAGATGAAGGAAATAGAAGTTATAACAATATTTCTCTGATGTTAAGTTTACGGACTAAGTATTTGACCTTGACCTTGGGATCTGCGGGGGTTGGACGGTCGTGGATTTGGCACAGCATGGTAGTAGAGCCTTACAGAATGCATGTGTGAAATATTAAGCATTTTAGATGAAGGAAATAGAAGTTATAACAATATTTCTCTGATGTTAAGTTTACGGACTAAGTATTTGACCTTGACCTTGGGATCTGCGGGGTTGGACGGTCGTGGATTTGGCACAGCATGGTAGTAGAGCCTTACAGGAATGCATGTGTGAAATATCAAGCATTTTAGATGAAGGAAATAGAAGTTATAACAATATTTCTCTGATGTTAAGTTTACGCGGACGCACGGACGCACGCACAGACGGACAACCTGACTCCAGTATACCCCCCCACAACTCGTTGTGGGGGGTATAATGACTGATTGATTATAGCTTGAAATATCAGAATCTCAATTCAAAGCCCATTAGAGGATGATTTTCGCATATTGTATCCTCATTTTATAGCTGTCGGGTAACGGCTAACTCTCGCTATTTTAAGTTGACTGTTTCTTCCTGTGTGACCATATTAGCCGGAGGATAGGTATCTGCAATATTGTAAGCAGCTGATTCGTTAGTTATTATATATCATTGGCCATCATAGTTACCCAGCAGCTAAATTGTGCTATTTGGCTTTGGGTATGCCATTTTGCTGTTCATACACTTCGTATTCATACACTTCGTACAAGCGGGTTACAAATAAGAAATAACACACATAAACAGTGTCTACAGTGTTTGCAAACAGAAGGACTGGTCTGAACTGAAGTGCAGTACTAAACATTCAGCACTGAATTTACAATATAAATGTTTCGCACTGAAAATCAGCATCCTGCACTGATGCCAGGCACCCATACTACACCAGATCATTTGGCCCCAGGTGAGAATCCCAGCAAGATGCACCACTGAGAATTTATCTTTAAGGATGGAGGATTGATCATCGAGATACGCATCCTCCTGATAAACATAATTTGTGACCAGCATACTGGGGCCCGTATCACTAAACTTTGTACGACTAAAATGTTTGTAAGTGCAAAATTAGGATCTTCTGGAAAGTTCAATTGATGGATTTACATTTATTGATCATAGGCTATGCTCAATAAATGTAAGTCCAATATAATTGTTTTCAAGAAAACTGTGTTAATGTGAAATTTACAGACTCATAATTTTGCACTTATGAACATTTTAGTCATACGAAGTTTAGTGAAACGTGCCCCAGGTACATGTGGCTGTGATTGGAGAAATAGGGCTTATGGGATTTGTGACAAGTGAACCTCCTTATCCAATAGCCTGTAGTCTGATACCGGTCTATATTGTTTGTAAGAAGCATGACGGCTGTTTCATTGATGGGAAACAGTGCAGATCCTGATCAGACTGTGCGGATGCAGAGTCTGATCTGGATCTACACTAGTCATAAAACCCATAAGCCAAATTTCTCCAGTCACAGCCACATATGAATGGAATGGTGCTTAATGGTCCATCAACAAAAAATAGTATCATTTAGCACCAAGCAATTTAGATGAAGAAGAAAAAACTATGTATATGAAACAAGCCATGTTAAACATATTTACAGAACCTACACTGGTCTAATACGCAACTTGGATACAGGAGTGTGCTATTTATTCAGGAGCTACACTGGTCAAAAAATCCATAAGCCCCATTTCTCCAGTCACAGTCATAATTATAGATACATTATAGATACCATACCGTGTTGGACGGTGCCTCCTATAAACCAGGAGCGGAATTCTTCCTTGAACTGCGTAACTTCATAGATAGACGCATCTCCGTGAGCGAACAGGAACAACGCTTTCTGATCTGAAATATTATATACAGTGGAATCACTATAAACTGATAGGATCCAGGGTGAATTAGCGACACTCCACTAATATTCAAACATTTACATGTAGCTATGGCTGAATTGGAGTGTCATCTGTCTAAAGCAGAACTTATATGTGGCTGTGAGTGGAGTACTGGGGCTTATGCATTTTGTGACCAGTGCAGCGCATCCGCACAGTCTGATCAGGATCTGCACTCTTCACCATTCTATCATTGAAATACAATGCTTCTAACAAGCAGTATAGACCATTATCAGGCTACAGGAGTGTGCTATTTGATCAGGAGCTACACTGGTCACAAAACCCATAAGACCCATTTCTCCAGTCACAGCCACTGAGATCACATATATTTCATGGGCATCTGGTCTCACAGATCAAGGCTCCAGATAAGCTGCATATTTTGCTTAAATACCCAATTAAAATTGCCAAAAAACAATATAAACAGACCACAAACATAGAATATCTTTCTTATTTTTCCATGAAAACACATCTTGGTATTTCATAAGAATTGTCTCCAAGAAGACAATTCTAATGAAATGCCAAGACATGTTTTCATTTAGAAGCAAACTATTCAACAATTGCTGGCTGTTGATGTGTAAACAGTAGTGTGATTTTATTTTACCCAATTAAACTTTTGAAATACCCAATTGGTTCAGAAATGATGGAATGACAATACTCAATTACTAATTTCTTATCTGGAGCACTGCATAGATTGTGATGTATTAGGCAAAAACAAATTATTCACCCTTTCAACACTGTAGTGTATTGCAAGTGTATCGTAATTATGTACATTACTCATTCGTGCAAATACCCAGGTACGCGCAGGTGGGATGCGCAGAAAACTTAAATAAATCTTGTTGAGTCCATCTTGTTTGAGTGATCTTAAAAACATCACAAACACCTAACTGGAATTGACCATCATATGTCATTATTCCGACCAATCCAATTATCACAAAATGATTTTCAGACTAGTCCATTTATGAAAGGGTGTGTTTTTGTGCTAAAAAATATGAAAATTAGTAGCAAAAAGTGCAGATCCTGATGAGACGGCTCGTCACGATCCAGCTCATCTGGATCTACACTGTTTGCCAATACCTCTATACAGACCTGTAGTGTTGAAAGGCTTAATAAATTTATATAAATACTGATAAGTGGATTTGTCAATAAGTGAAGGCTTATGAAATACCAACCACACAAGGTCTACTACCTAATTTTCAAAGTCCATGATCTTGAAACATAGATATATAGCTCGGGGCTGTGAAATTGTCACAGGATGATGCAGGATCAATATAAAAATTAACGTTTGAAATATCAAGACATTTCATAGTAGGATAGATAAATAATAATAAATTTTAAGAGGTTTACCTCAATATTATGCTTAGCGAGTCTGCTACCTTCAACCTGGGAAAAGCAGGGGAGGGGTTATAGATTTGTCACAGCATGATACATGTATATGTGACTGGAGAAATGGCTTATGGGATTTGTGCACAGTGTATGTCCTGATCAAATAGCACATGCCTGTAGCCTGATAATGATCTAGATGGCTTGTTAGAAGCAAGGCAGGTGTTTCATTGATGTAATGGCAAACAGTGCAGATCATGATCAGACTGTGTGACAATGCACAGGCTGATCTGTAAAGCCCAAAAGCCTGTTTTCTCCAGTCACAGACAAATATAACCATCAAAGGATAGACACCCCTACCACCAACACCGCCACCGGTATTATTTTTCCTCTTTTTCCTCATTATGCTTATGCTTGGTATGAAGCCTCCTGACTTGGAAATTGGGATAAATCATAATAACAAATCAAAATTTGGAAAATTGGAATATAATAATGAACTACATTTTTATAAAACATCATTATTGTTTTTTTCTTGATCTACATGCATGAAATGTATAACTAATGTTACAAGTATGACAACAATAGGTATGAGCCAAATGGCATAAATAAAATATATGTTGTGAATTTTCATTTCAGAATTGTGAAAATCTCTACTTTTTTGCAAATTGTAAATGGGTACGAATATCGGCCCCACAAATCGGCAAAACAGAACACCATCTTACTGTCATTGAAACACTTACCAGATTTTGGGTGTCTGAGTGCACAGATGACAGGCTCATTCTCTTCATTTGCACTCTGCTCAATAACCTCCTCTGTAACAGAATACGGGAACAGTGCATCACATTTACAAAGGCACCGGTTACATTTGAGACACACAATGTGAATTTGCACCTAAGAACATGTGGGATTTTTCATGACATACATATACAGAAACTGTGATATTTTCTGTAAATGACGTGAAAGATGGAAAAATTATAATAGCAAATGCGGAATTGAAATCCGCAGAGGTACAACGATACGGTCAAACCCGTATTGCGATATATTGCGATACAACAAACACATATTGCAATACGTATTGCGATATTATACCATGTATGAACAAATAATAATAAAAACAAACAGGAGATAAAGAACAGTCTTTATTGTCCCCGGAAAGGAGATTTCTGTTTCCTCGCCCTGGGCCATTTCGTCCTAATTTATTTGTATATGTGTTTCTACTACAAGCCTATGACGAATTGGCAATGTCCGCTGACATAATTACTGATATTTTAATTAGAGATTGGCGAGCATTGTAAACCATGGTCAGACTACGCGAATCCACTGCCTGGTCTGGCCGCTAATGCAATAAGCCGGGATTTGTCGGAGATCGAGACCCAATTCACATAACACGTTTGTTGTTAGCCTGGTTCCCAGCAGTATTGTTTCACTAGGCTGCGCGTCCAACAGGGTACCAGTCTAATGTGGACTACGTGACTGACGTCAGCAACCGCGTGTATTGATCTTTGATATGGCCTTGTGCCCCCGCGGTGTGAAATTTACACGTAGTAATACTTGACAAGCGTGGTGTGTTTGAAGTCTTAGTCTTGTCACTGTAGACGAATCAGTTTACAAACATTACACACGGAATTTGCTGTAAAACTTCCAGATGTGTTGGACGTCCGAGATTACTCACTACATGTATTAGTCATCTAATTGTGGCGTGTTTATTCAAAATATTTACTTCTGTCATATTAAAAATTATGTTTTGAATGATTTTGAATAATTTTACACAATTATTTTAACACAAGATGACGACAGAGAATATGGCGTAAATATCGCGATACGCGAAAACCGTACCGCGATACGTATCGTCAGGATGACATATCGCAATATACCGTCGGTATACCACTAGAAAACCGCATTTGCTATGAAGATTTTGTCAACTTTCAAAATAGCGCACATGTTCTTAGGTACAACATCTGCAGGGAAAACCTATGGAGAGCAACCTAACTCTGGGTATGGGTATGGACGATATGCGAGTAATTCTGCAGAGTTACTTCCAGCAACTAGCCTGTGAGCATAGGCAGTCAGCATGCCATTAATCCTAGTGCCTATACACATAGAGCTAAGGCCCATCGGCGCGATACAAACTTGTGTCGGACCTAGCTTAGACTGGCGACTTATGTGATGTTTTCAAGCTGGTACAGACTTTGCGTGTATAATACTGATTAAATGTTGGTTTTATTAGCTCTATGTTATTTTACATTATTTTATTTTTGCAAATGGATTACCGACATTCACATACAACTTATCTGGAGCTTGGATATGCAACATTTTAAATAACTTGCATTTAATTTCAAATCAATGGCTGAAACACTAAAATTACGCGACAAAGCTTATCTGGAGCTCTGATAAATAATAAATTGAACCCCGTCACTGAATCCGAGTACTGGTGTTTATCGACTATTGGTTATTTCAAAACAAATATGCATACCATTAATAAGAAACATCCACTGAGTTGGGTCTTTCTTGACAAATTGAGGCTTCTTTGGTGCGTTTTCTTCTGCATCTTCATCGGTAGCTTTACAGATACTGCGTGTTGATTTACCAACCATTTCAGTTTCTTTTCTTACAAGTTGCGCGGGTTGTTGTTGTAGATGATGTTGATGATGATCATTTCCCGCGCTGGCTTTTCGCGCCTCGACTCAATGGGTGTCAATTATTTCCAATGTGATTGCCCAATAGAGTGTCACATGATTGCTAACATATATGATATTCACCTGAAAATCAGTCTCGGACTCGTCTCGTTTGCCTTCGGCCTCGGTGAATATGACTTTTCTCACGTCTGTAAATCTCGTGTACACCTCCTCAAAAGTCAATAATTATATAAGATATACTACTTTGTCATGGAGACGTCCATCGATATTCCTACTGTCTGTTCCACGGTTTGCTGCCGACGAACTATTGGCTATCAAACACATTCAATTTAAACAATATTTAAATGTAATTAATTGTTCCTCAATAATAACAAAAAAAAATGTTACCCTCCCCAAAAAAATTAGTTGATGAACTAGTGCACTATTTTTTACTGATTGTCGTGTACGCAAAGTACATGTATCATGGATCCCTTGAACTTGTCATTAAATTTATAATATGTGCGACCAGCGGGTGCAAAAACCAGCATGCGTCGTCTGATCAGTGCATATACAATGTTCCCTATATGCTTGCTTCACTGATTAAATGGCGAAGTTTCGCCATGTAATCAGTGAAGCAAGCACATTGTGATCATTAAACTGTCGATGAAATCCTTGGTTTACCCCCTCTTATCCGTCTTATTTTCACTTGGTGATGGTTTTAGGTACATTTACTATATGTATAGACCTTGGTCCGTTACTTCAACATGTATCTAATCTGTGTATGATACAGTTGTATAGTGTTGTCACTATTTTGCATTCGCTGCTCTTTTTATTCGTTTGTGTTTTTACTTGTTGTCGTGTATATTATTATTATTATTGTATATTGTATTATTTTCCCTGTGAGGCATGCTGACGAAGTATACCGTCGTGCTAAACAGGCTCAGCCACTTTAGTGTACGATATTGTGTGTTGGCTATTTCAAAGCGGAACCTTTGCCGTCATATCCCTTGTACTGTATATGATTTCCCTTTTGTTTTGATTTTTTGCCATGATGTTAATGTTGTTTCTCATATCCTTTGTGGCCGTTGAACACAACTTTTTATTAGCCGTGAGCATGCATACTGTATATTATATATTTTACACACTCTTTGGATATGTTATCTTTAATAGTCAGACCGCTAGTACCAGATAATGTAAATTCGTCGTCTTCTGATAACTCTGGATAACACTGTGCGTGTTTCCGGCCATGTGCTTAATTCAATGCTGAGAGTTCATAAAACTCGCGAATCATGCTGTATAACGCCGTACATAGCGCGCGACGCATAAATCACAACTGTGAGCCGTATGCGTCCGCATATAACACACACCAAGATATACATGTAGATGTCTGCGACGAAAATGCATGGTCATACCGCATAAAGAGGAAATGGGCCATAGCTTCCACCTCATCCAACATATGTCATGGTGTTTAAAATTCGCTTACGACTTAATTCTTTAATGGTAGCCGTGTACATATTGTATATTATATATTTTACAAACGCTTTTTTGTAATATAGTCAGACCGCTATATATAGTACCAGATTATGTAAATTCGTCGTCTTCTGATAACTCTTGATAACAGTGTGCGCGTTTCCGGCCATGTGCTGAAGTCAATGCTGAGAGTTCATAAAACACGCGAAACATGCTGTATAACGCCGCATATAGCGCGCGACGCATAAGCACACATGTGAGCGTTATGCGTACGCATACTTTTATAACACACACCAATATATAGCTAGGCGAAAAGGCATCCATGGTCATACCGCATAAAGAGTAAACGGGCCATAGCATCCACCTCGTCCAAAATATGTCAGGGTATTTAAAATTCGCTTACGACTTAATTATATAATAATGTGGTGCAATGGGTCTGTGAAGGTACATGCCTACATGTGATCATCATTCGCACATACACGTATGAGTTCAAAAACCTCCAAATTACATGTTTTTAAAAATTGTTTTCCTACTTATTAAAATATTATTTTTTTATTTGGCGACCAACGTAGCGTAAGATCAGTGTGCGCATCAACACTGATTGATATTTTATCTACATATACTGTTAGCTATTACGTATGGGAGGCACTATTCACAACGAGACTAACATTATTAATAACTTTATTACGACGTATGTATATGAAAAATTCAATCTCGAAGGTTACATGAAACCTGGATAGTTATGAAATGCAGGGAACCTCCATTATATGGACACCGTACAATGTCCCCATTGCGTCTTTGAAGGTTTCGCTGGATTTTAGCATAATGAGCACTCTACTACATATATGTCCTTGGTGTGTTTTCACTAAAGAAACGTATTTACAATCAGAAATAATCATGAATGGAATGAACATCATTAAACACTATATTACGACGTATGTATAGGAAATTATCAGCTAATACATGTCCCATAGCCGTACATTCACATAAAAATGCCAGCATATCAAACACGGGGCCATGCGGATTGATTTGTAGTTATGTCCCCATATATGGCGGCATCGTTTACTTTCCGTTGTGTACGGCCAGTAAGATCTGAACACCAACATCCCAATTCTTTTGAAAAAAGAATCTCCAGCATGTTCACCATGCGAATATTATAACATTATGTTTGGCATAGATATACCGTTACTGTGGCCTACATTTTATCTATCTCTCTGTCATACTAATAACATTCAATGCAGTGGTTTGATAATTTACTGCTTGTTGTTAAGCTGTACCAGGTCTGGTTTATCGTCTGTATTGTCAATAACCTGATTGATTCATATATACGAATGTCAACGCGGTAGCTAATATTAAATATAGAACCTCCATTACGTGGACATCATACGAGGTACACAGTGTGTCCAATTCTGAATGGTGTCACTTGATTTTAGCATTATGAGCAATCTGCCACACGTCCATGTGGTTTTTCAATAAAGAAAATTATTTGCAATCAGAGATCAATTACAGTGATACTACTAATTACTAATACAGACTGACACATGATCGACATATTCATGTCCAGGTTAATCAGGTTCTACTACATACGAGGTGCCATAAGGAAATTGGTCCGTTATATAGACTTTTACAGGAAATCGTTTCGCATTTTAACTTAAACGATGCCATTCACAAATCGTTCCTGGGTCGCCCGCTGACACAAATACTCTTAGTTTAGATCCTGATTAGAATGATACAGTGAAAATACCAATCCAGGTTTGTTGGAGACTGCATGCTACGGAAGCCCATTAGGGCCACTTCACTTTTTTTTAATTTCCATTTATTCAAGATGTTTTCTTGAATTTTCAAGTTCTTTTCTTGAATTTTCAAGATCTTTTCTTGAATTTTCAAGATCTTTTCCTGAATTTTCAAGATATCTTGAAAATTCAAGAAAAGAACTTGAAAATTCAAGAAAAGATCTCGAAAATTCAAGAAAATATCTCGAAAATTCAAGAAAAGATAAAAAAAAAGTGAAGTGGCCCTAATGGGCTTTAGTAGCATGCTTACGTTGAACCTTTATTGTTTTATAGCATATATATGAGCCACCACACCAGAAAATCTGCCGTCATCATTGAATGAAATATGATGAGCATTCAAACAGAATATATATATGTTTCAAACAAAGTATTACTAATATGATGAGCATTCAAACAGAATATATATACATGTATGTTTCAAACAAAGTATTACTTTGTTTTGTTTGAAACATATATATATATTCTGTTTGAATGCTCATCATAATTCATTCAATGATGACGGCAGATTTTCTGGTGTGGTGGCTCATAGTTCTCCAGTAACGTTCACATTTCAACGATTTCCGTATGTTGACCAGCCTTCTGACGCAGCATATAGCGCGTGTCGCATATAGCTCAACTGTGTGCTGTTTACGAAGCTTTATTCGGAGCCAAGGCAATATACGGCTAACGTTCGCTTTATGCGGCGCACGCTGTCGCATATACATCTTGTGTTTTATGCGCTGAAAATCACCGCATAAGTAGTATATAGGGAGTCGAAATGATACCACCTAACGGTGGTATCATTTCCCCACCCTATATACTACTCCAACGCCCCCCGAAAAACTCAAAAATTGGTTAACGAGGAAATTGTCACCCGACAGCAAAATCGTGACAATTGGTGTCATAAATACATAATTTGAAAAGAGGTCCAATTGACATTAAGCAAACACGTCTTATTTGGAATTAATAAATCACTGAACTACTTTCGGCAAGGGAGATAATCAATATCACGCGAACTATTTTCATACGAGCCAAGCGGATTGTTCTGTTTATGATTAGAATATATAGTTTTAAGCTATCTCCTGTGATATATAATGATACATTACTTTGTTATGTTATGGGTACTAATACATGTTGTTTCAATAGCGTATCTCTGTAACGGTATTGTTGTAGATGGAGTTGCAAATAATTTAATAATTATTACGTTCAAATGGTGGCGTAATACTGATAGCACTTCTGTATAACTGTGATTGTCATAAATGGCGCAACAGTCGTGAGGTTAAGGTCGCCGGCTTCAATGATTTAATTACAGATTCCCGAAAGGGTCGGGGTTCAAACCTCGACGTGGTATAAAAAAAAATTCTCCATATATTATTTTTGTGATTTTAATATTTTTTAATATTTTCACAATTTTATGATTTTAATAAAAATACCTATAAATTGATAGAAACTTACCAACAATTAAAGTGTCTGTCTTTAAGTAATATACACAGACATTTGTTATGATGTTTTAGTTTAAGTAATATATACAGACAAGTTTGTTACTGGTAAGTGGGTACTGTACTGTCTATACCATATAATGTTTTACTGTCCCAAAATCTTTTTTTTTTGGCTGTCACAATTAATTAATTTTCGGACAGCAAACAATTTTTTATGAATTTGAAATAATTATTGTCCTCCATCTGCTCACAACACTGTTCGAACTGCGCCTGTGGCTACCACGACCAGAATTCACTGGCCGCAAACACAGTAGCCATCGGCGTCTATTTATTAAATTATTATTTTGTATTTTATTTGAATTCCGCGTGAACGCTGCATTTTGTGTCAACACCATTTACAGAAAATATTGGTGATTTTCTAAACGAATATCGGAGAAATGCGGCTATATATTTTGTCAATTTTCAACACCATTTACGGAAAAAAATTACTGATTTTTTAAAACAATATCGGCACAACTAAATACGATGATAGAATTTTTGTCAACTTTTCAACACCATTTACGGAAAATATTACTGATTTTCTAAAAACAATATCGGCGAAGGTGTACTGAACTAATCATTATTTTAAATAACCAGCCGTCTAATAGATCTGTGTATATCGAGAGTATATCGTTAATTGTCATGTTGTCTCCGACAGTGAGGTGTTGCGGCACACATCAAAACGACACGTCAATTTCAAAACATTGCCTAAGGGTCACAGCTGTGTGGTGTCATCAGATCAACACCTCGTCACACACAACTACGCATTATCGATTTTTTTCCCCACACAGAGCGACGTGTATTTACAACTAGATCTGTGTAATGTGTCGGGTGTAGCCAAAGACCATACATAAATTCGTAATTAGTCACAGATGTAGCCTTAAAATATAATCGATTTCCTTAAATTATTCGTCCGCATGTTGACAGATATTTCAGAGCAGACGTCATCGTAATTTGCCGTTATTTATTTCCAAAATTAACCATATATTCTGTAAATGGCGTTGAAAGTTGACAATAAATTAAGACCAGATCAGTACGTTAAATCGCTATCGACGAAAACTGACGATCCGATGAGAGAGTAATACCGTTTAAGCGTATCCAATGTTAAATATACATCGTTATTTTTTTATGACTTTCGTAGTTTTTACCGAGAAATTCAAACCGTTTCCAATTATTGGGGAACATAATATCATGATTAGCACATCGTTTCACTAAGCGGGGGTTACTCAGGAAATGGGATCACACGGTCTATTGTTTACACTGGATTAATGGGCGGCCTCCATGAGGTCTCAGGTAAATCTTATTTTTTAATAATACGACTGTGGTTTCTTCCTTTTAGTGATAACCATGTTCCAGCCGTTAACACTTATTTAGCAACATTACTTAATATGTAGTTAGTCTGAACATTCTGCAGACAAATCTGAATTGGACGGAATCGAGCGTTGTTTAAACTTAGTCCGGTTCATATGCACAGGTCAAAATATGAACTGAAAATGGCGCTTTGTGTGACAGAAATCCGTACGCGGACGAATAAAAAAAATATTTTGTTATAATATCACATACAGCGAAACAGCGGTAGCATCTACTGTTTTAATAATATGCATACATATTGTAATTAATGTTTAATAGTGATATACTTATGAATAATATACGATACTATGGTTTATACTCCAGCACTATGTTTTTAGGCTGTGTGATTTGCCTCAATATAAACTGGATTAATTAATACTTATATTCATGCGCTTCATGACAACATCATTACATTTAAAATATACAAATATTACTTAAAGGGGTACCGATATGATACATTTTAACAATATAAATATTGAAAATACACATTACAATCGCTTACAACATAAGTTATTGATTGAAAATAGTCACTGCATCGTGACCTATTTGACCGCATTACCTATTGCGCGGCAACCTCACCAAACCCGCTGTTTACATAGGTAACCACGGGTTTGGTGAGGTAGGCTCGCTAATACAATGTTTGCGTAATGAACAGATAAAACTATACTAATAAAAAGGATTTGTTTTCGTCTCGTTGTCATATTGGTGTCATAAATACCTCATGTTCATTTAACGTCCAATTGAACAGATAAAACTATACTAATAAAAAGGATTTATTTTTGTCTCGTTGTCATAAATACATAAGTTGAAAAGAGGTCCAATTGAACAGATAAATCTCATAGGTTATATACGCCAGAAATATAAAGTGACAAAATGGATAATATAATACGCAACCATATGGAATCTTATAACGCTGTTAAAGAATATTACGGTGTTTCTACAACATTAAAACACTTTAAAATGAGAAATATGCAATATAGAATACATGAAATATCAACGTAATTTATTACGCTCCGATAAAAACGTTGCATTTACAATATTATACCGGCAGTTGTGTCGCTGGTACAAGGATCAAATTCGCGAAATGAAGCGACTAAATAGGATCGGAGAAACACTACCGAAACATTATCAAAATGATATTATTATAAAACCGTTTAAAATCAACGATTCGTTTACGGTTCGATATTGCTTTTAACGAAGAAATTATTAGAAGAAATCATTAATGCAATTTCAATGCGTCCGCGTGCGATAGTTTATTTTCCAACACGGCATTTTCCTCCTCCACTATAGCTAATTTATTTCGCAGATCAGCAACTAATTCTACCAGCTCCAGTCTACCACGTTCCCCCCTAGCCACAGGGCAGCGTAGTTGCTTATGTCTACAAAGAGTTTGGGCACTAACGAACTTACAGGGGCATCTGGGGCATTGAAATTGTGGGGCGACACAAGGAAACTTTCTACGTCTCGATAAATGCCTTCGTAGATAGTCTTTACAAGCAAAAGTCTTGCAACAAGTTGCACACTCCATTTTTGTTTGTATATATATGTATATGTTTATGTTTAATTGGACATGAAAAAACATCATGTGTAAATTTTTCATGTCCAATTGAACAGATAAATCTCATAGTTATATTACAGAAAATATGATAACGCCAGAAATAGAAAGTTTGCGAAGAGAAGCCGAATCTCTAGGGATTACTTATAGTAAACGGTTGAGAGTTAGCGGGTTGACAAATCTTATAAACTCCACAAAGAATGAGGCGTTTATGAAGCGGTTTACCCGCGCCCACAAACGAGGAGCCTTTAAAGACCTGTCACTAGCGGAGGAAGTTGGTAACAGAATTCAAAAAGAAAGTATTGCGGGGTTAAGGGCCAGTGTAATCAAACCTTCAAGCACATCCCAAATTAGACGCACAGGCAACCCAAATAATAAGAAAAAATCTATCGTTCGCGCGATAGTGGAAAAAGGTGAAGAAATATTGGGGGCTCACGATGAAACATTGGAAAAGGTAGAAAAGAAGGGAAGACGGGTAGTTATATTATCCTTTCGTAAAAACGTTGACATCAACGAGTCTGAACGCATGTCCGATAAAATCGCTCCGTATCTAACAACAAATTTTTATTTGAGATATTCATATTCTTACAAGCTAGAACATATGGAGGAAACTAAAAATGGAAAACCTAAAACTATAATATTTCAAAAAAATCTCGGTGGTATCGAACCACTATCATCAATGAAAACCGTTAAAAAATGGTTGTCAAATAAGGAGCAAACACGAATAATGTCCGATAAAATAGACAGACCGAATACAAAGTGGAAGTTTGTAAGATGGGTAGAGGTTTTTGTAAAGTTAATACAGGGCAGTAGGGGAATAGAGTTTGGACTACAATCCAAAGAAGCAGCAGGAGGAGAACTTCCAGAATGGTTGAGGAATAGAAAAGGTATGTATTCTTTAGATAAGTATAATGACGACCTTTGTCTGTTCAGGTGTCCAGCTATGCACCTTGATAAAAAGATCAGACCTGACAGATGTACAGAAAAAGCGAAAGAACTTAGTAAGCAATATTTCGGTAGTAATGTGGTTTCACCAATTCCTTTTTCCGATCTGAAAAAGGTTGAAGAGTTTTTTAAAATTGGTGTAGAAGTATATCAACCCACCACATGTGACGTATGGTGGTTGAAAAAGGTACCAGCGCACTATGATGCAATAGGTAATAAACCAATGACAATAGGACTGTTTAATAATCACGCATTTCTGATAAAAAACAAAAAAACTTAAAAACCTATCTAAAATTTACGCCTGCGATAATTGCAAGCAGAAATTCACGAAAGCGAGTAATATGAAGAGACACGGACCAACATGTATGAGAGGTGAGACAAAAGTAATATGTGATGGTAATTATTTAGAGTGCCCGCGTTCTTTGTTCGAGAAAGCGTTCTACCCAAAAGGTTCTAACAGTTATGGTGCGATCGATTGGATGCACTCTGTGGAAAAGCGGGAGGGAATTCACATTCACCACGAACAGTGTGGACACGGAGGTGAAAGATGGATTTTAGGAGCTCCGGTAGATGGATACTGTCCAGAAACCAATACCGTATATCAATATCACGGCTGTTACTGGCACGGGTGTGAGATTCATGCAAAGCATAAAAAAGAAGAACGCGCATCCACAATGAGAAGAGATAAAGTTATTAGAAAAAGCAAATAATTCAACCTCGTAGTTATGTGGGAATGCGAATTTCAAAGAACGGGTAAAGATATAAAGATCGGTTGCGACACTACTCTTTATCCATATCAGATAGTATACGATTTTGAGGCGTATCTCCAGCCAGAAGTTGAAACTACCGGTAATAGTTTAGAGTACGAAGCTGAGCACGTTCCGGTAAGCGTTAGTAGAGGAGATAATTTCTCAGGAACAGTAACTCATATTTGTGATAAAGATTCCCCAAAACTTATAGAAAAATTCGCAGAAGATTTGAAAGTCAGGGGAAAAGCTATAAGAGAAGAAGTATGGTCAAGATACGAGTTTAATACGGAATATTTACGTGAAAAACAAATCGTCCAGATCGAACAGTGGATAGATCAAGTACCGGTTATAGGTTTTAACAGCAGTAAGTACGATATAAACTTAATAAAGAAATATTTAGTAGGTGAACTGTCATCAACAACGAAGAAAGTAATGGTTGGAAAAAGGGCGAACGCAACAATATTTCTATTTACTGCAGAGTTTAGATTTCTTGATGTAATACTTTACCTAGGACCCGGTGTAAGTTACGATAGTTGGATAAAAGCCTACGACTGCAAAGGACAGAAATCTTTCTTTCCTTACGAGTGGTTCGATTCTACAGACAAGCTGGATTACCCGGGACTACCGGATATAGAGAATTGGTATTCCAAACTATCTGGGAAAATGTTACTAGACGAAACAGAATTAAGTAAATGTCGTAGAATTTTCGAAGAAAATAATATGAAAACTTTCAGAGATTGGTTGAAATATTATAACGATTTAGATGTAGCACCGTTCCTAGAAGCTGTGGGAAAATGTGTGAATTTTATAAACACAGGGGTGTAGATATCTTCAAAGACGCGGTAACACTACCGGGTGTGGCTATACAATATTTATTGAGAGGAACCATTAAAGAACAAAAATCTTCAAAGACGATTATACCGGAGGATGCTCTATTCGCACCGAAAGAAGAAACATACAAAATGATGAAAGACGCTCTAGTTGGATGGTCCATCAATAGTATTTACACGATATGCAGAAGCCGGTGTTTCAAATATTAGAGTGGGTTCCAAACCTTGCAAGGCTGTTTTGGGGTACGACGCAAACGCGTTATATTTATCTACGTTAAATAAAGAGATGCCGTGTGGGAAAGAAACTATACATCATATAAATAACCCACATAATCCTAAATTTATTAAAAAGTTTAGTAAAAGAGTTTTATCCGGAGACTGGTTTGGGTTTGCGGAGGTGGATATAGAAATTCCACACAACTTAAAAGATAAGTTTTCTGAAATGTCTCCACTTTTTATAAACAGAGAAGTAGAGGTTGATGAAGTTCCCGCACACATGTTAAAATATTTAAAAGATACTGACCGAACTAGAGGAAATGGAAGAAAATTGGTGGGATCTATGTCGGCCACTAAAGTATTGCTGTACGCGCCACTGTTGAAATGGTATTTAAAACACGGCCTAGAAATAACGAGAGTTCATCGTGTTATAGATTATATTAGTGGTAAACCCTTCGAATGGTTCGCTAAAGAAGTTACAGCCGCAAGACGAACGGGGGATGTAGAACCGAATAAGAAACCGGTGGCCGACATAATGAAATTATTAAGAAACTCGTGTTGCGGAAAAATGATAGAGGCAACGGAGAGACATTTAAATACGATATATACGCGAGACGAAACCTGTGTTGACAAAGCATTAAGATCCGCGTATTTTGATGATTTGGAAGAGATAGGAGATGCGTACGAAATATCTTCCCGAAAACCAAGGTGTGAGGTAAAGAGACCCTTTCACTGTGGAATAGCTGTTTATCAACACGCTAAATTGAGAATGTTGGAATTTTACTACGACTTTCTAGACAAATACGTAAAAAGAGAAGACTTTGAATTAATACAGATGGACACGGATAGTATGTATATAGGAGTTAGTGGAAAAACGATAGAGGAATTGATTAGACCTAACTTACTAGACGAGTTTGAAAAGAAAAAAATAAATGGTTGGCTTGGGATAAATGGAGCCAAAGAGAGCCAGGACTTTTCAAAATGGAATTTAGCGGAGATAGGACGATAGCGTTATCTAGTAAGTGTTATTTCGTAGAAAACCTAAATTCAATTAATAAAAACTCTACGAAAGGAATGTCCAAGAGAACTAACGATTTAAATTGGGATAGATATAAACGAGTACTAAGTGAAACTACAGAAGATGGAAAACACATTATAGATGTAGCGCAAAATAGAGGATTTAAAATGAAAGACGGCGTTATGAAAACGTACTGTCAACGGAAATTAGGACTATCGGCGTACTACGATAAAATACGCGTGTTATCAGACGGAATACATACGGAACCTCTCTAAAGACTCTGTCGATCCGGGGGCAGCTGGGTGTCAGAAGGCACCATAAGAAGTTCTTCACGAACAAACCCGCGAGATGGACCATCAGTCAAATAGTAGAGCACGGTTTCATCGGGTTTGGTAATAGATCGATCTATATGATATACATTGAGAGACCACACGGGATCAGTCGCGCGGCGGCTGCCACCTTCGAGCTCTCCCGGTTGATAGAGGTACTGGACATCAACATCTGATGGAAGCGCAATCGCCGATTGCTGCTCCTCTAAACCAACGGGTCGCCCGCGCGAGACGGCAGAGGGCTTGCTCGTCACCCTTTTAAACTTGATAGCATCTACAGGCTTCTTACTTATCAATCTGGTCATCTCTCCGTTCAATGCGGAGACCACGGCGGGCAATCTGGCCACCCACTCGGTCGATCGCGAATGAGGGTCTACAAGTTCTTTAGCGTGTCCGACCAGTCTCTCAGCCAGGGTTAGATTGAAGCACTCCACGATCTCCTGGTCCCGGTGGATGTTGACGCGGCCGCGTCTGATAGAAACTTTGTGCTTAGACAATAGATGAGAGACCGCGCCCATGAACTCACGGCCGGGATCGACCTGGAGAAGATTCGGCCATTTTAGAGGACTCCTCTTATATATTCGGGAAAGAGCCTCGGCCACCTCCTTAGACTCTTTAGTGGCCAACGGCTCAGCCCCCTTATAACGACTCGCTACGTTAACGATTGTCAGTGCCTACTTGTACGTCTTGCGACCGACGCGATTGTGAGGGAGAAACAGGAGATCCGCTTGGTGAACTTGGTTCGGAACCGGCACGTCGAATTTCGGGCGCGGAATATTGCGAGGCGCGGGTAAATAGATCTGCCAGATGGCCTGCTTCTTGAGACATTCCTTGACAGCGTTTTCGGAAACCTTGGTCGCCGCCGCGAGGTTCTTGATGGCCGTGAGTCCCTTCCAGTAGCCGCGTGGGCTATAGTACGTATTCGCCAGCTTGCGCGTTAGTTTGGTATCAAGTTTACGCGTGTTCATCGTATGCGAAGTATTCTAATATATCGGACAATCTCCAACATGCACTCGTCAGCTCGTCCGGTAACTGCGTCATTAATAATAAACCTTTGTTGGAAGTACAATCGCGATTGATTTTGGAGGTTAAGTTCTGAAGGAACTCGGAGGAATCCTCAGGATTGGTGGGGGAATCTAACATCCGCTTCGCGAAAATGGTGGCCGTTTTTTCGTACTCGCGCCACGTCTCGAGAGAATCTTGGGCCAGACGGATCATACCCTTTGTGCCAGCTATACGGTGTCTAATGGCCGTGTAGCCTACATCGATCAAAGCGTAATAAAGATCGTCAACTAACATCGTTATATATATATATATTTAAACAAGTTCAATTGCTTATTTCAATCTCGATTGAATATATAGTAGCTGACGAGACCCGTCGCAGCCATTCCCACGACGATGAACGCGATCTCACGGTCTTTTTAGGTCTCTGACGGTACATAGAAATCTGAAAGTTGGGGCTCGCGATTCATTGGATCCAGACTTCTCTGCGGATATGCCAGCGCATACTCGCGGTTGGCTTCTTCAACATTCTGGAAAGTTTGCGCGGTGTGATTCTCGCGGCGAAGCTCTTCGTTGACCCAGTCGAGATGGGCGGTTCGTTTTTTCGACCACGCTTCCTTCGCGCTATTGAGTTGTTCTACAGCTAAATCGTGACGCTCGCGCTCCTCATCCGCGTTCGAGTTTTGTAGTTTAGAGAATAGAAAGTTGCTGCCACTGAACGCCAATGCGTTCACGAGCGCTCCTCCTACTATTATTCCGATCGTAGCCATTTTATTTCCATATATTAACTGGTAGAATTCCAGCTTTAATTAGATAATCTCGGGTCCAAACTGCGGCCGTTACATCTAAGGTCACAAGCCCTACGTCTCTCGCAGTAAAGTCCAATTTGGGAGCGGACCCTCCTAGGGTCATCTTTGATAGTCGAGCGTACCCGATACTGAGACCCGATATCACCACGGCGTGATAAAGCGCATTCACTATCATTTTACCATCTTGTTCAGCCATTATTGCATATAAAAGGGATCGCGTTTAATGTTTAAATGGGGCGCATCCCTCAACGATTGAGATTGGAGTTGCAATCGGAGACGACAAAACACCCGGTGGCAGCTGTTTCTCCCCCAATCGCTATTGGATCGAAACCGATTGCTCCAACTCCCAATACTGATTGGATCCCGTGGGTTGTTGTTGGTGGTCTGTCGGTTGTGGGCACCCTGTATGTGCTTTACCGTTCCAACAACAGGTCATCAACGAGGTTGAAATTGAAAAAACAACTCCCAACACTGTTGGACGCGGTTCCAATCCAATCGTTGAGGGATGCGCCCCATTTAAACATTAAACGCGATCCCTTTTATATGCAATAACGGCTGAACAAGATGGTAAAATGATAGTGAATGCGCTTTATCACGCCGTGGTGATATCGGGTCTCAGTATCGGGTACGCTCGACTATCAAAGATGACCCTAGGAGGGTCCGCTCCCAAATTGGACTTTACTGCAAGAGACGTAGGGCTCGTGACCTTAGATGTAGCGGCCGCAGTTTGGACCCGAGATTATCTAATTAAAGCTGGAATTCTACCCGTCAATATATGGAAATAAAATGGCTACGATCGGAATAATAGTAGGAGGAGCGCTCGTGAACGCATTGGCGTTCAGCGGTAGCAACTTTCTATTTTCTAAACTACAAAACTCGAACGCGGATGAGGAGCGCGAGCGTCACGATTTAGCTGTAGAACAACTCAATAGCGCGAAGGAAGCGTGGTCGAAAAAACGAACCGCCCATCTCGACTGGGTCAATGAAGAGCTTCGCCGCGAGAATCACACCGCGCAAACTTTCCAGAACGTTGAAGAAGCCAACCGCGAGTACGCGCTGGCATATCCGCAGAGAAGTCTTGATCCAATGAATCACGAGCCCCAACTTTCAGATTTCTATGTATCGTCAGAGACCCAAAAAGACCGTGAGATCGCGTTCATCGTCGTGGGAATGGCTGCGACGGGATCTCGTCAGCTACTATATATTCAATCGAGATTGAAATAAGCAATTGAACTTGTTTAAATATATATATATATAACGATGTTAGTTGACGATCTTTATTACGCTTTGATCGATGTAGGTTACACGGCCATTAGACACCGTATAGCTGGCACAAAGGGTATGATCAGACTGGCCCAAGATTCGCTCGAGACGTGGCGCGAGGACGAAAAAACGGCCACCCTTTTCGCGAAGCGGATGTTAGATTCCCCCACCAATCCTGGGGATTCCTCTGAGTTCCTTCAGAACTTAACCTCCAAAATCAATCGCGATTGTACTTCCAACAAAGGTTTATTATTAATGACGCAGTTACCGGACGAGCTGACGAGTGCATGTTGGAGATTGTCCGATATATTAGAATACTTCGCATACGATGAACACGCGTAAACTTGATACCAATCTAACGCGCAAACTGGCGAATACGTACTATAGCCCACGCGGCTACTGGAAGGGACTCGCGGCCATCAAGAACCTCGCGGCGGCGACCAAGGTTTCCGAAAACGCTGTCAAGGAATGGCTCAAGAAGCAGGCCATCTGGCAGATCTATTTACCCGCGCCTCGCAATATTCCGCGCCCGAAATTCGACGTGCCGGTTCCGAACCAAGTTCACCAAGCGGATCTCCTGTTTCTCCCTCACGATCGCGTCGTTCGCAAGACGTACAAGTACGCACTGACAATCGTTGACGTAGTGAGTCGTTATAAGGGGGCTGAGCCGTTGGCCACTAAAGAGTCTAAGGAGGTGGCCGAGGCTCTTTCCCGAATATATAAGAGGAGTCCTCTCAAATGGCCGAATCTTCTCCAGGTCGATCCCGGCCGTGAGTTCATGGGCGCGGTCTCTCATCTATTGTCTAAGCACAAAGTTTCTATCAGACGCGGCCTCGTCAACATCCACCGGGACCAGGGGATGGTGGAGCGCTTCAATCGAACCCTGGCTGAGAGACTGTTCGGACACCAATACGCTAAAGAACTTGTAGACCCTCATTCGCGATCGACCGAGTGGGTGGCCAGACGGCCCGCCGTGGTCTCCGCACTGAACGGAGAGGTGACCAGATTGATAGGTAAGAAGCCTGTAGATGCTATCAAGTTTAAATGGGTGACGAGCAAGCCCTCTGCCATCTCGCGCGGGCGACCCGTTGGTTTAGAGGGGCAGCAATCGGCGATTGCACTTCAATCAGATGTTGACGTCCAGTACCTCTATCAACCGGGAGAGCTCGAAGGTGGCAGCCGCCGCTCGACTGATCCCGTGTGGTCTCTCAATGTATATCATATAGATCGATCTATTACCAAACCCGATGAACCCGTGCTCTACTATTTGACTGATGGTCCATCTCGCGGGTTTGTTCGTGAAGAACTTCTTATGGTGCCTTCTGACACCCAGCTGCCCCCGGATCGACAGAGTCTTTAGAGAGGTTCCGTATGTATTCCGTCCGATAACACGCGTCTTTTATCGTAGTACGCCGATAGTCCTAATTTCCGTTGACAGTACGTTTTCATAACACCATCTTTCATTTTAAATCCTCTATTTTGCGCTACATCTATAATGTGTTTTCCATCTTCTGTAGTTTCACTTAGTACTCGTTTATATCTATCCCAATTTAAATCGTTAGTTCTCTTGGACATTCCTTTCGCAGAGTTTGTATTAATTGAATTAAGTTTTTCTACGAAATAACACTTACTAGATAACGCTATCGCCCTATCTCCGCTAAATTCCATTTTGAAAAGTCCTGGCTCTCTTTGGCTCCATTTATCCCAAGCCAACCATTTATTTTTTTCTTTTTCAGACTCATCTAGTAAGTTAGGTCTAATCAATTCCTCTATCGTTTTTCCACTAACTCCTATATACATACTATCCGTGTCCATCTGTATTAATTCAAAGTCTTCTCTTTTTAAGTATTTGTCTAGAAAGTCGTAGTAAAATTCCAACATTCTCAATTTAGCGTGTTGATAAACCGCTATTCCACAGTGAAAGGGTCTCTTTACCGCACACCTGGGTTTTCGGGAAGATATTTCGTACGCATCTCCTATCTCTTCCAAATCATCAAAATACGCGGATCTTAATGCTTTGTCAACACAGGTTTCGTCTCGCGTATATGTCGTATTTAAATGTCTCTCCGTTGCCTCTATCATTTTTCCGCAACACGAATTTCCTAATAATTTCATTATGTCGGCCACGGGTTTCTTATTCAGTTCTACATCCCCCGTTCGTCCTGCGGCTGTAACTTCTTTAGCGAACCATTCGAAGGGTTTACCACTAATATAATCTATAACACGATGAACTCCCGTTATTTCTAGGCCGTGTTTTAAATACCATTTCAACAGTGGCGCGTACAGCAATACTTTAGTGGCCGACATAGATCCCACCAATTTTCTTCCATTTCCTCTAGTTCGGTCAGTATCTTTCAAATATTTTAACATGTGTACGGGAACTTCATCAACCTCTACTTCTCTGTTTATAAAAAGTGGAGACATTTCAGAAAACTTATCTTTTAAGTTGTGTGGAACTTCTATATCCACCTCCGCAAACCCAAACCAGTCTCCGGATAAAACTCTTTTACTAAACTTTTTAATAAGTTTAGGATTATGTGGGTTATTTATATGATGTATAGTTTCTTTCCCACACGGCATCTCTTTATTTAACGTAGATAAATATAACGCGTTTGCGTCGTACCCCAAAACAGCCTTGCAAGGTTTGGAACCCTCTCAAATATTTGAAACACCGGCTTCTGCATATCGTGTAAATACTATTGATGGACCACCAACTAGAGCGTCTTTCATCATTCTGTATGTTTCTTCTTTCGGTGCGCATAGAGCATCCTCCGGTATAATCGTCTTTGAAGATTTTTGTTCTTTAATGGTTCCTCTCAATAAATATTGTATAGCCACACCCGGTAGTGTTACCGCGTCTTTGAAGATATCTACACCCCTGTGTTTATAAAATTCACACATTTTTCCCACAGCTTCTAGGAACGGTGCTACATCTAAATCGTTATAATATTTCAACCAATCTCTGAAAGTTTTCATATTATTTTCTTCGAAAATTCTACGACATTTACTTAATTCTGTTTCGTCTAGTAACATTTTCCCAGATAGTTTGGAATACCAATTCTCTATATCCGGTAGTCCCGGGTAATCCAGCTTGTCTGTAGAATCGAACCACTCGTAAGGAAAGAAAGATTTCTGTCCTTTGCAGTCGTAGGCTTTTATCCAACTATCGTAACTTACACCGGGTCCTAGGTAAAGTATTACATCAAGAAATCTAAACTCTGCAGTAAATAGAAATATTGTTGCGTTCGCCCTTTTTCCAACCATTACTTTCTTCGTTGTTGATGACAGTTCACCTACTAAATATTTCTTTATTAAGTTTATATCGTACTTACTGCTGTTAAAACCTATAACCGGTACTTGATCTATCCACTGTTCGATCTGGGCGATTTGTTTTTCACGTAAATATTCCGTATTAAACTCGTATCTTGGCCATACTTCTTCTCTTATAGCTTTTCCCCTGACTTTCAAATAAATCTTCTGCGAATTTTTCTTATAATTTTGCGGGATCTTTATCACAAATATGAGTTACTGTTCCTGAGAAATTATCTCCTATACTAACGCTTACCGGAACGTGCTCAGCTTCGTACTCTAAACTATTACCGGTAGTTTCAACTTCTGGCTGGAGGAGATACGCCTCAAAATCGTATACTATCTGATATGGATAAAGAGTAGTGTCGCAACCGATCTTTATATCATTACCCGTTCTTTGAAATTCGCATTCCCACATAACTACTAGGTTGAATTCTTTGCTTTTTCTAATAACTTTATCTCTTCTCATTGTGGATGTGCGTTCTTCTTTTTTATGCTTTGCATGAATCTCACACCCGTGCCAGTAACAGCCGTGATATTGATATACGGTATTGGTTTCTGGACAGTATCCATCTACCGGAGCTCCTAAAATCCATCTTTCACCTCCGTGTCCGCACTGTTCGTGGTGAATGTGAATTCCCTCCCGCTTTTCCTCAGAGTGCATCCAATCGATCGCACCATAACTGTTAGAACCTTTTGGGTAGAACGCTTTCTCGAACGACGAACGCGGGCGCTCTAAATAATTACCATCACATATTACTTTTGTCTCACCTCTCATACATGTTGGTCCGTGTCTCTTCATATTACTCGCGTTCGTGAATTTCTGCTTGCAATTATCGCAGGCGTAAATTTAAGATAGGTTTTTAAAAAAAATTATCAGAAATGCGTGATTATTAAACAGTCCTATTGTCATTGGTTTATTACCTATTGCATCATAGTGCGCTGGTACCTTTTTCAACCACCATACGTCACATTTGGTGGGTTGATATACTTCTATACCAATTTTAAAAAATCTCTTCAACCTTTTTCAGATCGGAAAAAGGAATTGGTGAAACCACATTACTACCGAAATATTGCTTACTAAGTTCTATTCCCCTACTGCCCTGTATTAACTTTACAAAAACCTCTACCCATCTTACAAACTTCCACTTTGTATTCGGTCTGTCTCTTTTATCGGACATTATTCGTGTTTGCTCCTTATCTGACAACCATTTGTTAACGGTTTTCATTGATGATAGTGGTTCGCTACCACCGAGATTTTTGTGAAATATTATAGTTTTAGGTTTTCCATTTTTAGTTTCCACCATATGTTCTAGCTTGTAAGAATATGAATATCTCAAATAAAAATTTGTTGTTAGATACGGAGCGATTTTATCGGACATGCGTTCAGACTCGTTGATGTCAACGTTTTTACGAAAGGATAATATAACTACCCGTCTTCCCTTTTCTACCTTTTCCAATGTTTCATCGTGAGCCCCCAATATTTCTTCACCTTTTTCCACTATCGCGCGAACGATAGATTTGTTCTTATTTTTTGGGTTGCCTGTGCGTCTAATTTGGGATGTGCTTGAAGGTTTGATTACACTGGACCTTAACCCCGCAATACTTTCTTTTTGAATTATGTTACCAACTTCCTCCGCTAGTGACATGTCTTTAAAGGCTCCTCGTTTGTGGGCGCGGGTAAACCGCTTCATAAACGCCTCATTCTTTGTGGAGTTTATACGATTTGTCAACCCCCTAACTCTCAACCGTTTACTATAAGTAATCCCTAGAGATTCGGCTTCTCTTCTCAAACTTTCTATTTCTGGCGTTATCATATTTTCTGTAATATAACTGAGATTTATCTGTTCAATTGGACATGAAAAATTTACACATGATGTTTTTTCATGTCCAATTAAACATAAACATATACATATATATACAAAAGAAAATGGAGTGTGCTACTTGTTGTAAGACCTTTGCTTGTAAAGACTATCTACGAAGGCATATATCGAGACGTAGAAAGTTTCCTTGTGTCGCCCCACAATTTCAATGCCCCAGATGCCCCTGTAAGTTTGTTAGTGCCCAAACTCTTTGTAGACATAAGCAACTACGCTGCCCTGTGGCTAGAGGGGGACGTGGTAGACTGGAGCTGGTAGAATTAGTTGCTGATCTGCGAAATAAATTAGCTATAGTGGAGGAGGAAAATGCCGTGTTGGAAAATAAACTATCGCACGCGGACGCATTGAAATTGCATTAATGATTTCTTCTAATAATTTCTTCGTTAAAAGCAATATCGAACCGTAAACGAATCGTTGATTTTAAACGGTTTTATAATAATATAATTTTGATAATGTTTCGGTAGTGTTTCTCCGATCCTATTTAGTCGCTTTATTTCGCGAATTTGATCCTTGTACCAGCGACACAACTGTCGGTATAATATTGTAAATGCAACGTTTTTATCGGAGCGTAATAAATTACGTTGATATTTCATGTATTCTATATTGCATATTATTCTCATTTTAAAGTGTTTTAATGTTGTAGAAACACCGTAATATTCTTTAACAGCGTTATAAGATTCCATATGGTTGCGTATTATATTATCCATTTTGTCACTTTATATTTCTGGCGTATATAACCTATGAGATTTATCTGTTCAATTGGACCTCTTTTCAACTTATGTATTTATGACAACGAGACAAAAATAAATCCTTTTTATTAGTATAGTTTTTTCTGTTCAATTGGACGTTAAATGAACATGAGGTATTTATGACACCAATATGACAACGAGACGAAACATATCCTTTTTATTAGTATAGTTTTATCTGTTCAATTGGACCTCTTTTCAAATTATGTATTTATGACACCAATTGTCACGATTTTGCTGTCGGGTGACAATTTCCTCGTTAACCAAGTTTGGAGTTTTTCGGGGAGCGGTGGAGTAGTATATAGGGTGGGGAAATGATACCACCGTTAGGTTGTATCATTTCGACTCCCTATATACTACTGCATAACTCTCACAGTTGTGCTATATGCTGCGTCAGAAGGCTGGTCAACATACGGAAATCGTTGAAATGTGAACGTGACTGGAGAAATGGGGATTATGGGTTTTGTGACCAGTGTAGCTCCTGATCAAATAGCACACTGATCAAGTAGCCTAATTTAACGCTCTATATTCATTGTTAGAAGCATGTTAGAATGGCGAACAGTGTAAATTCAGATCAGACTGTGTGGATGCATAGGCTGATCTGGATTCCCACGTTCTCCAGTCACAGCCACAAATGTGAAACACATTTATTATTTACTTTTTGATATACAGTATAGAATACAATCACATGTACGTGTATACCGTATATTAATAATTTGTTAGAATTTCCATAAATGATGTTGATCTTTGGTGAAGTATTTCACAAAGTTTGATGTCATTAACAGAAAATGAAAACATGATATCAAACGTCACTGTATCTCGAAATATTCGGCCTGCGGAAATGTGACTGTATCTCGATATATTCGGCCTGCAGAAATGTGACTGTATATCGAAATATTCGGCCTGCGGAAATGTGACTGTATCTCGAAATATTCGGCCTGTGGAAATGTGGCTGTATCTCGAAATATTCGGCCTGCAGAAATGTGACTATCTCGATATACAAGTATTCGGCCTGAGGAAATGTGACTGTATCTCGATATATTCGGTCTACGGAAATGTGACTGTATCTCGATATATTCGGCCTGTGGAAATGTGCCTGTACCTCGATATATTCGGCCTGTGGAAATGTGACTGTACCTCGATATATCCTCTGTTATAAATTCTATGGTAAATCTTTGTCAGGTTTGGTAAAAAATTCTCAAGTTTACCAGACCGAATGTCCTGTAAAATTTTGGCAGTTTCGTTGAGACTGTACATGTACATGTATAGTCTGTTTCACGAAAGCTGCCCAAATTTTACGGCTATATAGACAATTCAAAAACATTATTTATTTTGATAATATTAAATTAAAGGAAAATTTAAGAATGAGCCTTCTTTTTATTTCGTGAAATTTGGTCAAATAATGGTTTTATTACGAAAAATTGATTTCTCTATGGGAATTTAACATGGGGGAAAAAGTGGTAAGGCAGTGTGGAAGGAGTCAAAAAAACGAAAAAATTTGGAAATTGACTCCGAAACCTGACTAGATAGCTTGGATATGATCTAACTAAGAAAACAAAAGTTAAATTTTAAAAATCGGTCCAGTACATTATTTCTAAAATTCAAAAAATTGTCCCCATGTTAAATCCCCATAGACATCTTCACTCCGTGAAGATGTCTATGGGGATTTAACATGGGGAAATTTTGTTTTCGCAATAAAATCAATATTTGACCAAATTTCACGAAATAAAAAGAAGGCTCATTCTTAAATTTTCCTTTAATTTAATATTATCGAAAACAAATATGGTTTTTGAATTGTTATGGCCGTAAAATTTGGGCAGCTTTCGTGAAACAGACAGTAGATGCAAAGATGTGACATGACCTTATTGCCTTTTAACTTCTCGCATACCGTTAACAATATCTAAATCCGTCTCCTATTTCTGTCGATCACGGTGTGCCGATTATTCAGTATGGTGAAAGGACACACCAGTGATCTTTAAAGTTTCTTTTGAAATCGTTTTACGTTCAAATAATTCATTGATCTGTGGATATATGTTTACCGCTGCCAAATATAAAACAAAGAACAACTAATCATGCACATGGACACATTACGCGTGGAATTGAAAAGTTAAATCAGGTTCAAACACATTCATAACACTCTTATTTGTGTATTTAATAGTATGCTTAAATCTGTTGTCGCTTTTTAAATATACTGTATGTACATTTTGCTATGTGGATTATGACATAGGTGGATAGAGGATACTTTGTTTACGGAAAGTAAGTATTTGTCAGCAGTGATGCTTACAGTGACAGTGACTATATAAGAATATATCGTTCAGCAAAGTTTGGCGTATCCAACACAAACACAATAGACATAGTGGCTATGCTCCGAGCAATAAAACTACCGAGACTGTTGTCTTTGTGATCAGTGCAGATTGAAACCATTCGGGGTAGCCACCCAGTATGACCAATAGCCGATTTCACCAACATTGCAAAGTATACTTTTCTAGCAAAGTATACTTTGAGGGAGTAATCATTTAATTTTCCTGAAATGCATTATTTCATATAGAAATAACAACTGCATATTATTTGATGATTAAAAGTATGCATAATTATTATACTGAATTTATTACATTATCACAGCCAAATTGGCTGTGATAATGTAATAAATTCAGTATAATGAAAATGAATAAATTTATCCTAAAATTGAAAATTTCTCCCTCAAAGTATACTTTGCTAGAAAAGTATACTTTGGTGAAATAGGCTACAGGGTCTACACATAACAAGTATAAGTTAGATCACGGTTCGTCTACATGTACGAGGAGATAATCCGCGAGCTTTATCGGATTATCGCTCGTACATGCGGACAAACGTGATCTAACTTATTTCTCACATTCTCATGTGCATGCCTTGCACACGAGCTGTGTTAATACACCAAAAAAAAACACCCGAAAAAGTGTCAAAGATGTGATCATTTTTAATGCACATAAATACAATTCGTTTGAACAAGTCCGTATGAAAATGACGTGAAGTGAGCAAATATGAATTTCAAATATAAAGTCGTCATATGATGAGCCGGGGAGAATATGTCCATCGTGTGAATGCTGAAAAATTCACACAATAGCTGTATGAATAATATTTAAGTGAACGTATATTAAACGATATCCATGTATGCACGTCATCCAGCATTATATTTATTCATTCATTCATTTATTTATTTACGCCTCACCAATTGTGAGTATTGTATGTTTTGACCAATTGACCCAATGAAATCCACGTCATATGAAAGCAATTAGTACTTCCCTAGTACCACATACGGAATCAACACTGGAATACGGCTCTGAAAAATTGGTTCATAATAATTTCATGTAAATTAACGTCGAAAAAGGACAAAACAAAACCTGTTTTCAGTATACAGAGCTAATTTGTGTTTGTTTCTGATTTGTCTTTCTAATATCGAGTTGCATATTGTTAACCCTTAGCCTGCTGATCGCGAAAACTGTCGTCTGCTGTTGCTTTATTGTTTGCCCTGTTTCTCAATAAAAACATGGTTTGACAGCACTTTATAATCTAAAATGCTGTCAGACCATGTTTTTGACGAGAAAAATCGAAAATAAAACATAAACAGCAGACGACAACATTTCATTAAGGGTTAACAGGTACACCTCAGTGTTATGGTTAAATAATCCGTATTGCTAATACAGTCGAACCTCCCCGAACGGCCACCTCTCTACAACAACACCCTCTCTATAACAGCCGCTATTTTATATCCCAAATGGATGATGATTTCCTCTGTATTTAACATTTGTACTGCTGAGTACTAAAATTGTCGTCTGCTGTTGCTTTTGCCTTATTTCTCAATAAAAACATGTTTTGACAGCATTTTAGAATCAGTTCCATTGGAAATGATTCTAAAATGTTGCCAAAGCATGTTTTTGATGAGAATTATCGAAGAAAATCAATAAACAGCAGACGACAACATTTAATTTAGCATTAACCTCCCTATAACAGCCACCTCTCTACAACACCCAGTTTTGCGTATTCCCATGGGTGGCTGTTGTAGAGAGGTTGCACTGTATCTACGGAGCCCCGCAGGGGACGTATAATTCATTTTTTTATTAATTCGTTCGCACGAAATAACAATTCGTTCCCTCAATTTAACAATTAGTTCCCACGAATTAACAACTCGTTCCCTCAATTTAACGAATTGTTATATCGTGGGAACGAATTGTTAATTCGAGGGAACGAATTGTTAAATTGAGGGAACGAATTGCCATTTCGTGGGAACGAATTGTTAATTAGAGTTAATGAATTGTTATTTCGTGGGATTGAATTGTTAATTCGATGGAACGAATTATTAAATTGAGGGAACGAATTGTTAATTCGAGGGAAAAAATTGTTAAATTGAGGGAACGAATTGTTATTTCGTGGGAACGGATTAATCAAAAAAATCCATGTCCCTTGCGGGGCGCCGTAAATATCAGGTTGCATAATATTGTGTTCTGTTCGACCGAACACTTTAGTTGTAGAGATAAGACAAAGATCACAATACCTGCACATTTGGTAACGAAATTGAAATTGACCAATTATAACATAGCGCCTGCTTTAATCACAGGAATGTCATATCAAGGCTATTGTCACACTGATAATAGTATCACTTTCGTTTTTCATTTACAATGGTAAATTTTACCTTAATTGTAAATGTGACTTCCTGTTGAAACGTCATTTTAGGACGGGTGTGGAGACATAGGGGCAGGGTAGGTCGACTAAAATGACAACATAAATAGTATAGTGTAACCTCTCTACAACCACCACCCATGGGAAGACGCAAAACTGGCTGTTGTAGAGAGGTGGCTGTTGTAGGGAGGTTAATGCTAAATTAAATGTTGTCGTCCGCTGTTTATTTAGTTTCTTCGATAATTACCATCAAAACATGCTTTGGCAACATTTTAGAATCATTTCCAATGATTCTAAAATGCTGTCAAAACATGTTTTTTATTGGGAAAGAAGGCAAAAGCAACAGCAGATGACAAGTTTCGTGCTCAGCAGTCTAAGGGTTAGATACAGAGGAAATCATCCATCTGGGATATAAAATAGCGGCTTTTATAGAGAGGGTGTTGTTGTAGAGAAGTGGCCGTTCGGGGAGGTTCGACTGTATTTACAAATAACAGTTAAACAACAATGATAATACTTTAGCTCTGATGGGTCATTTACAATGTCTTACGACAGTGTTTTGTCTTAGGAGTGCCACATCGACTTATTAAATGTACAGTGGAACCTCTCTAAACATGACACCCTGTGAGTCCATAGGGTGCCCGGTTTAGAGAGGTTCCACTATAATTAAGTATTCCATGAACTATTTATGTCATTTTCAGTCATGAACAGACACGATAATGAAATAAATTACAGTGAAACATGTCTAAATTAACTTAATGGGATCCCCAGCGTGTCCGGTTTAGTGAGGTTTTACTGTAGCAAGATTAATGAATACTAAATATACAGTGAAACCTCTCTAAACCGGACACCCTGGGAGGTCCCCAGGGTGTCCGGATTAGAGTGGTTTCACTGTAAATTTTAGGCATTTGATCATTCGGAGCCATAGTTGTGTGCTATGTGAACATGAACAGACATCATCACCTGAGACAAATGACCAATAAACGCATCAAAAATAATCACATGTATTTTCTTGGTGTCCGGCTTAGAGAGGTCCCACTGTATATAAGCCCAATCTGGTATTACCCACCTTATCGCATCGTCGATTGTTGATCGCGATATTGAGTTCGGACAAAAAGCTTATTTTCCATCAGTGACGTCGAAACTTGACCAAACAAAATCAGAGCTCGTGCTGAATTGAATTCCACATATGTTACTTAGTACGCACGCACGGACAGGCACACGAACCGGCTTATGCACGCACGAATGCGTACGATACAACACATGTATGCATATTATACAGTTTACACGAGACGTGGAATCAACCATTACAACAATACAAGTAAGTATGTGTGCTCACGCATGTAGGCACGATTGTAATGTATACAATTTCACTTTTACAACCCAATGTGTACTGTTTTATAATTAATACACGCCCCGATTTAATAGGCTTTGTAAGGTTTTATATCAGCTGAAGTATTTTATTTGGGTCAGGTGTCAACATATATCGTACATTTATTTCGGCTCTGACGCTATCGATTTCGAAAACATTAATAGTGCACTCTTATACTTTATTTTCAAATAATGCTAATGAGGTTGAATTTGTATTATTAATACACGTACAGTGGAACTTCTCTAAACCTGGGTATCCAGGGGCGGATCTGGAGGGCGGGGGGGGGTGTTCCAGGGTTGCACCTCCCACCCGTTCAGCCACGGAGTTTACATATATCACAGTTTACCACCAGTTGGAGGCTGAAATTTAAATGCCGTAAAACACACGAAAGTGCATTTCGAAGAGCTCAAAAATAGGACAACCCCCTAGTTGCGAACGGTAACTCTTGCAATTACTCCTGTACGGTCCGTAGCTACGGACGGTACGGGAGTAGATTTCAAGTTACCTTCGCAACTAGACAATGCTGGATCCGCCCCTGGTGTCCGGTTTACAGATGTTCCACTGTAATTCCGATATTATAGGAATGAATGGCCTTTTTGTGGAATTTATCGGGGTATAAACTTGGAAAAGTCGCGGGAATACTGGACGAAACGATAAAAAATTACAATTTTCGAAAAAAAAATTAAACAAAAATATTATTTTTTTTCGAAAATTATAATTTTTTAAGGTCTCGTCCAGTATTCCCGCGACTTTTCCAAGTTTATATCCCCGATAAATTCCACAGAAAGGCCATTCATTCCTTATAATTCCAGCATTTGAAATAAATTCATCAAGAAAATGTGTTTATTTTCCGTTTTCTTAAGAATTATTTTAACTGTGCCTCACGGTTACGGAAAGTAGTTCGGCGTGGGAGTTTACTGGGATATACATTTTGGACAGAGACTTGCTACGAGCCAATCAAATGTTTGGGAATTGTGTAAATATTTTTGTGCTGGAATTATAAGAGCACTGAAGCACAAAGCTGGATGCATTGCAATCATGAACACTGATAAACATCAGCGATATTGACAGTGAAATCGGCCATTATATAACACATCCATGTCGCAAGGTTGTTCGGTTTAGGGAGGTTCCACTGTATAATATAAGTTGAAGTTTCTGTGACTAATGGACTGATGTTAAGTATTTCCAGTCTATTTATGTCCAGTTATTTGTAAAAAGCTGACAGAATGGCGAACAATGAAGACCCTGATCAGGCGGATGCGCATGCTGATGTGTGTCTGCAAATATCGTAAATACAACACATTTGAAAGTATATAATATAATGGTGCGTGGTAATTTATGATGCTTTGCTTATGCAATAAATATAATCCAACATTGGTTTTAATATTAATTACATAAATTAATATACATGTATAATTGATTACACAATTTGGCTGATTTCATATGAATTTCGACATTATAGCCTCGTTTCTTATAAAAATACGTAAACTCGTTTGATAAATATCTTATTAAATCATACATGAATGTAAATACATAGATAAATCAACCAACCAATCAATCAATCAATTCAATTCACCAACCAACCAACCAACCAACCAACCAACCAACCAACCAACCAACCAACCAACCAACCAATCAGCCAATCAATCAACCAACCACTCAGTCAGTTAATCGATCTATAGATAAATCAATAAATCAGTCAAAGTGAAGGCAAGTTATACGTTAACAAGTTATGCCATTTGTGGGGAAACTACATGAAAAAGTCAACAGATCCGTAATAACATTACAACCAGAAAAACACATTGCTATTGCTAATTTATAGCTAGCGTTCATCAGGGCAAAATACGACAGGCAACGTACAAACACGTCGTTCTCACAGGTGGAAGACTCGGACATATGACACCAAAAATGCCTATTAAAAAAATCGCATTACCCCACCCACTTGATCTCGTACAGTACCATCTTCTATGTAGAAGATGGTACTGTACGAGACCAAGTGGGTGGGGCAATGGGATTTTTTAATAGACATTTTTGTTGGTGTCATAGGTCCGAGTCTTTCACCTGTGGTCGTTCCTTTAGAGTAAACGTGTTCTCTTGTATACGATATTGTAGAGTATATACTATGATTGGACACGCCTACATTTCTAATTCACCTCTACACACATTTCCATTTATTTCATAATGTATACATTCATACATACAGATATAAAACTTTAATTCAGATGGATCATTCGTTGGAGTAAACATTAGTGAAAAGTTCACAGGTCTGACAAAGATTAGAACTCTTTCTGGCCATAGCAACTACATCAATAGGTATTCATGCAATTGTGCCACGTTGGCCGATAAACGGGGCCTTGTATACAACGTTCCTATATACGGCTGTGACTGGAGAAATGGGGCACGTGTGATTAGTGACCAATGTAGATCTTGATCAAATAACACAAGCATGTGGCCTGATAACGATATACATTGCTTGCTAGAAGCATGACGGGTATTTCATTGATGGAATGCAGAGCAGTGCAGATCCTGATCAGACTGTGCGGATGCACAGGCTGATCTGGATCTACACTGGTCGCAAAACGCAATTCCCCGTTTCTCCAGTCACAGCTAAATATGGAACAGTGTTGATTGAATTCTATGGCATATATTACATAGCGGATCGACGATAAGGGATGATGGAATATAGGGTTAACTGTATTGTAATACAGGTTAACTGTATTGTAATATAGGGTTAACTGTATTGTAATATAGGGTTAGCTGTATGTATTGTAATGTAGGGTTACATGTAACTGTATTGTAATATAGGGTTAACTGTATTGTATTGTAATATAGGGTTAACTGTCTTGTAATATAGGGTTAACTGTATTGTAATTTTGAAATTAGCGGCGTATATGGAGTCATTGAAACATGCTATCCGACCTATCATGTTCTGATATACGCCGCAAATTTCAAAATTACAATGCGGTTAACCTATTTATAATGCACTCCTTTACTACTGGCGTACGAATACATATTAAAATAATTTGCGACCGTTCATGAACAATGATATACCTGTAATGTATGACCATCAGCTAATAAGATTGCGAGATATTTATAGAGTGCATTATAATATGATATTCACTAAGCTCTTTATTGATTTCGTATGAAAGCGAGGCTATGATATTACGAGTTCAATAACTATCATATTAAATCACCACATATGTTAATTCTATGCAGAGTTTCTTATGACGCAAGTTTAAGAAAACATTGCATAAGCACATAAGCATACATTGAATATGTACCGGTCACCGATCGTGTGTTCTTCAGAGGTCTCATTTATATATTTAGTATTCCCTCGCCGATGGGAAATATGGGATATATCGTTAGTACGTACGTGCGTGCGTGCGTGCGTGCGTGCGTGCGTACGTACGTTAGTGGCACCTTTCATTTTTCAATAACTTGTGAACCGCTTCGACGATTTTGATAATATTTGGTCACAATGTGTGTCTAGGGATGGTGCTTTGCTTTGCATACGACCCACGTCTGAACACAACACCCAGGGTCAATGAGGACTTATGTTCACCTTGTTTGTAAGGTTTTGTAAGGCAAATGGATTAAACAAAATATTTGTTTTATTATCAAGGCTGCCAGCGAGGGGATTAACTTCGTAATAACGATGCCCTCGCTACACTAGTGTATGATGATATTTATTACACCGTGTTAGATCAATTACAATGCGAAATTCTGTCCAGGATACGGAGTACATATATATGCATGTAAAGTGTACTCCGTCTATGGAGTATTGCGTATTTATCCCTTTCAACACCAAGTAACTTAATAGGATGTTCCATGCCAATGTTTCACGCTATTTCATTAATTTTGTTCATTCAAATTATCCCATTCTTCTAAAATGGTAATCTGTACGACGTTTAAAATTATTAACAAACAGTGGAGATCCTGATGAGACGGCTCGTTACGAGCCGGCTCATCTGGATCTGCACTGTTTGCAAACATTGTCTCTATAGAGGTATGTGGTGTTGAAAGGGTTAAGTTGCATGTATGTATTTGACATTAATACTACATGTATTCAAGATATTAAATAACGCTATCTCTGTAACTGAATGAGTAAACAAATAAATAAACTGATTTGTATTCGTTTCAATGACGGAATTCAATTCATCTACACCTCCGCCCGCGCTAATCTTGCCAATGTGTGTTTAATTTTTCTATGTCATACTTGTGCTTTATATCGAGCAGTCCGAATGGCTAGGGCTAAGCTGTGCTACAGCTAAGGTTCAGCCAATCAAACAGCTTGATTGTGAGTTGAGTTTGCCAGTAGATGTTCAGAAACGTTTACATCCGGGCAAGATTAACACAGGCGGTTGTGTAGATGTACATGTTAGTAGACACATGTAGACAACTTAACGACATTCCATTGTGTATTCATATCGTATAATTTAGATGGCCAGAACGTTTTCTGCCGAGGCATATTTGACCGTAACATGATCATGGGAATGGACATGCTAAATTAAGCATCACAAAAACCATCAGAGAAGTGCAGGTTATGTTATGTTATGCGGCATGCGTGTGTTCCAAATGCTCTCATGTATCAATCGCCAAATAGTGAAGCAATCCGTCAAGCAATTTGAAGTTATAAACTTTTTTTAATTAAAAACAAATGGTTAAGTGTTTCCGCAAACATGTGAAGGTCAAAAAGGTTGAAGGCCATCTTAATGGTGGTATCTGTTTGTTCACATATATATCAAGTGTCCAAATATTGAAGCAATCTCTCGCGTAATATTTTAACTTATGTCATGATGAAGAAACTTTTACAAACTGTAAATTGTTGACGCGGACGATGACGACGACGACGACGACGGAAAAAGCGGCGACTATAGTCGCGCCTTCTGTTTAAGCAGGCGCGACAAAACCGGACATGGGGCCAGTTTCACTAAACTAGTACGACTAAAATGTTCGTAAGTGAAAATTTAGGATTGTCTGGAAATTGCAATTGATGGATTTACATTTATTGAGCATAGGCTGCATATGCAGCCTATGCTCAATAAATGTAAATCCAATAATTGTTTACAAGAACACATTGCTAATGTGAAATTTATAGACGATCATAATTTTGCACTTACGAACATTTTAGTCGTACGAAGTTTAATGAAACGGCCCCCAGCTCCTGGAATTATCGCCTTTATAGCAGCGCCGTTTTTCACTAATAATTGATTTAAAAAATATGTTATGAACAGTTTGTCTCATATTTCGGATGGAATAGGTATTTCACGTATTTCAATACCTCCCAATAGTATGTCCCGAAATAAACGATGAATTGTCGTTCGGTTGCGTTTGGTTTTCGTTTATTTTCAAATTGGGGATCTACATCAGAATGAGTACTGTACTTGATGTACATTTATCCAAATGCAATATGTCCAACACTCATGAGAGCATGGATATTCATTTGCATTTCCGAGCCTCACCTGATAACTAGTGTCTGTTCCACGTTTTGCGGCCGACGAACTTTTGCCTATTAAACACATTAAATCTAAATAATATTTAAAAATAAGTACTTTTTCATCAATAACAAAAAAGTCACCCTCCCTAAAAAAAATCATTTGATGAAATTCCATCAAATATTGATTTTGTTGCGAAAAAAATTGGAAATTGACTCCGAAACCTGGCGAGATAGCTTGGAAAATGATGTAACTAAGAAAACAAAAGTTAGATTTTGAAAATCGGTCCACAAATAAAAAAAATATATATTTTAGCCCCCATGTTAAATTCCCATAGGAAAATCGTTTGTTTGCAATATTTGATGGAATTTCATCAAATAATTTTTTTTGGGGAGGGTGACTTTTTTGTTATTGATAAAAAAGTGCCTACTTTTAAATATTTTTTAGATTTAATGTGTTTAATAGCCAAAAGTTCGTCGGCAGCAAAACGTGGAACAGACAGTAGTCTATGTTTGTATAATTATCTATATACATGTACATGTATTTCAGGATCTACATGATGCCAAGGCAGCAAAGTGGTTTGTTGTATTATGTCAAGTTCTAGTTTTTGAGCCTCGGCTCAGAAACGGTAGGAATTCCGCGGCGAGTCTCGGAATTCCTACGCGTTTCATAGCCATACCTGATATATTTCAGGATACACGCGATGCCAAGTCCACCAAGTCACCGTGCGTGTTGTGCGGTCTGATGACCGAACAGGAACAAACATGAAATCGTACAAACACCTGAACAGTCAATATATGTGCTATCGCTGAAGCGTTTCTAGAACTCGCTTACTCTTCTGATTACATTCATCGACAGTGAATGCAAAGTTAATATATAACGCAGTTGGTAGACCTCAAGCTCTGCTCTCGTTTAACTAGTTTTATGTTCTTAGAGTGCATGGAGGACCGCGTTTCAAACGATCGAACCACGCAAGACTGAAACTGGAACGTAAGTGTCCCCGCTGAAGCACTGTGAACTACGTTTCTAAACCTCTATTATATGTATGCTTGCATCCATCAATAGTGAATGCAAAGTTAACAGAGTGCATAGTCTACAATATTTCCAACGAAACACGCGGGACAGGCAGGTGCATGTTGATCATTAGGCAGGTAGTCTATTCTGATATTCCGTATGGCAATAGTGAATCTAGGTAGGCGTAAATATGATGTCCAAATACTCGGGGGAGAGGAACTACGATCGCTACTCGCCGTCCACCTCACCACAGAGGGGCCGCCGCTACATCCTGGAGAATCTAAACGCAAAGAAACTGTCTAACAACTTGGAGCCGAACAGCAACAATAAACTAGAATACAGGAGCAAACATCAAGTCAATGGTTACACGGATATCAGAGAAGTGCCATCAACGACCGAGTCGACAAGTTCAAAACTGAATAAGTCAACTCACGTTGGCGCTGCGGACGTCATGATGAAGACAGAAACGGTTACCGCGTCACCAAGGAAACACGCCAGAAGAGACCAATCGCCGCGCAAAACCGATGTAATCGAACCTCTCCAAATAAATGACCCAAAGTCGCCAAGAAAACACGTCCAACTGGACCAGTCACCGCGCAAAGACGCTGTGAACGAACATCCTCAACTAAATGACACCAACTCGCCCCGCAAAGGAAACGAAACACACCGAACAATCCGAAATGAGAAAGGATTGACACCACGAGATGAGTACATGGTCACTAAGTTATACGACAGGGAAATCATTTATTTACGGCCATCGGACATTAGATACACTCATGACCAAATAATTGCTCATTTTTCGGACGGACGTTCAATGTTATCAACTTTTACCACATTGCTACACGGTCGTATTGAAATCCGGTACGGAGGGCGTGATATCCCGCCAATAGAAGTGATGCAAACAGATTACAAAGGTGAAAAGTTGTGGTTTGTTGTCAATGGCAACCGTAGACTGTTCGTCTTCCGGAAACTACAGCGATGTGGATGTTTGAAAACGATGCAGGTTCTCGCAAGGAAATATGACACTATGGAAATGGACAAGCATTTCCTTACACGTAACAACGGCCGTGCAGTTGCTGTTGTCAATGACGCCACATTGGAGGCAAAGATGGCCAATGAGGTGCGCCAATGGAAGGATTGGAAAGCGAAACAAACCAAGCCAAAGGTGATAGAGGTTCAACAAACAGAGGTTCAACAAACACAGAATGCAATTGGGACGCCGAAAAGTAAGTAGACGTTAAAACTTTCTGAGCAGAGAGTCCGTTCTCATGCTCGAAATTACGCAGGTTGATTAGTCGAGACTGAGCTCAGTTTCGGCCAATCAAACTGCGTGATTTCGACCACGAAGTTGGAAACCCTGTCCAGAAAGCTCGAAAGACTGTCGACGACTCTGTGATTCCCATTATACGCTTGCCAGTTTTATATGACCGTAAATTGTTACATTTTAGTTTGCCTGGGTTTCTCGGACTCCATTGGTATGGGTAGTTTGATTGGTCAAGGCTGAGAAAGCGACCCGCCTACAGCTCAGCCTCGGTATTCATTCAAATGTCTCGAATGGCTGCTGGGTGATAATAACTTGAGAAATATTGGGCCCCATGTTGGATTTCAAAATAGCAACCACCTGGGGCATACTTGTTTAAATATTTCCGAAGTGGATCAGTACAGGAATACCTTCGCTACTCTAGACATAAGTTACATGTATACTGTACAGGTAACCCGTCATGCGACCGTGTGTATTGCTTGGGCCAAATACAGAACTACAACAAAACACCCAGTATATTTTGGAAGGGTCCGGCACCACAATGAACTAGTTCGGCCCATGTATGATCGTTCTTTCTATCGTTTTCAGATTCCGACCAGTGCCGTTGCGTCATCAGCTAATACATCACGTGGTACCACAGACGCAATTTGATTGGTGCAAGCCAACGTCAGAGAGATGTTATGGAAAACGTTCTACCATTATGGAGCGTACTATCATTGTACATAATGAATCAAGGTGTATGATCACATGGTACTAACAACAACAACAAGTACTGAAACTTCCAGAATCCATCTGATTCAAAGTACGTATTCTTTTATATTGTCCTTATTACGAAACGGATTTTAATGAAATATGGCGCATCAAACGCGTCGTGTTAAGCTGCGTTTGGTGGTCTCTGTATTTTCGCCCAAACTTATGTCGTTGTTGCGAAGAATCGATTTCCGTATCTACCGACACGGAAATCGATTTTTCGCAAAAACGACATAAGTCTGTGACGAGCTCCCTGGACGACCACCAATTGCAGCTCTTGAAGACGCGTTTGCTGCGCCATATTTCATCAAATTCCGTTGCATATTAAGGAAAATATCAAATAATACTTACTTTGGAGTGGGCGACGTTGTTGTTGTTGTAACCACGTGATCATGCACCGTGTAAATGTACTACCGAGAAATGCAAGACGGCAGCCAGAAATGAAGTATTCCGTTGAACCTGTCTACTCAGATTTTAAACCCCAGACAATACACAATGTTTAACCCTTTGAACCCGAAATCCCCGCTATAGCGGTTTACGCAAAAAGTGCAGATCCAGATGAGCCGGCTCGCAACGAGCCGTCTCATCAGGATCTGCACTTTTTGAAAGTAATTTTAATATTTCTTAGAACAAAAACACCCCCTTTTCATAAATGGACGAATCTGAAAATCATTTTGTGACCATTGGATTGGTCGGAACATTAGCATATCACAGTCCATTCCAGTTCCTTAGGGTTGAAAGGGTTAAACTGCTTTACCTGTAGAACGCTGCACAATTTTTTACCAAAATACCAAATCTTAATTATGCACGGAAATATATGCTGTTACCACTCATTTGAACCGTCTCGGCGAGCCGGTCCAAATGAGTGGTCAAAACAGGAGCAAACAAGATTTGATTTAATGTTATTTAACGGTCTGTCGACAGCTAATGTCATTTTAGGCCGTTAGAAATAAGAAGGATACTGAAAATGATTTCTCGTTTCATACCCCGTACCAGAGTATTCAGCATGTAAAGCCAAACCTCCCCGAACGGTCACCTCTCTACAACAACCACCTCTCTATGACAGCCGATATTTTATATCTCAAACGAACAAGGGCCTCTATATTTAACCTCCTTACAACGGCCATCTTTCTACAACAGCCAGTTTTACGTCTTACCATGGGTGGCTGTTGATAGGTTAGACATCAAAATGTATTGTGCTTATACAGCCATCAGTCGCTTTAGATTTTTCATTTTCATAATTAATCCGGACCAGGGCTTCAGATAAGAAATTAGTAATTGAGTATTGTCACTCCATCATTTCTGAAGCAATTGGGTGTTTCAAAATTTTAATTGGGTAAAATAAAATCACATTACTGCCACATCAGCAAACCGCAATTATTGAATAGTTTGCTTCTAAATGAAAACATGTCTTGGCATTTCATTTCATCCTTGGAGACAATTCTAATGAAATATCAAGATGTATTTTCATGGAAAAATAAGAAAGATATGCTATATTTGTGGTCTGTTTATTGTTTTCTGCAGCATGATAAAGGTACCACAATTTTTTCATTGCTTGTTCACTACTTCTAATTTCAATTGGGTTTCTGGAAATTTTAATTTGGTATTTAAGAAAATACGCACCTTATATGGAGCTCTGTCGGACGGTTGTATTGTTCGACAAGATTGCAGTTATATATAAACATTATACATTATAGTAGTTTCGTCTCAGAGAACACAAGGGAAACTGATCTACAGTACACTCAATTTTTTGCGTGCGCGACCCACCCATCCCCGCGATCTTCCTCAGCGCGGACATGTCACTGTGATTCGCGGTGACGATTATTCGCGGTGATCGTCACCGCGATCGTTGAAAATGGTCACCGTGACTGAAACCAGCGAGGCCCTAAGGGTGATTCGCGGTGATTCCCGGTGACGGTCACCGTGTATCACGGTGACGTCTGCATGCGCTACAGGTAAATATGCAGGCAAGGTTTTCCTATCAATGTACGGTATTGCATGTTATTTTTCACGTCACATTTTGTATCGTAAGTAATTGCGGCGTTTTGCAACAAAATTACTCGGCAAAATGCGACGAATCACTGTGTTATTACTTTGTACATCGACACAATGACTCAGCAAAAATGCGACGAACCACTGTGTTACTACTTTGTACACACAACCTCCAGATTTGAAGTTAGGTGTTCTATCCCCAAGGCAACAACCCATCACTTTTAAAAGAAGTAAAGAAATGCCCCTAACGAGCGACCATACATACTTAAAATAGCAGCTGACGTAACGTCGTTAAACTGAAATATCGTACGCGACAATTGGCATTTACGTTCCAACAAGATTTTCACGTGTGTAATCGATCGTATTTCCTCTTCACCATATGGAACCCGACTCGAGAAACACAAATTGCATCGTTTATTATGCCCTATTATTCGCGGTGATCGTCACCGCGACCGTTGAAAATGGTCACCGTGACTGAAACCAGCGAGGCCCTAAGGGTGATTCGCGGTGATTCCCGGTGACGGTCACCGTGTATCACGGTTACGTCTGCATGCGCTACAGGTAAATATGCAGGCAAGGTTTTCCTATCAATGTACGGTATTGCATGTTATTTTTCACGTCACATTTTGTATCGTAAGTAATTGCGGCGTTTTGCAACAAAATTACTCGGCAAAATGCGACGAACCACTGTGTTACTACTTTGTACACACAACCTTCAGATTTGAAGTCAGGTGTTCTATCCCCAAGGCAACAACCCATCACTTTTAAAAGAAGTAAAGAAATGCCCCTAACGAGCGACCATACATACTTAAAATAGCAGCTGACGTAACGTCGTTAAACTGAAATATCGTACGCGACAATTGGCATTTACGTTCCAACAAGATTTTCACGGTGTGTAATCGATCGTATTTCCTCTTCACCATATGGAACCCGACTCGAGAAACACAAATTGCATCGTTTATTATGCCCTCTTCCCCCCCCCCCCCCCCCCACCCACCCATCATATGGTGAGTGGGCATATAGTGTTACCGGCGTCCGTACGTACGTCCGTCCCAAAACCTTAACGCTCGGGTAAATGGCTTATAATTTCTGTTTCCTTGCTCGGATCTGCTTCACATTTTACACGCGCATTGCTCTAATGGTCCTCTACCGCCCTGTGACAAATCGTCCCGCCCCCGCTAAGCCCAGGGTCAATGTCACAGACTTGGTGCGTTCGAAACCTTAATGCCACATTTCTAGTTGTTGAATGTGTCAATTGTTTGCCCAATGACTATGGACTAGATTCGACATTTCATTCTATGTTGCATCGCCGGTTTTCGGTGATAATACTGTCAACAATTAAAAATACGGACGGACGCACGGACGGACACTCGGACGTCATTGTGAGAAGTGCACTATGTCTCGCTTTCCGCAGGCGGGCTTGACAATAATGCTAATATTCGTACAAAATATAAATGGTTTTGTCATTGGAGACTATTCTCATGTGTTGCCTTTACATGTGTTATTATCAAGAAATAAATATTTTTTTTTAAGAAAAAAAACAACATTAGTATCGTCTAATGAGACGATTCTCATGTGTTGACAAACCTATTTTATTAAGAAATCAACAAATGTTAAAAGAAAACATGAATACATTTGTATTTCTTTACAAAGAATCGACTTAGGAGACGATTCTCATGTGCTGCCAAATCTTGCTTTATCAAGAAATCAAACAAATGTGAAAATGCACTATGCCAAGCTAATGCGTAATTATCAATTTATCGGCGATGCGCTGAACGTGAGCGACTACATAGCGTTGTTTTGATATGTTTGTTTCTGCCGAATTCTAAATGTCGGTCACCAGGTCACACTTTGCACGTGAAACTGGATTACCGAGAGACGATTGTAAACACCATCAGTAGCCTATTTCATCAACATTGCAAAGTATACTTTACTAGTAAAGTATACTTTGAGGGAGTAATCATTTATTTTTCCTGAAATGCATTATTTCATATAGAACTAACAAATGCATATATTTCATGATTAAAAGTATGCAGAATTATTATACTGAATTTATTACATTATCACAGCCATTAAATGGCTGTGATAATGTAATAAATTCAGTATAATAAAAATTAATAAATTTAAAAAAAAAATGAAATTTAAAATTTCTCCCTCAAAGTATACTTTGCTACTAAAGTATACTTTGCAATGTTGATGAAATAGGCTACAGGTGTGCAGCTAGACAGAAAATGATATGTCGCAAATGTGCTAGTTTGGGATAGGTGGGCACGGCGGCATATTTCTTTATACGCCGGAACTATTATGTATCCACGCTGTATGGGCGGTGGACGACTCTTGGACACAGCTTGTTCTCACGATAGTGAGGCCCACTGCATGTCAAGGGCAGCGACATTGTCTGGGGTTCCAGTACGTACATGTTTGCTCAAAACTCAATTTCAACACATCGTGAAAAAGCCGAGGCAAAAACGCGACATCGCATTCACAAAAACGCGCGATCACGAGGCGAAAACGCGATATTGAATACAATAGAATATCATGTTTTCGCCGTCTCACGATTTGGTCTCGCGTTTTCGCGATCTTGTTTATAGGTCGACGATGCGATACAGCAACCAATAACACGTATCGAAATATGTTTTCTTTTCAATAAACATGTATTGGCAGTACATTAGAATCGTCTCCTAAGACGATTATTATGTTTTTATTGTCAAGAACTACTGATGTTTGTCCACATTTGTTCTATTTCTTAATAAAAACATGTTTTGGCTGCACATAAGAATCGTCTCCTAAAACAATGTGTACGTGTCCTGTTAGGGAAATGTGACAACCTCGCGTGTTCGCGGTTTCTCGCATAGGTTGCGATCGTGAAGCGTGATCGCGAGATTTCGAATGTGACCGGGGATGCTGTCACCGCGACCCCACTGTCTGAAACAGCGATCGCGGGGGACAGGCAGGCTATGCCCGCGGTGATCGACCAATGTAAATACGTTTTGTCCGCGGTGACACAGTGACAAAAGACCACACGAAAATGAGTGTACTGTATGTACACTTTATACCAATACATGTATTGAAACTTGTGATGTTTTTTTTAGATTTTTACAACACACATACAAGTTGTATTGGTGGTGTTTTAGAACCACTGTTCCAAGACGATGCTAAATAATTGCGATTTGCACGAGATGTGCTTATCTTTAGAATACACATTGTAAGACTAACCGCATTTAGTGATACTTATCTGCCAGACGTTTTGTCTTCATAATCAATGTATATTATACTGGAATAAATAGCAACAATGACATACCAGGACGCCGTTTCACTAAAACATTGTACAACTAAGAATTCTGTAAATGCAAAACTGAAATTGTCAGTTATAACAAGAACGCTGTCGATTTTATTTCCCTTTTTTCATCATGCTTTGGCAACACATATCCATTGGAAATAGAATGATTCTATAAAGTGATGTAGTCTATACCCTTGTGGCATAACAGGGGCGGATCTGGAGGGTCCCCCCACCCGTTCAGCCATGGAGTTTACATAGATCACAGTTTACCACCAGTTGGAGTCTGAATTTAAATACCGTAAAACACAGGAAAGTGCAAAGTGCATTTCGAAGAGCTCGAGAATAGGACAACCCCTAAGTTGAAAATGTTAACTCTTTGAAATTACTCCCGTACGACGGTATACGAGTAGATTGCAAGTTACCTTCGCAACTAGACAGTTCCCCAAATGCTGGATCCGCCCCTGCATAATGCCAACGCTAGTGGTTAAGTTCAGGGTAGATTTGTGCTAATATGGATTTTAAGTTACATAAAGCTCCTTAAGTTCGACAAAAATCAGGGTTGTCATTTTTTTGGCCACCATTTTGATATTATCAAAACCGGTGAAGTGGTTCATGAGTTATTGATAAATTAAAAATGTTACTAAAGCACACATTTTGTTTATTGGTGTTTAACGGCCTATCAACAGCTGAGGTCATTAAGGCTGGGCCAACGGGTTCGATCCGGTATAAAACCTGCTGCATTAGGTGGAAAATCCCAAAACAAAACAGAATATTTACATTGAGAAAAATATATTCAGCCCTGAATATAGAATAACCTGACCAGGAGCCAGATCCACACAACACCAGTGGCTTGGGATGAGTCGGTGGGACAGTGAAAACTTTTACGTTACGAACTGCACTTGCTGGTTGGGATGTATAGGAGTATGAAGCTAATCGGCCAAAAATGTAGAAGTAGTTCGCCGGACAAGAAAAAATTTCTACCGAGAGATGGTTAAATTCATTGGCCGATTGAAGGATGTTTAACTCTTTGCATGCTGGGAAACTTGTGGGCTATAAATAGTTCAAAACTAGCGGACAAAAATTCATCATATTTTCTTTTATTTCTCCTTGTAAATATCATGAATCAAGACATATTTACAGAGAGAAATAAAATATATAGTACTAATTTGTTTGGCGGATATTTTCGCCGCTAGCATACAAAGAGTTAATGTCCATTTAAGAATGAGAACAGACCATCAATGTATTTAATATTTAATCCTTTCAACACCACAGGCCTGTACAGTGATATTGGCAAACAGTGTAGATCCTGATGAGCCGGCTTGTGAAAGGCCATCTCATCAGGATCTGTAATTTTTGCAAGTAATTTTCAAAAACATCCTTTTCATAAAATGGACTAGACTGAAAATCATTTTGTGACGATTGGATTGGTCCGGAAATTAACATATACAAATCCATTCCAGTTACTGATGTGTGAAAGGGTTAAGAATGAGATGTTTAATGTCCATTTAAGAATGAGAACAGACCATCAATGTATTTAATATTTAATCCTTTCAACACCACAGGCCTGTACAGTGATTTTGGCAAACAGTGTAGATCCTGATGAGCCGGCTCGTGAAAGGCCGTCTCATCAGGATCTGTAATTTTTGCAAGTAATTTTCATATTTTTGAGAACAAAAACATCCTTTTCATAAATGGACTACTGAAAATAATTTTGTGACGATTGGATTGGTCCGGAAATTAACATATACAAATCCATTCCAGTTACATATGTGTGAAAGGGTTAAGAATGAGAACAGACCATCAAGGTATTTAATATTTAATGGAAGAAATTATGCATAAATGAAATGAGGTGATGTGAGAAATGGTGATGATCATACCAGTATCTATGGCGGCGGGGCCGCAGTCTCATGATCAGGGTTTACACAGGTCATCATACAGTGAATCTGTCATTGTTTACATAGGTACCTACATTTCTGTTGCTGTGATGACAAATGAGACGTGCCATGTGAGTTTGTACCCAAGAAGATGTGCGATATCTCATGAACTAGATGGCTACAGCACGCATGTCGTGCCCACCGAGGCTTAGATAGTACATCGAAAAACTTTAAGCAAAAAAAAATTTTAACCACAAACTTGAACTCAGACGCACATACGAAAGTACGTACACCAATTGTGCCGATATTTTGTAACTATTTTTGTTGCGCCCGCTTGCAAGCGGGCGCAACAAAAATAGTTACAAAATATTTTCTGTAAATGATATCGAAAGTTGACGAAATGTCTAGAGCAAATGATGAAAAATTTGTCAACTTTCAACGTCATGTACAGAAAATCTTCTCAAGTACAGAATCACATGCCAAACTAGCCAACTCGTCCACAGAGCATTTTCTATGTGCGAGCCGTATGAAACATTTTCATTCCATAGACTCGAACTGATGATTGTTCCACGGCGCGAGCTGATCCGGGTCACTGGTGCTAAGCACTATAAAACTCCATTTATCAGTCATATCTACTGCCCTCTGACAGATGTTTCAATCACCTACATGCACATTGTAAATGTATTTGGTTAGTAAACAGCGGTATATAAACCAAACACATTTACAATATGTATGTAAAATACGTGTCTCGCAGACACTGTATCACCATGTGTCGCGGACAGCGTCCAAGAATGTGAAGTTGTGTAACAGAGTTTCTCTGATATTGTGTCACAGAGTGTGCCTTAACCCATTAAAGATGTCGTACAATTATAGTAGTATGAAATTTTTATGAGAAAAAAAATCCCTATTTTCTTTATTTCATCTCGAAAGTATATGTTGTTACCACTCGCTTGAACCGTCTCGATGAGACGGTTCAAACGAGTGGTAACAACCTATACCTTCGTGGCAAAATAAACCAAATATAGATTTTTCTTTTAAAAAAATTATCGTATCCTTAGACTGAAATGGGCTAATATTCCGCAGGCTTGGTACTTCATTATCAGACACGGCTAGTGTCAAGAACTTCAAGGAAAGTTATTCTGGGTAGTCCAGTCCTGCATTCTTGGTCCGACAAAGGCGAGATCCAGTCAATTGTACATAATCAAACTTTGTATGTCTATTCCTGCATATCTGCATCCTCAAACTGACCCATGTCCATGTTCTCGTCGGAGGCTGAAAGTAGAAAACCAACACCACTGAAAGCTTAGTACGCCTAATTAACAGCATTGTCTATTATTATACAGGCCTGTATAGTTGTATTGGCAAACTGTGTAGATCCAGATGAGCCGGCTCATAACGATGTGATGTTGCCAGCCAAAACTAATATTAACCCTTTGAACCCGAAAGCCCACTATAGCGGTTTATGTAAACAGTGTAGATTCAGATGAGCCGGCTCGTTACGAGCCGTCTCATCAGGATCTGCACTTTTTGAAAGTAATTTTCATATTTTTGAGAACAAAAAATACCCCTTTTTCATAATGGACTAGTCTGAAAACCATTTTGTGACGGTTGGATTGATTGCAAAATTAACATGTCAAAATCCATTCCGTTTACTTAGGGGTGAAAGGGTTAATGTTAAAATTCAGTACATAAAGTTTCATTATCAATAAATCCAATACGGAAGAACCAAACCATATCGGGAGTGAAAAGGTTAAAAAAATAGTTTCTATGTAGTGTCTATGTTTCCTAGAATACATGCACTTATATACATGTACACACATTTTAACATGTTGACATTGTATGGTTTGTAGGGGTTGTCCCCGACCCACAACAGACCTATTAAGGGGAGACTAAAAACATGTTCCAAAAGAAAATCAATGAATAGATTAAATGAAATAAATCTAACACACAAAAAAGTTTTATTATTCAATTGGTGAAATCAGAGAATGACTGACATGAAAGTGGACTATGTAACCCACGACAATGTGATTTATCTCATTACACTCGGAATAAACCTTTACAGGTATGATTTTTTAAAAAAAGATTTCCTTTTTCTTTCTTTATTTCTCAATAATATATGGTGTGCTCACTCATTTACCGGCATCTCTGAAACGGTTCAAATGGTGATCACAAAATATACTTCTTTTAAAGCACATACGATTTCCCACAAACAAAATGGCGTATTCTCGTCAGTATTTATTCTCTCCATGTCTGTAAATCATATATAAATGTGGCTGTGACTGAAGAACTGGGGCTTATGGGATTTGTCACTAGTGTCGCTCCTGATCAAATAGCACTCCTTTAGCCTGGTAACGATCTGTATTGCTTGCCAGGAACACGACAGGTGTTTCATTGATAGAACGGCGAACAGTGCAGATCCTGATCAGACTGTGCGAACGCACAGGCTGATCTGGATCTACGCTGGTCGCAAAACCCATAAGCCCACATAATCCCACAAATGAAACTTGTGCAGTACACGCATTTCTTTATCGGAATTACAAACATTTTGATAACGCTAACCAATGTATTGATAACTGTATACGACGTACATTGTATGTTACCGTTGGGCGTGTTCACCTGTGCTGCGGGGCCGTCCCCGTGACCTTGACTCGCGGCTAGCAGGTTCTCCAGGTGCTGCAGGGTGGCCTGCCCCTGCTCCGTCAGCTCATCCACATCTTCCTCACCCTCGTAGAAGTGCTGACCTGGTGATTGATTGATTGGTTGATCGACTAATTGATGGTTTTACAGTGTATTTGATTGACTGGATTAGCGTTTTACGTCCCTTCAACACCAAGATAACAGAGCTCCAGATAAGCTTTGTGTCTAAAGAGTATTGTACCTCCTGATTTGAAATTAAATGCATGTTTATTTTTACAAATGCATTATTGATTTTCTTCGTTATTAAATAGGGAACAAATGATCAAAACAAATTTAAACATTCACTTATTTGAGTGTATTGTTACTTATTCACTTATTTACATGTGTACTGTAATACAGTTGAAAATTTACTTAGTTGAGCTGCAAAATGCTTTTTGCAGCTCAACTAAGTACATTTTCAACTTTATTACAGTATCTCCACTACTCAATTTGAACATCAATGCCTATTTTCTGAAGCTCTGCATACTTATCTAGCTACGTGTACTTTGAGGGAGTAATCATTTATTTTTCTTGCCGTGATAAACATGTATATTGAATTCGGTCACGATCCGTCAAGTAGAACTTGGGGAGTTATTGCGTGGACAAGGATACAGAGTCAGAAAATTAAAATCAAAATCAATAGGCTTTTTCGTCTTGCCGTGATAAACATGTATACCGAATTTGGTTACGATCAGTCAAGTAGAACTTGAGTTATTGCGTGGACAAGGATACAGAGTGGGAAAAATAAAAATGGCTGCCAAGGGGAGATAAGTCATTGGAATGTTTTCAAAATCAATAGGCTTCTTCGTCTTGCCATGATAAACATGTTATCCAAATTTGGTTACAATCGGTGAAGTAGAACTTGAGTTATTGCGTGGACAAGGATACAGAGTGCGAAAAATAAAAATGGCCGCCAAGGGGAGATAAGGAAGTTTTTGAAAATCAATAGGCTTCTTCTTCTTGCCGTGATAAACATGTATACCGAATTTGGTTTATACGACCCTTGGCTTAGAAGGGGTGGCACGGATGTGGATTTGCCACAGCTCAGTAGAGGACTCTTGGAGCAATGCATGTGTGAAATATGAAGCAAATCCAAGCAAGGAAACAGAAAATATAGGCCATTATTTACCCGAGCGACTGAGCGTTCAGGTTTCGGATGCACAAAGTTATGTGCTTGACCCTCGGGTTAGAAAGGGGCGGCCGGAAATGGATTTGCCACAAGGCAGTAGAGGAAACCCTTGCCAAGCAATTGCGTGTGTGAAATAAAAATGAAGCTAAATCCAAGCAAGGAACAGAAAAATATAGGCCATTATTTACCCGAGCGACTGAGCGTTCAGGTTTCGAGATGCACAAAGTATGTGACCTTGACCCTGGGCTTAGAAGGGGCGGCACGGACATGGATTTGCCACAGCGCAGTAGAGGACCCTTGCAGCAATGCGTGTGTGAAATATGAAGCTAATCCAAGCAAGGAAACAGAAAATATAGGCCATTATTTACCCGAGCGACCGAACGTTAAGGTTTCGAGATGCACAAAGTATGTGACCTTGTCCCTGGGCTTAGAAGGGGCGGCACGGACGTGGATTTGCCACAGCGCAGTAGAGGACCCTTGGACCAAAATGCATGTGTGAAATATGAAGCAAATCCAGCAAGGAAACAGAAAATATAGGCCATTATACTTTTTGAAGACAGACGGATGGATGGACGGACAGACGCCTACGACACCGAGGGTATGCCATAAGAACGGCTTCCTTTGGAAGGCGCGCTAATAATGGCCGCCAAGGGGAGATACATGTACGTCATCAGAAATTTTTGAAAATCAATAGGCTTCTTCGTCTTGCCGTGATAAACATGTACACCAAGTTTGTTTACAATCCATCAAGTAGTACTCTAGTTATTGTGTGGACAAGCTGTGACCGCCTGCCTGTCCGCCCGCCCGCCCGTACAAGATGAATGCATAATGTCATGTTTTTTTCAAACGGGCGTATAAAAATTAATAAATTTATCCTTAAATTGAAAATTTCTGCCTCAAAGTGTACATAGCAAGATATAAAGTATACTTTGCAATTTTGGTAATAGGCTACTGGTAATTGATTGATTGGTTGATTGATTAGGCTGTACACAGGCTGTATATGAGACATGCCATGCGATTGTGAACCTTTGGACATCTGCGTAATTTCATGAAATATGTTTACAACATTTACAATATTTTCCGTAAATGGCGTCAAACGTTGAAATATTTTACCGAGTACAGAAATTTCAGAATATATTCCGCATGTACCGCATATTGTAAATTTTGTACCGTAAACGTATTTAATGCAATTACACAGATGTCCGAAGGTATAAAATCACATGGTGTGTCTCGTATATGAGTGTATGTGACAGTGACCAGAGAAATGGGGCTTATGGCATCTGTGTCCAATCTAGCTCCTGGTCTGCCATCACATTCTAGCCACGCCGGATAAGGTTCTATATCGTTCATTAGAAGCATCACTGGCGTTCCACTGATTGAATCACGAACAGTGCAGACCCAGATCAGACTGCGCAGATGCGCTGGCTGATCAGACCCAGATCAGACTGCGCGGATGCGCTGGCTGATCTGGGTCTACACTGATCGCAGATACCATAAGCCCCACGTCTTCAGTGACAATTAGTTTATTTGTTGGGGTTTAACGGCCTATCAACAGCTAAGGTCATTTAAGGCCGGGTCAATGGGTTTAGTACTAAATCCCATGTATTACCTGTACAAGTACAAATGGGGGGGGGAATCCCAAAATCAGAACTGAATATTTACAATAACAAAACTATATATTCAGCCCTGAAATCAGAATAATCCTAATATGATGCCAGGTCACTTGACCCCTCCCAAAAGCAGTAGGATCAGTAATAATCTTCAGTGACATATACCTTCACCTTGCTCTTCATCTGAGTCGGGGCTATCGTCGGGGTCGGGGTGTAGCGCCTGGCAGTCGGACATCGCCGCAAACATCCCGTCCACTGGAACGCCAAAATGTGAATAGGTTTAACGTGACCTTGGTTTCAAAGTGAATGGATTTAACATCCCATCAACAGCTAAGGTCATACAGAGACTGGCCCCGGTTTGAAAGTGAAATTGGATGGGTTTAAAGTCGCAGCAACAGCTAATGGCATACACCACCGCCTGTGCTAATGTCGCCAATATTTCCATTTATTTTTATTTCAAAATACATGACCACTGTGCTGGATTTTAAGCAGCTTGGTGGGATGAACCTGAGCTGTGCTACAGCTCAGGATCAGCCAACCAAACTGCTTGATTGTGAATTGAGATTGCCAATAGATGTTCAGTAGCCTATTTCACCAACATTGCAAAGTATACTTTATAAGCAAAGTATACTTTGAGGGAGAAATTTTCAATTTTAAGATAAATGTATTAATTTGTATTATACTGAATGTATTACATTATCACAGCCATTTTGGCTGTGATAATGTAATACATTCAGTATAATAATCCTGCATAGTTTTAATCATCAAATATATGCAATCATTAGTTCTATATGAAATAATGCATTTCGGAAAAATCAATGATTACTCCCTCAAAGTATACTTTGCTAGATAAGTATACTTTGCAATTTTTATGAAATTGGCGACTGAAGTGATGAAGTATTCGCAAGATTAACGAAGGCGGCTGTGTACAGAGATGGGGCCGTCCTTAAAAAATTGTTTGTTTCCTGTAACCCGACCTAGAATTTAAGAAGTGGGTCGGTCGGTAGGCAATTTCTTTTTTTTTTCTGTCACATGACATATTGAATTTAAAAATTATTAATATTAAAAAGGTACAATATTTTAATACTTGCAATGCAAGTGTTAAAATATTGTACCTTTTTAATATTAATAATTTTTAAATTCAATATTGCAAATCTTGCAATAAAATAATGTCAATTGCTGTATATGTTGTTGTATGAACATGTATGCCATTTAGGGCCAGAGATTATATTAACCCTTTTAACCCACTGTAGCACTAAATTGAAAAAATAAAATTGTAAAAAAAATTGTAAAAAAAAATTGTAAACGAAATTGCAATAAAAATATCGGGTCGCACCGTTTTTAGCGGGTCGTTCGGTTACAGGAAACGGAGTGAATCAGTTTAACATCCCAACAAGAGTTAAAGTAATACAGAGACAGAACCTTGATTTGATTTGAGCCTGAAAAGTGAATGGGTATAATGTCACAGACGTGAATGAGTTTAAATTCCCAGCAACAGCTAAGGCATTACAGATGAGGGGAACTAGTTTCAAACCGAAATCGAATGGGATTAACGTCACAGAAGTGAAGGCAGGGATTCCGCTGGCGATCGCCACTTTCGCAATTGGCGATAAAAATAAACAATTGGCAATAAACAATTGGCGATAAAAAATCGCCATTTTCGAGAGAAAAAAAAAAAGAAAAAAAAAAGAAAAACTTTTTTTTTTCTCGAAAATGGCGATTTATTTATTTTCCCCAGCGGAATCCCTGTGAAAGGTGTAACAGCCCAGCCACAAGTTAATGTCATATAGTGACAGCACCTCAGTTTCTAAGTGACATTGAATAGGTTTAATGTCGCAGCAACAGCTAAGGTCATACATAGACAAGGCCCCCGGGTTCAAAATAAAAGAGAAAGGGTTTAACGTCCCAGTACCAGCTACAGCCATATAGAGACAACACCTCGGTTTAGAGTAAGACAATCGGTTTAGAGTAAGACAATCGGGATGGAAATACTTCAAAACTGCAAACACACCAACAAACGTGTCTTGTAACCTGATAGGGCTCAGGTACCAGAATTAAGAGATGCATCTCTCTAAACCAGACACCAGGGGCCCGTTTCACTAAACTTTGTACATCTGAAATGTTCATATTAAGTGCAAATTTAGTATTGTCTGTATATGCAGCCTATGCTCAATATATGTAAATCCAATAATTGTTTACAAACAAACATTGGCAATGTGAAATTTACAGACTATAATAATTGTGCACTTACGAACATAGTCGTACGATGTTAAGTGAAACGGGCCCCTGGGTGTCTGGTTTAGAGAGGTGCCACTATGGGATTGAGATCCATTCACAGATTGGTTTATAATCCAGTGGTAGAGCATTGGACATCAATACCAGAGGTTGTAGGCTGAATCTATAGATTATAAGTAACAACATATTGTCTTGCTTTTTTCTTTATAACTTACCTGTAGCCTATTTCATCAACATTGCAAAGTATACTTATCTAGCGAAGTATACCTTGAGGGAGAACGGTACCGGTAATCATTTATTTTTCCCGAAATGCATTATTTCATATAGAACTAACAACTGCATATATTTGATGATTAAAACCATGCGGAATTATTATACTGAATTTATTACATTATCACAGCCAAAATGGCTGTGATAATGTAATAAATTCAGTATAATAAAAATTAATAAATTTATCCAAAAATGGAAAATTTCTCCCTCAAAGTATACTTTGCTAGAAAAGTATACTTTGCTAGAAAAGTATACTTTGCAATGTTGGTGAAATAGGCTACTGGTACTAAAATGTTACATTGCAAGCAAACTAGAACAAGTGAGCAGGGACTACGGATGTGATGGTACATGTATGGGCGCAACAAAAAGAATAAACAGTTTTTATTGCTTTTTTGGTAATTGCAGAATTGGGAAGAAAACTTTTTTGACATTGGAAATGATATAGGAATGAATGGCCTTTTTGTGGAATTTATCGGGGTATAAACTTGGAAAAGTCGCGGGAATACTGGACGAAGGCCGGAAGGCCTCGTCCAGTATTCCCGCGACTTTTCCAAGTTTATATCCCCGATAAATTCCACAAAAAGGCCATTCATTCCTTATAATTCCAGCATTTGAAATAAATTCATCAAGAAAATGTGTTTATTTTCCGTTTTCTTAAGAATTATTTTAACTACGCCTGACGGTTACGGAAAGTAGTTCGGCATGGAGTTTACAGGGATATAAACTTTGGACAGAGATTTGCTACGGACCAATCAAATGTTAGGGAATTGTGTAAATATGTTTGTGCTGGAATTATTGCTTTTTTGGTAATTGCAGAATTGGTAAGAAAACTTTTTTGACATTGGGAATGACGACAAATAAAACGTGCTCTCTACTACATGTGCTCTCTACTATGCTCTCTACTACATGTGCTCTCTACTACATGTGCTCTCTACTTACAGGAAGTCTTATCACTGGGAACAAAGCGCACCTCCGTGGTGGGACTGTCAAAGTCATCATCTTCATCATCATTTGGTTCAGGTGCTTCTGATGAAGACAAGAATAGACATAATAGATTTGATTGATTCAGGGCTCCAGATAAGTTTTGTGTCTAAAGAGTACTATACCCCCATATTTCAAATTCAATGCGTATTTTACTTTTACAAATGTATTATAGATTTTCTTCCTAATTAAAAATAAGTAAATTTCCACTTTATTACAGTATTTTCACTACTCAATTTGAAAAACCAATGCATATTTTCACATTGCTGTGAGTATCTCATCTCATTCTCCACTTTTTATAATCAATGCGTATTCTGCTAAAATAAGTGCATAAAATGCGCCTTATCTGGAGCTCTGTTGATTGTGGATTTACGCCCGTTCAACAGCAAGATCTGACACAATACAGACGGGCTTGCAAATATGAGACACGCCATGTGTTTTTGTACCTTCGCACATATGCGTAATTTCATGAAATACGATTACAAAATTTACGATATTTTCAGTAAATGGCAACAAAAGTTGACAAAAATTTCAGAGTACATGTGGAATAGAGAATTAGATTCCGCATGTACACTGAATTTTTTTCTCAACTTTTGACTTTATTTATGAAAGATTTTGTAAATTTCGAAAAAGTTTTTTATGAAGTCCAAAGGTACAAAATCACATGGCGTGTCTCATACATGTATGTGGTGGTCACACTGAAAACTTGGCACTAAAAATACAACAAAAACTTTAAGCACTGAAAGACAGTGTCCTGATCTAGTGCTAGGCATCCTTACAACATCAGATCACTCGACCGAGGTTCACTGTTCTTTAATTATATAATTCCTGGAACGTAATGGTATGGTGTTTAACACACCAATCAACACAAAAGGTGTATCATTTAGAATCAAGCATGGTAGATGATATAATAAAAGTATGCATACATATGTATAATACATTAGATGGCAGTCTCCGCGATAGTCGTTGTTCTGTCGGATATGTCCGTTAAAATTGCCGCCGGTCCGACAGTAAACCAAACTTTTTTTTACTTTTCTATTCTAAGCTTCAATGAAATCACCTTCCTTTGGTATGAGCTTCCGGTGCTAGCTAGCTTTTCTTATATTACTGATATACTTAAACTAGAATGGCCGCGGCCAGCATGTCGCACCCGCCAGGGAATAGAATGAATATATGCATGATGTTATCATGTTTTATGGATCAGTGACTTGTAAATTAAGACATTTGACCTTGACCTTGGGCATGTGGGCAGCCTGGGTATTGTGCACAATGAATATTTGGAGGATGGTAAACATGCATAAAACATACGTAAAGGTCAAGGTCGTGTTATTGGTGGCGCGAGTGTATGACAAATGTTCAGGTAATTCAAGTGTCCAAGTATCAAAGCAATCGTTGGCGTAATATTGAAGATATTACAAGTTGGAGAAACTCTTACAAATCTTTTTACGTAAATGTACACGGTAATACACACTGCGGTATACTTGTGAACCCACTTGCTTGTGCACCTATAAATCATGGGTGGATTCAGGTGGGGGCGGACCCGGCGCGCCCCCCCCCCCCCCTAAAATTTGCCGAGTAAAGATTTTTACAAGTTACAAGGCAAGTTTCTACTCCAAAATGCGCCAGAATGCAGGAAATGCGATGTAGATTTCAAAAAAAATTCGGGGGGAAATATAGTCAAGTATTGCAAAATAGTTACGCCCCCCCCCTAACCCGAAATCCTGGATCCGCGCCTGTAAATAGTCTGCTTGTGCAGCTGGGTGCACAAGAACAAATGTTGCACAAGTACCTCTTGTACGCATGAATTGATCCACAAGTATACCTGGCTGAGTACATCGGAGTCCGTCCGATGCGGATAGTCGGACACTTTGCCGATGGATATCTGATGCTTGTGCATCAACTTTCGTGACAAGTACCACAAGACCTTGTGAGCTGAAATAAAGTAGTCTGCTTGAAAGAAAAAATTGATACATAAGTGCCTCTTGTACGCACAAATTAATCCACAAGTATACCTGGTTGAAGACGGACGGACGGAACCTCAACAACACCGCAATATGCCCCTCTTGCTATCGCATAGGGGGCATAACAACGTCAGCATTGCAACACTTACCGATGAGTTTTCCGTCGATCATCAGGTAGAGACACTCGTGGGGAAACTGCGACAGGTCCTTCGATACCGCATGTAGGGAGATGTTCGGATACTCCAGATTGAACCCAGCCCCTGTCGGCGTTACCCATAAAACCTGACTGAAATATGATTGATTGATACAGAGCTCCAGATAAGGTGCGTATTGGCGTATTTTACACACTTATATTAGGGGAAATCCGGGAAAACACGGACATAGGAAAAATACGGACATCCATTGATGTAACGTGTTTCCTGCACAAGTACTGTCAATTTCCTTATTGTTGGTCCATTTAGCTCTTTTCAGGTCATTTCCCGCGAATGTGGCACATGCGGCTATGAGGTACACCCATATCAATGACGTCATATGCCTACTTTAGTGACGCTATACACACAACCTTTTCCAAATGACTTTGACATTAAAATGTCGTAAACATTTTTGGACCAGAAAAATACACTCGAACTGGGTATACCTTTTGAATGTGCTTCGTGAATTTTATTCCTGCCAGTAAAACAATTATTCCTGAATCATAACGCTATTCATTTACACAATTGGTAACAGAGATATTACAAAAAAATATAAAATAAAACTGTCCGTATTAAACCTATAATTTTTTGACAATCATGTCCGTATTTTACCATATCAAAATAGCATTCTGCAGTAACTTCAAGTCTGCATGCATATATTTTACTTAAATGATTGTAAGTTATACACACTTATTAAATGAATTACTAGTGATTATGGAGTCTAAAACAATGTATTTTTTTTTTACTTTTTTGTCCGTATTTATCCTATCATAGTTTACTATGTCCGTAATTTGCCGACTCTATGTCCGTGATTACCAGGTCCGTGTCCGTATTTCACCGTTTTCAAGTATCTTAAAAGTGGGTTTGACTAAACAGCGAAAGGAAGATTGTTCTACGAAAGGAAGGTTTTAATGCAGTAAATTCAGTATTAGTTCCTCTTAGCTAAGAGGAACTAATACCGAATTTACTGCATTAAATTAAATACTTACAAGTCGAATATAATTACAATTTATATGTTTATCTCAAATTTTATATAACATTTATATATTTGGTGTTACATAGAGGGTTTAACCGGTTACATAGATATATAACGTTCCTTTCGCAAAAGGAACACTGCTCTACGAAAGGAACATTTTAACGCAGTTCAAATCAATAATTACAAGTTCAACTAAACTAATTAATACTTTACAAGTTAAATTTAATTATACCCACTTATTGAAATGTCCCAAGTGTCCGCCCGTCTGTCCATGTCTCTGTCACATTTCTTGTAGGTTCCCTTCGCGAAAGGAAGATTGTTACGAAAGGAAGGTTTTAATGTGGTTACACGAAACACCCAAATACAACCAAATATAGTCTATATATGTATAAATAGGCCACAAATATACCATAGATAGTATCAGTTGGTAGTGTAAAGCATATATTGATATAAAATATAGCATATAATAGACATATATATTTAAAACAAGAAATGCGTCTGTCGAACGCGGATGCCACCTGCAGCATATTTGAGAAACTGTGACAAAGTGTTTAACCGAAAAGTGTGACGGACGGACGGACAGACGGACGGTCCAAACACTATATGCCACCCGTTTCTTCGAAACCCGGTGGCATAAAAATCGGTTTAATTTAACCATTATTTAAATTAATGCAAACTGAAGCCCCCAAATACAGGCTACCGGTATATACATATAAATATACTACAAATACACCAAAGATACTGTCAATAGGTATTGTAAAAAATATATCGAGACAAAGTACAGTATGTAATTGACATATATTGTGAAGAAAAAAAAGTTAAATTAGTAAAATGTTGCCATATTTGATATTTATGCTATACTGAATCACACAGTTGTATGGGAAATACACACAAGTATAGTTTACAAACTACCGTAATTACCCTAAATATTCGGACACCAAAACCAATTGTTATAAGTGTCATAAACATTTATCATGTTGATTATGTTGTCCAATGAGGCCTCCGAAGCATTCTGTGAAAATGGCAAATAGTGCAGACCCTGATCAGACTGCTCCTTCAGGAGCAGGCTGGTCTGGGTCTACACTGTTTGCTCACATATTGGTGTCCGAATATTTAGGGTAATTACGGTACAAACAAATGTCACAAATACACCTGCAGTGTATGCTCTCCTTATGTTATCAGACTATCTGGCATGTCAGTGTAGACCCTGCTCTATATGTATTTCTTCCCATTTTTAATATTTGTATATATTGTAATATTTGTATATTATGCTAAATGCTCCCGTAAGTACATCCTCAGCAGGATGTTGCATGTGTGTACATCTCATTACACATTATGAATTTATAATATATCCTTGTGTATCAGTGTATGCCCTGGCCCATGTCCCTTCCGCTTTTTGGAGAGATGCATGTACCTTCCCGGCCTTTTGGAGATACAATGTACGGGTGGTATATAATTGACATAATTATATTGTGAAAACTTGTATACAGAAGAAAATTAAAATGAACAGGTTCTGGTCACAATCATCACTTTTCATTATATTTTCTGCTTTTCACTATGCTCGGTGAAATATTAAGCCGGTTGCAACTGATTGAGACGATTCTAAAGCACTCCCAACTTGCCAAGACGATTCCAATTTTGGTGAATAAATAAGAAACAATTGGTCAAATGACGCCCCTTAACTGGAGCTCTGATGGCCGGTCATACATTGTGCATGATTCTCCCTCTGTCATCTGGATCTACTCGAGCCTGCAAAAAACAGATGCTCGCCTTGTCGGCCACATATCCGGAGTACCTGGCTGATCACCTGACCGCCTATGTGAGGAACCCCACCTTTATGCGACTCAATATCACTGACCATGCCCTACTGGGTAAGTCTTAAGCCCGATTCAGATTCCAGCATGTTGCTTGGTTTATTATTCCGAGTCTGAGATTGATAACAAGTTGTATAACCTCAAGGTTAGGTTTGTAGTTTGGAAAGCTTAACATTGGGGTAATTGTTTATAACTTCTGTTTCTCTGCATGAAATGATTTCATATTTTGCACATGCATTTGTAACATTATCCCGCACCATTGTACACAAGGCCCATGCTGCCCGCTAACCCCAAGGTCAAGGTCACAGACTTATAAAATTATCAGATTCATAAGCTTAACGTTGGGGTTCATGGATTATACCTTCAGTTTCCCTGCATGGAATGCTTCCATCGTCCCGCATCATTGTACACAAGGCCCATGCTGCCCACTAATCACAAGGTCAAGGTCATGGACTTAGAAGGTATGACTGTGCTAAATATAGTACACATCGGCCAGGGGATATGCTTTAGTAGTCCGGTATAAAAAAATAGTGCAGACGTTTTGAGGCCACAGACCCAGTTTGCTTGTAAATCCTGATCCATTACAGCCCAATTTTACTTGAGAAACATGTTGGGGTGTTTTTAACACCAGTTTCCAGCATATTTCTAGCATTTAAAAGAAATTACTGAGCCTGCTTGTCACGTGATGTGAACACTACGTCACATGACACTTTGATGATAAACAATATGGCGGACAGGACAATGTTGAAATTTTCTTTCTTAGGAGTAAGTGAACATATTGTTTAATTAGTGAAAATCCGGTGCAGACAGGTTGCAGGTTATGAACAGGTAGGTTCCACAGCATCCATACGAATAGTGAAAGTGTGAGAGAATGGCCATATTTGGAGGAATCGGTTAAGTTGTATAGTAAAAACTAATTGGTGGTTGCTAGCCTATAAGCATTTCGGGTCATCATGGATGTCGTCTGCTTTCTTTGAAAACAATTCTAAACGGTTTTAATCATGGCTACAGCAAGTTTTATTAAGAGAACAAAGGACAGAATTGCTGGAAAATCAGTTTTATTTAATGAAAATGGTTGCATCAAGTGGGTCGGGATAACCACAGGTGTACGAGTCAAATATGGAAAGATTAAAGTTAAATTTCCAAATGATGCAAGAACAAAATACTATTATACACATAGAGTTAGCATTCATGTTACACCATAATGTGTTTGAAATACCCAGGCACCTTGAAATATCACATTTATGTGGTTGTTCCCTGTGTGTTAACCCGGCCCACCTGAGTGCTGAGTCAACAATTATAAATAATTCTCGAAAGAATTGCCATAGCGAAAAGCGCTGTCTGAGCCATGCACTCGACGGCGTCACATATCCACAAGCACCATAATTACTGATTGGTGTGCTCATAAGGCCCAGCTGCAAACCCACATTAGCTTTCCCTGATTTCCTACCCTTTCGACTTGACGGAACCTCTTCATATAGTTTATAATATTTACTTTTATATCTACATCGGGTGCATTTTAGCCGCTCAGCTCAACAAATGCCCCATTTTCTTGATGCGGCCGCATCAAATACCATTTCGCCACTACAGTGCGTATTAAAGGCGCGATGACTGTTTATTTCAGTATTAAACATCTTCTGGACCTCATACGGTCGATATAATTTGTTTATCAACAGATCGGGTGTACGGATGCATTTTGCGGTACGGCGCATTCGTCAATGAGTTTCGGACGCCTCGACAGAGAGCGCAGAACAGTTACATCATTGTCCGTACCATCAACATCTTTACAGGTAAACGTTTTATTTTCATTTACATTAACCCGGGATTCAAATGAGTCTTTGGTTAGCCTCATGTACCTATGATTTGTTCCATTTGGTGAGTGAGAAGGAAGTTTTTTACCTTTATTTTCATTTACCCGCCCCGTTTGAAATCCGCATTTTTTACCCCGCCTCCTATGCTTATTGGCCGGCATGTTTTCATTAGGTTAACCAAGTTCACTCTGAGCAGTGCATATCGGTAGAGAAATATATATGGGATAGCATTGCTCATTTAACAGGCAGTGTCTATACCCTAAGGAAACAAGTGTCAACACGGGCACACGTGTTTCAATTTCCTGTGACATTTTAACACTTATGTCTGAATTCGCTGGCAGCACTCATACACTGGGCTGGTTTCAATTTAATTTGACACGTATCATTCTGGCATGTCACTAAGTTATGCGGACAAATGTTTCTATGCAAATTACAACATGTAGATTGACTAAATACTTCGAAAGTCACTTTTTCGCCTGTTTTTATGATAAAAAAATGACAAAAATACTCCGAAATCACCCGACTTTTCGATAAATTTAATCGTTTTAACCCCATAATTGTGGAACAGCCAATATTTTTGACAAGCACCATCTATTTTATAATAATTTTTTACAAGTGCATCAACAATATAGACTTTTCCTAAGAAATATATGAGAAAATAATACTCTGGAAAATTCTGGTGAAACTGAAGTTTCCGCAGCTGGACAGCCATAATTATATGACCATTCTTAAATTGCCACTGTTGAAAAGTTAGTCTTCTAAATAATGTCAAATTACATTTGCTGTCACGAAATAGGTCAGACAAGACAATGGTAGGCATTTTTTTCAGATATTATAGCAAAAAAATGCCCTTATAGAAAATGCTCTGAATCAAAAACTTAACATTAGGGTTAATTGATTATAACTTCTGTTTCCCTGCATGTAATGCTTCCATATTCCATACATGCATTTGTAGCTTCATCCCGCATCATTGTACACAAGGCCAAGGCCAATACTGCCTGCTAACCCCAAGGTCACGGATTGAAATTCTCAGATTCGAAGACTTAAAGTTGGGGTTAATTGATTATAACGTTTTCGCGTTATTGACCTATTTTTCTGCATGTTGGACTTAGCCGTTTTCTACTCTAACTCTTTGCGTTTACATCTATTTCCAACATATTATATCATCCAGAACCACCGTAGTGCACAACTTCCATTGCTTTTACCGTGACCTTTTTTTTCATCCTAATCGGCTTTCGAAAACCCGGCATTCGTGGCATTGCCTCGTTTTTTGTTTCTGAATGAATTGTGTTTTTAAGTTGGTACTGTAGTTTGCTTCTAAATACCAAGATCTGTTTTCATTGAAATATATGCTATATTTGTGGTATGTTCATTGGTTTCCGCAGCATGATAAATGTACCACAATTTGTATAGCTTTTTGATACTCACTACTACCGATTTCAATTGTGTTTTTTTAATATATTGTTTTAGTTTTAAACCGTAATACATGTACATACATGGTTTAAGCTTCGTATGTAGGACCATGATTGTGGCATTTAGATGCGCAAATTTCTTAAATTCGACCAGTTTCTGAAAGTAAATAATTTGCCGACGACAATTAATGACTGTCAATTAATGGGCCGCCGGCTGCAAAAAAACGAAGTCTGCGATCAACGCAGTCCCAAGATCTGCCTGCGCATTCGCGCAATTAGTTAAACGGTGGAAAGCACCTAAATCAACTCTAACCATTTGCAATATACATGTAGTCGGCGAAATCACTGCTCGCCTTGATCAGTAGGCTGGAGTGCATACTGACATCAACTGACAACGTAATAATAACGGCGGGTATACGCGGGGAATTAGACCGTAAAATAATGCCCTATCTGCCGGAAACAGCCACTCAAGCGGTAGGATTGGACAAAGATTTCCGTTCCAACAGCCAGGAATTAGACAGGCATACATCGTACAAAAGCACGCCCAAACTTGCACGCGGTTATGCACTTGTATGTATGTAACTGCTCATGATATTTACAATGACGATTGTGGTAATTACAGGCATACATCGTACAAAACCACGCCCAAACTGACATTATGTACTTGTATGTCTGTGACTACCACTGTTTCTGCTCATGATATTTACAATGACGATTGTGGTAATTACAGGCACACATCGTACAAAACCTCGCCCAAACTGGCACGCGGTTATGTACTTGTATGTCTGTAACTACCACCGTTTCTGCCCATGGTATTTGCAATGACGAGTGTGGTAACTAGAACGACAGTCGCCATATGGTCCTATAACCCAGGGTTCAGGTTTGGGGGCGAAGTGGGCGATATTCTCGCCTTGATCTCTCGGACTTCGCCCTGTCCGTCCAGAAAAGCGAAGTCCACTTCGCCCTAAAAAAATCTCAGAAAATATATTCTCAAAAACCCAGCTAGAACCAAATTTGTGTCCGGTAATCCGGATTTCCCATACACTGATCATATCTCGCTAATTCCAGCTGGTATAATCCCACTTAATTGATGCCACCCGGCTGCTTGGCCGTGTACCGTGTCGGTCAGTGATCAGTTATCGAGATGTGTCAAGACGCGAGAAAATCGGGAAAAACGCTCTTCTGCGACCTGTCTGGTTTTACCCTCAATATCCCGTCATAATCTCATAAATATCTTGGATCGTTCTGTATACAGATGATAGTTTTACATTCGCAGAAATATGCAATGAAATGGGTTTGTAAACTTTGTATTGGGGGCAGTATCATAGTTTGTTTACACAAATCGTGTGTAAACTGCACACACACATGGCTGGTTCTCCGTTGTATGTAAAGCTAATCGCGCAGCTGGGCCCATGCTGTAACACGTGATGTGAAGGTTGCGGTATCGATTTTTCTATTGGACGACCTGTTAAATTTATGCGGATTGCGGATCACGTGATAACTGGAGACATGTGACCTGTGATGTGTACACCACAGGTGTATACCACAGGGTGTCGAGCTGTTACATGCTAAATTAATCGCGCTTAATGAATCGGGCCTTAACATCGAGGGCCGTATTAATTAATTGGCGGTTTCTTCAATGAAAACAATATAATTCCTTGTTTGAAAGTCGTGTAGTGTGATAATTGATGCCCGAGATAATAAAAACCTTTTTTTTTTAGCATGTTGATTATGTCAAATACATTGTTTTACATTACGATACTTGCAGAAAAATGAAGAAAAAAAACCTTAAAATAAAGTTTTGTTTCATATTATTATTGTGTTTATTCTTCTTACATGATAGTAATAGAAATATACTCTATGTCCAACAGAAGTGTATGTACCGAATAATGTGCAAGCAGTGTTCTATGGTACACTCAATTGAAAATGAGCACATTTCTAATACCAAATGAACTAAATAACCCCTTTCTCCAAATATGATTGATTAAATATTGGTGTTTAATGACATATCAACAGCTAAGGTCATTTAAGGTCTATATACAAGAACTGTTTGATGCTTTGAAAACATAGAGTTTACAGTTACGCGATAACCGTAAGAGAAATGTTCAATGAAATTATGATTTTTATCACTTCTCCCTAATTTTGCCTCACTTCTCCCTATTTTGCCAGGAGGGAGAAGTCACTTCTCCCTAAATTTTTGGCCTAGCTTGAACCCTGCAGTATAACCATAGTCTATACTGTTTGCCGTACTGGATATTGCAGGTACATATGCTCCTATAATCAGTATATACTGTTTGCCGTACTTGATATTGCAGGGACATAACTATTTGTGACATAATTTGGGACTTTACTGGAAAACACATTTGTATTCCATTCAACGGATTATTCGCCAAAGTATTGATTGTATGTACTATTTAATATACTTGTATTTAAATAAAATATTGAAATAACGGTATGTTTGTTGTAAAGTAGTAGAATCTAGCGGGGCCGGTTTCCTCTGTTTCAACCTCCTTCCTTTCCCCCCTTCTTGGGAGACGACATGTAAGGGCATCGAGCCAGTGCCGTCGTTAAATATAAGAATTTAATATTATGTCGGTGCCCACACAATATCCGGTACGGAAAACAGTATAGACTCTGGTTGGTAATATCTGGGAAAACACATATCGAAAAAACAGTCTTCCTTCCTAGAAATTGGGTGGTGGTTGGGAGCAGCGAAGGGTAGTTTAACGATCGGTATTCATCCTTTCCGGAATGCCGACTTACATGGTTTGGCCCTCATTTACATGCCCCTTGTACTTGAGAGCTAAAACATGTTATGCTCCATTAAGAAGTAATAAGCTTAAAGCTAATCCTATTACTTTGGGGCAGAGCTAAGTGACTGTGGTGCGGCATGGACCTGGCACCCGGTCAGGATATTCTGATTTCAGGACTGAATATATAGTTCTGTAAATATCGAGTTCTGATTTTGGGAATTTCCCTCATTGTGGACAGGTTGAATACAGGATAATCCATCCCGTTGGCTCGGCCTTAAATGACCCTGGCAGATGATAGGCCGTTAAACACCAATAATCAATCAATCAATCCTTCCTAGAAAGGAATGTTCCTTTGAATGCTGTCCAACATAATATCAAATTATACATAAACCTATTAAATACAATGACTTAATCAATAGATTTAACTTATAAGTATAAGTTTAGCTAAACTATTGATTTGAACAGCATTAAAACCTTCCTTTCGTAGAAAAATCGTCATTTTGCGACGATCTTTTCCTTTCATATATATATATACATCGAATACCGGTACACTACAGGGATACGTTGTAGGATGTATTTGCGGTGCATTTGGACTACTTACACACCCAGAAAAGCTTCCTTTCCCAACAATTCCTTCCCAAAAAGGATCACGCATTCCCCAAAAGGAATACGTTTTATAATAATATAAAATTATGTCTAATGCATTATAATGAAAAATGCATTAACATAATATTAATGAATATTAAAAAACAACATTTAACTTGGAGGAAAAAAAACATTTGTATCGCAGAAACAAAATTGTTCCTTTCGCAAAAGGAATGCTCCTTCTGAGAAGTGAACGTTCTGTCCTTCATCTAACACCAAACATATAAATTTTACATCGCACAACATCAAATTATACATAAACATATGCAATACACTGATTTAAATGTAAGCATTAGTTTAGTTGAACTAAAATTGATTTAAACTACATCAAAACCTTCCTTTCAGAGAAAATCTTCCTTTCGCGAAAGGAAGGTTCCGTTCGCTGTTTAGCTGTTTCGCTTAAAAGTCGAGGTTTGAACGACCTAAAGCACTCTATTTGAAATACGGACTAATTATTTCGAACACCCTCGCAGATCACCATAGCGAGACCGATATTATATTTCGACATACATCAGTATTATGAACACAAACATCAGCGTCTCCAGAAAGTTGTCCGTATTTACCCGGATTGCCCCTACATGTAGCTGAATATGCATAGACAGTGGGAGTAAAACTGAATTTTACACCTTTGGATAGCATTACATCAAGAAAATATATTATACTAGAAGGCGATTTTAACTAACAGCAGACTTGAGCAAATAGCAGACGATATGACTTGCGGACGATTTGACTTGTATTCGATGAATTTACATGGTGTGTATTGGTGATGGTCCGAAACATCCAGCAACAGTGTCAGTGACTCTAACCTTTGCGTTATGAAAAGAGAACCATTCCCCGTATCATTCCCATCAACAAAAGCCTGTGTATTATCTTCCCTGTGTTGTATTCCTTCGTTAGGGACGTTAAACGGTGACAAAATCATAATGACACGCCTGCTGTAAGCAAATAAAAAGAATCGTGTAGCGCACGTTAGTTTTGTTGTTGTTGTTCATAAACGGACGTGTTTATACAACGGCATGGGCGCGCGATTCGAAGGTGTCGGGTGGTTTCGCCCCTAATACGTGTTCGCCCCAGGTGGTTTCGCCCTGAGTGGTTTCGCCCTAGTCGTAAATGCGGTAGTGTATGGTAGTGTATGGTAGTATAATGTGGGAATATATAGTATGATGGTATATCTGAATAATTGATACTTGAAATTTTATTTTCAGATTAGAAGGATCGTTAAACCAGTCATAGACACCGAACCCGGGACCAAAGTCAAGACACAGAGAAGATTTTTCGAAGATTATTATAGAGAGAAGAAAACTTTATAATAATTTATAATATTTTGAGTTAATAAATAACAGCGTGCGGGTATTTTAGACGTCGCAGTACGTCTCTAAATATATATGAGATGACTTAGCGGTGTTTTAAACGTACCCCTGCGTTAAAAAAATGTGTGCGTGTATTGAAAAAGTTAACGAATTGTTATTAATTAGCTGCGTGTGTATGCATGGAATTGTTGACTTATTGAATCCCTCCTTTTAGTTGTTCTATATATTGAATCCCGCCCACATCCCCCAAAAAATGTAATGTATTGTATTAGCTATGCCATATCATTAAAATTGTTATGGTCGACACAGTTACTGAACCAGTTGCCGTTATGTGATACTATTTAGAGCAGGAGCTACCATGGTCCGATAGTTTTTGCTGTATTGACAATGGTGTACGCTGGTCAACACATCGGTAAGGTGCATATTGGCTGGCTTATATGATACACATGAAAATAAACGTCATACTTATTCCATGTGCATCATACCTGTCATACCTCCACGTGGTGCCAGCTGGTAACACGATTTCATATAAGTTATATGCAATCGTGGCTAACGTGACAGGATAATATTTTGTATCTAAGTAGATTTAATCATTTGTCATGTTTTCAAATAAAATGTTCAGTCTTCTTCTTTATATATAAAATTAGGGGCGAAACCACCCGGGTCCGATGGGGGCGAACCGGGATAAGGGCGAACCAGTATAGGGGGCGAACACGTTTTAGGGCGAAACCACCCGGGACCGATTCGAATACCACGGCAGTGAGTAGAAGTTTAGAAGTTGGAGTAAGCGCCGATAAAAATGTACGATCGTGTGAAGGATTCGTAACAATAAAGGTGGTGGATACATGTGATATTTGCTGTGGACACCTATATGATAAAAATGCTGGGCATTTCTATTCCATCCTTCTGTCGTTTAGCATCAATATACTACATGAGTGAGTGATAGGGAAGAGATTGTTTGCTAATTAAAAGACAGAATGATATAACAGAAACGTTTAATTCGTCTGTGGTTTTTCTCGTTACAGAAGTTGCTCAACCTGACATTCCCCAATATGTTGTAGTATTTCCAGGTCTGTTTAAAAAATTATTTACCCTGCAACACCGGAACCTATAAGGCAACAAAGTATAGCAATTAAGTATAAGTACTTTATTTCCAACCTATGTCTCTCCTGCTACGATGGCCAACAAGAGGCACAGCTGCGATTGTGAAACGAGCTCGACTTTGGAAAAGGGTGCGGGAGCTTCCTTCCCATGGACGAAATATTAATTTCTACATTCAATTCCCCTCGAGTATAGTGATTTTAAGTCTATATAGTGTTCATATAATTATATCGTAGTTACTTCCTGCAGAAAAAAGTAAATTACAGTAAAAATACACACCTGACGAATTTTGGTAACGTGTACCTCAACCGACACAGCCATGGGTAATCAAAAGGTATATATATGTACTTTGTATTAAGAATGTGAGTGATGACAGTCTTTCCATGAAGGACACCAAGTAAGAGGATTCGGCAATGTTCAGTGGCTGCGCGCTATGATGTTCCAGGTGGTGATCGTCCTTGAGGACAAGCTATGTCTTTAGTACGATTTCAAACTATGCTACAGTATTCTAGAGTTGGGAGAACGATGGAAATGAAGCTGCACTTTCTGCATCCTAGCTTCTAATTCGCAAGTTCTTACGGTGAAAGCCTCGGGCAATGGGGCCCGTTTCATTAAACCTAGCACCACTAAGAAGTGTGTATAGACAACAAAAATGTGGCATATGTGAACAACATCCGTATGCTATACAATGTCATGTAAAATTTTGAAATCTTCATGCGACTATTTTTATCGCACAACGTTTCATGAAGTGTAGTGTAACGGGCCTCAATTTCCGTTCCTTTGGTGACCTTTTCAATGTGTGGTTTCCACGATATATCTTTGGTTAGTTCCACCCCAATGTACTTTGAAGATTCTGCGCATACAAACATGTAAGAGTGTGGCCTTTCAGTGTAACACTTTCGGTGATCGTTTCAGTCGTACAATGCTGCACGTTTAAATTACAAGATATGGATTAGTCTTGAAATCCATGATAATCGCTGAACACGAGTACCAGACAAAATAGACATTGTAAGTGCGTTTTATTACATCAGCGATGTTCATGGAGCGTGGCAACTGTAGACAGTTTCTATGGACGTTCTTCCAGTGGTGTTATTATTCTCCCGACTGCCAATTCGATACTTATGTACATTTTGAATATTTACGGTATTTATGTCATGTTTGAGTTGAGTATCACTTAAGCCAGTGCTAGGAGGCATTTGTATCATGGAATGTGCCAATACAGCATATAGTCCGCGAAACAAATGAACTCGTGTAATGATGTCGTTTCTTCTTTACAGGATTCCATGAGTTTCCTTTGAGTACTTATTCTCTATTGTGTCAATTGCAACCTGACCAGTTATAAATGGTGACTGTACTGGATAGGTGTAATTAATACATTTCTGTAATTTGCTGACTCATATCTGTGTAATAAGAATGCATTTGTTGTATTATTATGACTCAGCTCAGATTTAAGTAATGAATCTATGACACTGGACAGAGGTCTGGCACGTATACTATGATTTATGGACAAAACATAAGCGGTAGCAATGCACTAGATATAACAGCATCAGACTGATAAATGGTATATATGCAGTTACTAATTAGAATATGTGGACGTGGATACGATTGAGAAGAGTGGAGATCCTGGTCAGACGGATGGTGTGACAAATAGATAAAATAACCTTACGGATAGTTTACTATGTATACTGGTGAACATAACAAAATATCCTGATTAGACTGCACGGGCGTGCTCTGGGCGCAAATACATTGTTCCTTGTTTTACTGCACATTTCATCCACTGATACGAGTACATTCACGTCTAGTCGTTCTCAGGCCATAAATTTAAACCAGTACCATATATATGGCTAGCGCTGTGCCTGGAGAAAGTCGGCTTATGGCATTTGGGACCAGCTAGTGTAGCTATTGTAATTGATCAAATAACACACGCGTGTATCCTGATAACGATCTATATTACCTGTTATATAACCGACTGTGTTAATCTTACCCATATGTCAACGTTTCTGTGCATCTATTGGCAAGCTCTACTGTAGCACAGTTCAGGCTCAGCCAATCAAGCTGCTTGACTTCAAGCACAACATTCAAGTATTTTTAAATAAAACATATTGTCAATATTATCATAGGTCTTGGTGCAGAAGCATAACGAATGTTTCACTGATGGAATGGCGAACAGTGTATATCCTGACCAGACTGTGCGGATTTACAGGCTGATCTGGATTTATATTGGTCGCAAAACCCATAAGCCACATTTCTGCAGTCACAGTCACATATAGGTAGAACCACATGTTGACATGGCAATGTTGCCAATTTCACATGGCGGCTCTACCAAATCAAAATGTATGAGATGTGCTTTTATGAACGAGTTTACAAAATAAAATCACCAACAAAATGGCGTGGACAAAACAGAATATATGCAAGCAGGTAGACATTGGATAATGGCAGCGAATAATAAAGATCCTGTTATTAAATATGTATTATACATGCGTAGGCGGGCATGACATTACGTGACTTTGTAATGATACCAAGTGAACTACCGACCGAGAAAACAACAGTCTCATCCCGATACAATCAAATACAATGAAGAACAGTGCATCAAAGCATGACAGCAATGGCACTGTATTAAGCTTGGAACGATGATCAAACTATAGTTCATTGGTGCAGTTGAAACTGGATGGGTCGGGTCGGGTCGGGTCCGAAAACATGCTGCTTGCTTCGTCACCATCAAACATAACAAGACAATACAATAGGATAACTATATAAAATACACATAGGAAAAACATATTTTAGGGGGTACATTCGCATTAAGTATCATCATTTCGCTAGTTACACATGTAGTACTTTCAAAGAGATTTGCTTGAATATAATTAATAATCTTAACAAACAGCTGCAATTAATACCCAGATGGCGACACAAAAAAATGTACTCCCACATCCCAGGCCAGGTTGTACCATAGATATATAGACATGTGTTTCATCCATTCTTTAGATATGACATTTTTCGGTCAAAATAAACACTCATTCATCGTTACCGGACATATTTTTGCATTGTGATACCAGCGGCGACTGCAATATGTTTCCCTGAAAAAAAACAAAACAATTAAGACACGTTTGTTCTTCCATACATTGAAAATTTCGCCAGCGGTTTCCCCAAATGACGTCATTTATATTTTTAATATACTCGATTCGGGGCCAACTGTTTCATTCATAAAACGGAAGTAAACATGGTGTTGACAGACGATGTCTCCTACAAAATGTTATCTATTAAAAAACAAACATGAACACATTATATGCATATAATAACATTATATGCATATAATAGGATACGAAGAGTAAAACTGACACACACACACACACACACATTTGTACTCACCACAAATACTTTGGCTGGCCAAATATCGTCAGAAGTTGTATAGTGTATGAAAAGGTTGACTTCTAAAATACCGACACCATGCAGAAGCCGATTTCATCAACATTGCAAGGTATACTTATCTAGCAAAGTATACTTTGAGGGAGTATAATCATTTATTTTTCTCGAAATGCATTATTTCATACAGAACTAACGACTGCATATATTTGATGATTAAAATTATGCAGAATTATTATACTGAATTTATTACATTATCAAATTGCTGTGATAATGTAATAAATTCAGTATAATACAAATTAAATAAATTTACATTTAAATTGAAAATTTCTCCCTCAAAGTATACTTTGCTAGAAAAGTATACTTTGCAATGTTGGTGAAATAGGCTACATGTAGCGATAGGTTTACAAGGCGGAGTAAACAGGTGCGCGAAATCACCGGACACAACAGTATCGCGGTTACATAACTATATAATTACTTTTTTTAAAAAACTGATGAAAGAGTTACATAAGTCAGATATATAAAATACAGAGTCAGTAGCCTAAATCCTTACATAAGTCGACTGTAAACAAACATATATATCGCCTGTGACTCTGTGGGAAGGAGACAATTTATTTCACATGCAGTGTGTAGCTCGTGTGTGTGAACTGTGCATGCTATCATCCACAGGAAGGACCGCGATATAAATATGTCCATAAATATTGTCCTGTGATGGCGGGAAAAACAACAACAACAACAAGATTAACAAACACGTTTTTCAATCGTCAAGAAATGCATTTAAACCACTCCTTTCGCTCTTTTCTCAACACATTAAATGAATTACTCGAAACGAATATTTAAATGTTAGTAATTTTTCACCAATAACAAAAAAATAAGTCCGCACCCCACCACCCCAAGTTTGGACGTAGATCTACATCCAAATGTTGAATATCTCTTGATCCGTTGGTCGGATCATTACCAAACTTCACCAGTAGCTTCCTTCCTCACATTGATGACTATTCACCCAGTGTTGTGTGACCTTCATGACCGTAACCTTCGTATCAATCATTTTGGACTTCCTCGTATTGTGATCTTGACCTTGGGGATCTTGACATTTGTGGTGATCGCCTCGTTTAGTGGGTGAGACATTCCCCTGCAATGTTTAGTGGGTGAGACTCGGTGGTTTTCGGTAAAAAATCGTTTTCCGGTAATTCCAGTTGCCTTACAAAATGGCATTGCACGGGAATGTCCCCTGCAATGCCGTTTTGTAGGGTAACTGGAATTACCGGAAAACAATTTTTTACCGAAAACCACTGAAATACAGGAAATCCCTGTAAATCACTATATAATAACATAAATATGTGTTTGTGTTGTTTTTTTTTAAATACTGTGTGTGACAAGATGTCGACGATTTACCGGAAAACACACGTGTCCTATTTTTTCTTGCAGGCTGTCATCAAATGTCAACATATCTTTATATATTTAAAGCACAATATTTAATCCTTATCATGATTATAATAATTATTATACCATGAATAAGATACTCTATTATTATTATCTATTATTTGTGAGAAACAGACTTTTAGTACTGTCCATTCTTAACTGCAAGTGTTTTCCGGTAAATTTCAGTCGTTTTGTAAATCACTGACATCTTTTCACACACAGTATTTTAAAAACAAATAGTTTTCGGTATATTCCCCTGACGAGTCTGAGTAGCCGATTACGACGCCTTGCATACATACACACGTTTTCCGGTAAATCACGGACATCGAGTCGGCGAAGGTGTTTTCCGGTAATATATAATACTCGCGCTAATTTGGAATAATAACACTATCTACATTAGCTGTAACCATCTACAATTCGACAGCGTCATATTTGAAACACAATATTTAATCATTTATATTATAATAATTATTATACCATGACTAAGATTATCTATTATTTGTGAGGAACAGACTTTTAGTACTGTCCATTCTCAACTGCAAGTGTCTTCCGGTAAATTTCACAGTCGTTTTGAATTTGGAATTAAACACCAAACAAGATGATCCAAAATCATATTATTTCACACAAATAGTTTGTAAATATTGCATTAATCTTATAATATAGTAAACAAACCTTTTATCACACAACAAACACATATTTATGTTATTATATAGTGATTTACAGGGGTTTCCGGTATTTCGGTGGTTTTCGGTAAAAAAATAGTTTTCCGGTAATTCCAGTTACCGCATTTTGTATAATGTAGTGTTCCCTGTAAAAACTGCACGTGCATTGAAATAAAAATGCAAAACAGGTTTTCTTGTAACTGCGCATGCTACCTCACCACCCAGGGTCATTTGGGTGATATTGACCCACTTTTCTCGAAATATAGGTCAAGTCTGGCAAAATTTGGACATACATTCAAATTTCATTATATCTGTGACCAAGTCTTACTTTGCTCGAAATATAGGTCATGTCCGTGGATGTACGTCCAAATTGCGTATATCTGGGGGGGGGGGGGGGGGGGCTCCAAATAAGGAATTAGTAATTGAGTATTTTCACTCCATCATATTTCTGAAACAATTTGGTATTTCAACATTTTAATTGGGTAAAATAAAATCACTACTGTTTACACATCAACAGACAGCAATTATTGAATAGTTTGCTTCAAAATGAAAACGTGTCTTGGCATTTCATTAGAATGAGACAATTATAATGAAATACCAAGATGTGTTTTCATGGAAAATAAGAAAAATATGCTATATTTGTGGTCTCTTTTTTTGTTTTCTGCAACATGATAAAGGTACCACAAAATTGTTATTGCTTTTTGATACTCGCTACTTTTTTTCTTCAGATCTTTGCCAAACTTTATCAGTAGCATGCTTACATTGATACATAACCATCCTGGGTCCTTCAGGTAACCTTGACCTACTTTAATTACAGGTCACGGTCATCAAAACTTGGATGTATCTCCAAATTTCGCATATCTCCTGATACGTTGTTCGGATGTTTTTTAGAGTTCATTAGTAGTGGGTGAGACACTCCCCTCTGGTGTACCATACCATTTCTCTAACCGACTGACCGAATACACACCTTCCCATAGCTACAATAATTTGCCTCCGATATGTTATCTACGGCTACAATTTGACCCATTCAAAAAATGTGAGCAATCGAAGTGCATACCAAAACCTGTTGCATGTAGGTCAAAATTTATTAAACTGTATATTTTATATATCTTTAAACAAATAATCTTTGTTGTAGAACTAGTAAATTGCCAAATAAATAGAACAGGGAAATCATTTTCCCATGGAAGCCATCTTTTCTCTTGTTGTTCAACATTCAAAATAACGATATGAAGCTTTCAATTTTACAAGATATACATGTAAATGTCAGATAAACACCTTGACACAGTAAAATAACCAATTTCTGCATGTGTATGTTCTTTATTAATAATTTATACAGCTTTGACAGTTTTATATCGCTAACATATCAAACACGCCGGATAGCCAGTTGCAAAAATCACTCTTCCATGTGTTACATTAAGAGATGGGTTTAAATTGCTACCCTCGCGAGAGGTATGGAGCGGGGTAGCAATTTTGTTTCTAACCTTCCCATAGTGAGTTACATACCGTGACATACTTCCCTGCCAGAATGAAATCCATCCCCGAATTCTATATTTTGGTATATTTTAGGCAGTATTTATTTGTCTATTATAGAATACATTGTACGTTTCTATTTCAGCTAATAATCATGCAGAAAGCCGCCGTGAACTTATCGTTCTGTGGCTGTGGTTTCCTGGGCATATACCATATGGGCGTGGCCCAAGTCCTCATTCAACACAGGCAACTGCTCCTGAACAGGATCCACTGTGTGGCGGGGGTATCGGCGGGCGCCTACGCTGCCGCACTACTTGTCTGCAACCCAGAAGCCTTTGTTGTAAGGCCTCCGCTATCTATATGTGGCCGTGATTGGAGAAATGGGGCTTAGGATATTTTGTGACCAGTGTAGATCGAGATCAAATAGCACACTCAGACTCGTGTAGCGTGATTACGATCTATTTTGCTCGTTAGAAGCATGACAGGTGTGCTATTGATGGAATGGCGAGCAGTGAAGATCCTGATCAGGCTGATCTGGATCTATACTGGTTGCACAACCTGTAAGCCTCATTTTTCCAGTCACAGCCAACATATGTAAATACAGTAGAACCCCTCTAAACAGGACATGCAGGCAGTCTGTGTACCCTTAATTTTATGGGTTTCATTGGTGTATATTTATAATGATAATGCCTGTTCAAGTTTGTAAAGCACCGCTGCATACATTGGCATAGTCATATGTCCGATTTACAGTGGAACATCTCTAAACTGGACACCCTGGATAACTCCCATGGTGTCCGGTTTAGAGAGGTTCCACTGTACATCAAAAGTTGACGAAATGTTCAGAGGAAAGGCAGAAATAGTCGAAATGTTCATATTTATTTGATTCATTTGATCTGAACATTTCGACAACTTTCGACGTCATTTACAAAAAGATATCGCAGTTTCTGTCAATATTTTTCATGATTAATTGGTCCTCCATTGCGTACAAAATCACATGGCTTGTCTCATTATGATCACATGTTTTGGCAGACGTGACACTGCTTTCGTTGCGAGGGGATATAGTGTTAGTTCATGTACGTACATATGTATGTACGTTGGTAACACCTTTTTTTAGCGCCCCTTCTGAAGGAAGGAGTGCTTATGGCATACCACCGGCGTCGTAGTCGGCATCAGTTCGTTTGTCCGTCCCGTCAGTCCCGTTAGAAAATTAGAAAACTTAACCTTGAAGGAAATTTGTTATAATTTCTGTTTCCTTTCACCGAACGTTTTGATATTTCACACATGCCTTTCTCTAATGATTAACTATCATGCGGTGACAAATCCATGGCCGTCATACCCCCGGTAAACCCAAGGTCAAGGTCACAATGTTAGTGTATTCATAAACTTAACCTTAGCCCTGTCTGTCCGTCTGTCCATCCTTAAAGGACCTTAGCTGTTGATATGCCGTTAAACCCCAACACACACACCGTCTGTCCGTCTGTCTGTCCGTTTATTATGCCCCACCACGATGTTACCCTTGTCCGTCTGTCCCGTTCGTCCCGTCCGTCCATCCCGTCTGTCCGTCCCGTCCGTCCGTCATGAAACTTTAACGCTCGGGTAAATTTGGCCTCATTTATTATCAAAGCGATATGTGGGGCATCTGTGTTCTATGAACACATTTTCTAGTTTTAAGATACATCCATCCACATTAATACAATTACCGTCGCTACTGATCGTACGTGCGTCCGTCTGTCTGTTTATTTTTAGCTCACCTGAACGAAGCTCATGTGAGCTATTGTTACCGCAATATGTCCGTCGTCGTCGTCATCTGTGAACATTTTCAAACGTCTTCTCCTCGGTAACCATTGGGCCTATGGTCACCAAACTTCATGGTCATGGTTCTTAGGTAGGGGGATTATAAAATTGTTAAAATGACGTCATTACGTAATCCAAGATGGCCGCTACTAGGAATTATCGATGTACAATGCTCTTTCAAAGTTGTTAAAATGGTGACGCCGGGGTCAAAAATGGGCGTGACCCATGGGTTCAAATTGGGGTCAAATTTTATTTTTGACCGAGTATTGTCATGTTATATATCAAATCGAACGTATCAGTGAGGCGATTGCTCTGGTGCATTTTTTGTCGAAATTGGATGGTTATGTCATACAAGATGGCCGCCGAAAGGTCAAAAGGTCGTTATTTTATTAGAGATTTCAAAAATTTTCTTCACATGATCGTGGTGGCCAAACTTAAAACTTATGGTCCATGGGTGAAGCCTTTTCAGATTTATTAAAATGGAGGTCGTCGCTAATCCAAGATGGCCGCCATTTAAAAATAGCATAAATTCTTAAAAAATCTTCTTCTCATGAACCGCTGGCCAAAAGGTCCATTTATTCAAGATTTTGAACGTCTTTTTCTCAGGAACCACATGGCCGATAATGGCCAAACTTCATAGTAAGTTAAGATCATTGGATGAAGCATTTTCAGATTTGGTAAAATGAGAGTCATCGCTTAATCCAAGATGACCGCCATCTAAAAATAGCACAATGAACTCGATGTCACATTCTCCTCTGGTGTTCACGGAGTCCGGTGAGCGAATTAGGGCCATCATGGCCCTCTTGTTTTGAAATTGTAAAAGTCTCAAATCACCTATAATTTCTCTTTGCCTTCAGCTAATATCTTCATATTGCACACATGCCTTACTTGAGTAATGATGCATCCTTCCACATTAATACAAATACCCTCCCTACTTATCATATGTCCATCTGTCTGTCTATCTGTTTATTTTTTTAAAAACTTTTTGTGACAGTTCTCAAGTCACCTATAGGGGGCCCAAGTCGTCAATGGACCACATTTTTCTCATTTCATTCTGTGGCCCACTCGTGCAGCCCCTGTGACCAAGATCAAGGTCAAATAAGTGTTGAAAAAGTTGTTGTTTTTTTTTGCGGTAAAGTTTTTGAGCGGTACATCCATCCGTGTTACTGATTTCTTGTTATGAAAACTGTCATTGAACAGTAATAATTTGTGATGCTTGAATATGATATTTACTGATTTCTTAAGAAGCCAGGCTGTGTACGGTTACTTATGAAATTAGTCTTTGTTTAACCCATTTCATTCCGAATGTAAATACATGTACATGTAAATATAGTACCATAATAACCCTAAATATTCGGACACAATTTGCTTTGGGACACGTTTGCCAAAACAAATTGTATCCGAATTTATTGTTAAAGGTACATGCCCACGCAGCAGGTTACACTGTACTATTACTTTTCATTTTATGTCATGCCTTATATGAGCCATTTGTCTACCCACTAACGAGTTATTTTTAATTACGGCGCATGTTAATTGGTGTTAAATCGCATTTTATATGCCGCGACCAGAAAGGGTATTTTCCGACCTCGTGCTATTTTTACCAACACGCGTCACGTGACACGGTCAATCATATCACATCTTTGAACATGCGCAGTGAAGTATCGGAAGTTGAGAAGAAAAATCTCTGTTCGAGTCCAAATCTAAATCTCTACATAACTCTTTCCATTTGGTGATCTGGTCGCTAATATTAACCACTCTCTCTCTCTCTCTCTGTACTGCATGTCCCTCAGACATTTCGCTTTTTTTTGGCCGACGCCGTTTCATACAATTTCCGTCCTGGACATTTCGACATGTTGATATTCTTGTTTACATATTGGGAAGCCTACTGGCACGCGTAGTATACTGCGCATGCGCACCGCAAGCTGTGATGTGAAAGTCGTCGTCCCCGCACATTATCAAAATAGACTGTTACCGCCGCGCGTCGCTAACAGTTAATTGATAATTAATAAATGATTATATTTGTATAGCGGGCACTCGTAATTTTTAGAACTGGTAGGAATAGTGACATAATTATACACTTATTTAATTCCTATAAAGAACATTTTGTGCCTACTGCATGGGCATGTACCTTTAATGTGATTAAGGTAATAGGTTATAGATAGATATACATGTACTTGACTTCAATGATAATTGCTTCATAAGAGTCGGTGCTCCAGATAAGGTGCGTATTTGCGTAAATACCCAATTAAAATTGCCAAAAACCCAATTGAAATCAAAAGTAGTGGGTATCAAAAAGCAATGAAAAATGTGTGGTATCTTTATCATGCTACAGAAAACAATAAACAGACCACAAATATAGCATATTTTCTTATTTTTCCATGAAAACACATCTTGGTATTTCATTAGAATTGTCTCCCAAGACAATTCTAATGAAATACCAAGATGTGTTTTCATTTAGAAGCAAACTATTCAATAAGTGCGGTCTGCTGATGTGCAAACAGTAGTGTGATTCTATTTTACACAATTAAAATTTTGAAATACCCAATTGCTTCAGAAATGATGGAGTGACAATACTCAATTACTGATTCCTTATCTGGAGCCCTGAGAGTGATGTGATATATGAAAATAACTGTTGTGAATATTGTCTTGTTACTGTATACTATATGGAGCATTGAGTTGCCATCTCCGCCATCTTTGTATGTACAAGCCATCGTACAATTTCACCACTTCGTGCGTTTTGACACATACAGCAAGTAATATGACAGTAAACCAAATAAAATTTGGTGCAATACATAATAGACAGATATGACAATGGCAAGCTATAAATATTATGCCATCAAACTATATAAAAGACGAGATATCTGAGTAACCATTTCTCCCATCAATCTGAAAATAAATTGTGTAAACTTTTTCAATCTGATGCACAGCCTATGTTATTGTACACTTTACCCATATTTACTTGCATAGTAGGTGAGTAGACACCAGGGGCAATATACTCGGGTAACTGCTTACATGTCACTGGATTAGATAGGTAATAACAGAGTACTTAGTGAGTACATGTGTATATGGTATGTGTTGTGTGGTTTGCCAGGTAAAAGTGATACACTGTGCGATTTTCTCTGTATGAGGCTACTTATAATGGTGGTTCGTGTTGTTCAAAACACAGGCACAGACCTGTCCAGAAAACTGACATATTTTACAGTTTGGTGTAATATAATTGATAGGAGTCCGTTCTCCTGGCTTTTCTACATGTGATCAGCTACATTATATCATATGTTCTCCCTCACATTTTGAGTTCTTTGTCAAACAGCTGAACAGGTGAAACTGGCTGATGGCTGGAACATACAAAGATGACCGACTTGGCCACTCCATGTGCCGTATAGGATACAGTAATGACTAATGAGGCAGTATTCACATATATGTAAACATATGAGCCACGTCGCGAGAAAACCTGTCTTCGGGAAATTCTTGGTCAAATTAACATTTTGTTGCTATGACAATGATATTTGTATGATGAATTGAATGCTTTTTATTTGATCATGATATATGCAATATTCATTAAGATATTATATTTTATACACCTCCACTATTCACTGTAACATCAAACGACGTTACAGTATCTACGTATCTACCGGTAGACATAGAGTATACGCCAACATTTACTATAGGAATGAATGGCTTTTTTGTGGAATTTATCGGGGTATAAACTTGGAAAAGACGCGGGAATACTTGACGAAGGCCGGAAGGCCTCGTCCAGTATTCCCGCGACTTTTCCAAGTTTATATCCCCGATAAATTCAACAAAAATGCCATTCATTCCTTATAATTCCAGCATTTGAAATAAATTCATCAAGTAAATGCGTTTATTTTCCGTTTTCTTAAGAATTATTTGAACTGCGCCTCACGGTTACGGAAAGTAGTTTGGCATGAGAGTTTACTGGGATATAAATTTTGGACAGAGACTTGCTACGGACCAATCAAATGTTAGGGAATTGTGTAAATATTTTTGTGCTGGAATTATAACAGTTTGCAAGTTGACAAACTAGAAGCATGTTTGGCATTGAATAATGACTGTATAGACAGATGAGCTTGATTGTTTTAGTAATACATGAAAGTGAAAAGCGACAAAGAGAAACCGGCAAGTTCATGTACCAGCAAGTATAAACGTGTGTGCATGTACGGCGGATTCGGTATGCCGATTTCTTCTTTTTGACGTCCTGTTTACTGAGCGTTTTAATAATTTACAATTGTAGAAAACCATAGAAGTATATGAAACAGACAGTAATATTTACTGTCCAGGTATGTCATTCTGTATTGATTAACTGGTTGGTTTATTGGGGGCTATATGACAGTTCAGCAAATACAGATGGGAATACACCTGTAAATGGGGAGGACAATACCGTCAACATTAAAGGTACATGCCCACTCAGTAGGCACAGACTATTCTTTATAGATAGTTTCGTATATTCTGTAGATATGACATTTTCAGACAAAATAAACGTTCATTCAACATAACATCCCACGTAATGATTGGCATTACCATACAATGTATATCATATAAAGTATAATTAAAAAATATCATGCCTCACTTGCATATGAAAATAGCCTAATAACACCGCGAGTCACTATGAGTAAAATAAATATTACTAAATGATTATATGTATAGCGGGCACTCCTAATATTTTAGAACTAGTGGAATGGTGACACAATTATACACTTATTTTTATTCCTATAAAGAATAGTTTTGCCTACTGAGTGGGCATGTACCTTTAACTTACTTTACAACTAGTGCACAGTCGATGGCGCGCCATGGCAATATACACACTTTTCCCAAATGCTAAGTCAAAAATGGTGAGATACTTCATGACCGGGAGGTCGAATCAAAAATCGAAATTCACTTTGCGCATCATCACACATTATTAGGAAGGCACACACCAAGTTTCAAGTCCCTACCTTATTACTGTTAAAAAGTTTTACAGGACGGACGGATAGCCGGACGGACGGATGCCCATTGGAGACCACCTTCAAGGGTAGCGCTTGGAAGTCTGCTACATGGACAAAATGGATATGGTAGAGCGGGGTCGGGTGTTTTCGGCCGTCTAAGACGGAAACATATACTCTGTACAAATCCACAGGTGATTCTAGCGTGTCTTGGATGGTCAATTCTTGTTTGTATATACATGAAACACCTTTCTAAACAATGTACAAAACAATTCAAATGCGCCCGGGCATGAAGATTGTTTAATTTAGAAATGTACACAAAACTCGCATTCATCACCATTGTAAGAAAAAGCCATGCCAAGTCGTAATGTTTTACTCGCCTATACATTGTGTTACAGCGTGTCGAAACCGCTGCTTAGGGTGGGTTTTCGGCATAGATTTTTCCAGTTGCTAATACATTAACATAAATCTCAAAGATTTCGAGCGTTAACTGCACTAAAAACGCGTCTGACTAACCTAAATTCGCTTTTTAAAATCAAACACGTTCACTTCCTGATTATAAATGAATATTAGCCGCCATCTTTAAAAAATATCGAATCACGTGACACGCGGTGATTTGGTTGGTTAATGGGAAATGATGTCGGTCTCCAGTAACCAACCAAACCATAGCAAAATTGTTTTTTCGCAATAAAATCAATATTTGATGGAATTTCATCAAATACATTTTTTTGGGGAGGGTGACCTTTTTGTTACTGATGGAAAATTACTTACTTTAAACTATTCTTTACATTTAATGTGTTTAATAGCCAAAAGTTTGTCGGCAGTAAAATGTGGAACAGACCGTAGATATTTTTCATGTTGGCTGTACTCGGTCACCTGTATGATTGCTGTCTATGTCACGCTAACCTTCATTGGAATGTGACACGCCTTAAAGGTAAATGCCCACGCAGCAGGTTACACTGTACTACTACTTTTCATTTTCTGTCATGCGTTATATGAGCCATTTGTCTACCCACTAACGAGTTATTTTTAATTACGGCGCGTGTTAATTGGTGTTAAATCGCATTTTATATGCCGCGACCAGAAAGGGTATTTTCCGACCTCGTGCTATTTTTACCAACACGCGTCACGTGTCAATCATATCACATCTTTGACATGCGCAGTGAAGTATCGGAAGTTGAGAAGAAAAATCTCTGTTCGAGTCCAAATCTAAATCTCCATGTAACTCTTTCCATTTGGTGATCTGGTCGCCAATATTAACCACTCTCTCTCTCTGTACTGCCTGTCCCTCAGACATTTTGCCTTTTTTTTGGCCGACGCCGTTTCATACAATTTCCGTCCTGGACGTTTCGACATGTTGATATTCTTGTTTACATATTGGGAAGCCTACTGGCGCGCGTAGTATACTGCGCATGCGCACCGCAAGCCATGATGTGAAAGTCGTCGTCCCCGCACATTATCAAAATAGACTGTTACCGCCGCGCGTCGCTAACAGTTAATTGATAATTAATAAATGATTATATTTGTATAGCGAGCACTGGTAATTTTTAGAACTGGTGGAATAGTGACATAATTATACACTTATTTAATTCCTATAAAGAACAGTTTGTGCCTACTGCGTGGGCATGTACCTTTAACTTACAATATCAGTATTCCAATATGTAGACACACTCAGATAAATCTGCATTCATGTATACAACCATGTGTTACGTACATATTGCACCATATTTATGCAAGTCTTTGTTTACAGATGTTGTTCTATTGAAAAGGATTTAATTAGTATTGGCAATACTCTCTGCACTGTGTGTCGCAAATGTAAAACTCACGGGGAAATGAACTTTCGACACATGCGCAATATAAGATATCAACTTAGGTTTAAACGTGTTTACTGATGGGGGGGACGTTTAGTGCCGATGGCCGGTCAGACCCGACCCGCTCTAACATTATTGTAGCCATTTGTTACCGCAATATCAGCTTTTTACTCCGCCTTGTGTTTGTTTAGGGAGTGTTACGGTAGCATTTTGTGTTTTGGAGAGTGAACTCGCCTTGCAGTGAGCGAGTATCGTAGCCTATTGTTCTGCAACAAGTAACTGAACTTCGAAGTCAGAGTGCAACATACATGTACAAATCGCAGCGGAAATTACGTCAGCTAAGTTCACGACGTCATATCTTGTGACGTCGTCAGACTCCCGAAGACAGGTTTTCTCGCGACGCGGCTCATATATTCTATCACATTTACAAAGCAATTATCTTTTAATCATACGATGATCAGTATAGAACGGGTCCTTAAGCCAGTACTGCCAGAATAACATTAAATATTGGCATGCTCACTGTTATAGGGAAAACTTATACTGTATGTATTTCCCAGGGCTCCAGATAAGCTGATTATTTGCTTAAATACCCAATTAAAATTGCCAAAAACCCTATTGAAATCGGAAGTAGCGAGTATCAAAAAGCAATAACAATTTTGTGATACCTTTATCATGCTGTGGAAAACAATAAACAGACCACAAATACAGCATATTTTCTTATTTACAATGAAAACACATCTTGGTATTTCATTAGAATGGTCCCCAAATAAATGGTGACCAAATATTTAGCGTGATCACTGTAAATCAGCATAAATATTATATTCAATTTATTGCATAATCACAGCATCAAACTGAAGTTGTACTGTAGCAGTCTCATGTACGTGTTTATTACAATGTACATGTATACTATAATGATGTTTTTATACACGACTTTATTACACTGCTTGGTTGGGCAAACCCGACAGCGTAAATTAACAGTTGTGTTCCTTCTTATAGGAATCGCGATATGCCTGTAGCCTATTTCATCAACATTGCAAAGTATACTTTACTAGCAAATGCATTATTTCATATAGAACTAACAAATGCATGCATATATTTCATGATTAAAAGTATGCAGAATTATTATACTGAATTTATTACATTATCACAGCCATTTTGGCTGTGATAATGTAATAAATTCAGTATAATAAAAATTAATAAATTTATCATAAAATTGAAAGTTTCTCCCTCAAAGTATACTTTGCTACTAAAGTATACTTTGCAATGTTGATGAAATAGGCTACAGGTTTAGCCCGCAGGTACGTTTTAATCTTTGGCTCTTTTGCTGCCTGTGAGTTGAATTGAATTTAGTAGTAAGATTATTACTGATCTTACTGCTTTTGGGAGGGGAACAAGTGATTCTGGTGTGGCAAGGACCTGGAATCAGATCAGGATTATTCTTATTTCAGGACTGAACATATTTTTTTTTTATTGTAAATATTCAGTTCTGATTTTTGGATTTTCCCCTCATTTGTACAGGTAATATATGGGATTTAGTACTAAACCCATTGACCTGGCCTTAAATGACCCTAGCTGTTGATAGGCTGTTAAACCCCAACAAACAAACAAATAAACATACACTGCTTGTACCTATTTTATGCAATACATCAAGTTAACATGACAATACATGTAAATCTATTCTCAGGGCTCCAGATAAGGAATTAGTAAATGGGTATCGTCACTCCATCATTTCTGAAACAATTGGGTATTTTCAAAATTTGAATTGGGTAAAATAAAATCACACAACTGTTGACACATCAGCAGACCGCAATTGCTTCTAAATTAAAACATGTCTTGGTATTTCATGAGAATTGTCTTCTTGGAACAATATATATTTTCATGGAAAAATAAGAAAAAATATGTTATATTTGTGGTCTGTTTATTGTTGTCTGTAGCATGATAAAGATACCACAAAGTTTTCAATGCTTTTTGATACTCACTACTTCTGACTTCAATTGGGTTTTTGACAATTTTAATTGGGTATTTAAGTAAATATGCACCTTATCTGGAGCTCTGATTCTTATGCTTGTTTCAGGATATGGAATTTCTTTATTTTGCACAAAGAGTTGCGAAGAAGACACAATATAACTGTGCTGAGGGCATATTTAGTCGTCGCCCATTCATCCCAATACATGTGATCCAGGTCAGTTCTTATTACGCAGGGCTTATGGTATTTATGACCAGTGTAGCTCCTGATCAAATAGCACACTCATGTAGCCTGTTATATTGCTTGTTAGAAGGATTTCATTGATGGAATTTCGAACAGTGCAGGGGCCTATTTCATCAACATTGCAAAGTATACTTTCCTAGCAAAGTATACTTTGAGGGAGAAATTTTCAATTTTAGAATAAATTTATTAATTTTTATTATACTGAATGTATTCCATTATCACAGCCAATTTTAAATTGGCTGTGATAATGTAATAAATTCAGTATAATAATTCTGCATAGTTTTAATCATCAGATATATGCAATCGTTAATTTTGCTTGAAATAATGCATTTCGGAAAAATCAATGATTGCTCCCTCAAAGTATACTTTGCTAGGAAAGTATACTTTGCAATTTTGATGAAATCGGCTACAGATCCTGACCAGACTGCGGATGCACAGGCTGATCTGGATCTACACTGGTCGCAAATACCTATTTCTCCATTCACAGTCGCATATTATATTATAGTGAAAATGGCTTCGTACAATTTAGTATCGGTCTTAAACACAGAACCATATCTGCATATCTATATACCTGAAAGGTACATGCCCACTCAGTAGGCACAAAATGTTCTTTATATCAGAGACGCCATCTGAGACATTTTCATTCACCATTATCCCACGTATTGATTGGCATTATTATACATTTTATATCAGACGTAAAGTTCCACACTGATATCGGGGGCGATAACCGTGTTTCCTTAAAATGTTAACGAACATTTTACTATTACATATTGCTATTTATTCTCTGTACGGTATTTATTTTTTTGATGTGCAATGATCATACTTTATAATCGAAATCGAAAATATTATTCATGTGACGTATTTAATTAGTATAAATAATTAAAAAATATCATGCCTCATTTGCATATGAAAATAGCCTGATACCACCGCGAGTCACTATCATTAAAATAAATATTACTAAATGATTACATCTGTATAGTGGGCACTCGTAATTCTTTTTAACTGGTGGAATAGTGACATGACTGCACTGATTTAATTCCTTTAAAGAACATTTTGTGCCTACTGAGTGGGCATGTACCTTTAAACACAGGTTAAAGTAATGGACCGAGGTCTATTAATACATTAAATATGCCTAAAAGCATCAATAAACGGAAACAAAATTAGCTAAAAAAATGTTTTTTTTACTCTGCATATAGACTCCATATAGAGTATATGGAGCGAGTAAAAAAAACATTAATGTATAGGCATATTTAATGTATTTATAGACCTCGGTTCGTTACTTCAAACTGTGCCCTTAAACACAGAAACATATCTGCATATATATAAACCTTAACCTTGGACCGCTACTCACAACAATTGTCGTCTGCTGTTGCTTTTATATCTTGCCTTATTTCTCTGGTTTGACATGGTTTGACAGCACTTCAGAATCTTTTCCAATGGAAATGATTCTAAAGTGCTGTCAGTGCATGTTGTAAATTATTCTAAAGTGCTGTCAAAGCATGTTTTTTATGATAAAAATAGAAAATAAACAGCAGACGACAATAAAATTAAGATAGCGGTCTAAGGGTTAAGTGTGGATGTGAGGCTGACAATATTTACGACAAGTGCAGATCCAGAACAGTCGGATCAGGATGTGCACTGTTTGCCATTCCATTAACTCTTTCACCACTAAGTAACTGAAATGGTTTTTGATATGTTAATTTTCCAACCAATCCAATCGTCACAAAATGATTTTCAGACTAGTCCACTTATGAAAAGGGGGTGTTTTTGTTCTGCAAAATATGAATATTACTTGCAAAAAGTGCAGATCCTGATGAGACGGCTTGTCACGAGCCGGCTCATCTGGATCTACACTGTTTGCCAATGCCACAGGCCTGTGGCTGTTGAAATGGGTTAATGAAGTACCCATCATGCTTCTAACAAGCAACATATATCGTTATCAGGCTACAGGAGTGAGCTATTTGATCAGGAGCTACACTGGTCACTAATCCCATAAACCGTATCCCGTCTTATTTGAGACAAGCTATGTGATTTTGTACCTTAGAATATGTGCGATTTTTCATAAAACTATAGGAACTGATATTTTCTGTAAATTATGTTGAAAGTTTGCGAAATTTTCATAGCAAATTTATTTGCTCTGAACATTTTGTCAACTTTCGACGCTATTTACGGAAAATCTTGTAAATATTGTCAATATATTTCGTTAGATACTGCACATCTTCTTTGGTACAGTCACGTGGCTTGTCTCGTTTTGAAGTTACATATCCTTTTTTTGTGGGTGGTTGGTCGGGCGAACGCGATGGCGTAAATTAACGGTAGGGGTTCGTCCTTATAGGAATCACGATTTGCCTGGTTTGGCCCTCAGGTACGTTTTTATCTTTGGCTATTTTGTTACCTGGGGGTTGAATTAGGTTATTGCCCATTATAAAAGTAGTAAGATTATTACTGATCCTACTGCTTTTGGGATGGGGCCAAGTCATTCTGGTGTGGCGAGGACCTGGCATCAGATCAGGATTATTCTGATTTCAGGGCTGAATATATAGTTTTTTGTCGAGCTCGCTTGCGGAAAGCGAGACATAGTGATCACAATGACGTCCGTACGTCGGTCTGTCGGTCCGTCCGTCGGTCCGTCGGTCGGTCGGTCCGGGCAAACATTAGGGGGTTTAGGGGCTAGGGGGAGGAGCCTAATCCTTTGAACTTCTTTGAACTTATTCCGTTAGCCCATAAAACCTTTTGAAGTTTAGGGGCTAGTCCTTTGATCTTTTATATAGCAAATAGCCCATAAACCCAAAATGTTGGTCCGTCCGTCCGTCCGTCCGTCCGAAATCAGCGTTAAAGTTTTTATATGCCTTATATCTCTGCAGTCCTAAGTCACATTGACTTGAAACTTCTCATGCTTATTATTCATCATCCATATATTCATGCTGTATCCCACTCATGCAGTCCCCGTGCCCAAGGTCAAGGTCAAATGACAAAGTTTGCGTTAATTTTGTCAAAATTTACATTAACGTTTTCACATACCTACTGTCTCTGTAACCGTAAGTCAGATTTGCTTGAAACTTTGTATGCTTATTGGGCATCATCCATATATTCATTCTGTGTCCCACTGATGCGGCCCCTGTGCCCCAAGGTCAAGGCCAAATGACTTAGAAGTTTGTGTTATTATAAAATCTGCGTTAAAGTTTTTACATACCTTATATCTTCACAATTGTTACTCCAATTTACTTCCAACTTCCAATACTTCTTATTCATCATCCATATTTTCATTCTATAGCCTACCCTTGTGGTCCACATGCCCAAGGTCAAGGTCAAATGACTTTGATGAAATTTGTGTTAAAGTTTTTATATACCCTATATCTCCACAACACGTACTCCGATTTACTTCAAACTTCATTCTATAGACCACTCGTGCGGCCCACATGCCCAAGATCAAGGTCAAATTACTTTAAAGTTTGCGTTAAAGCTTTTACATACCTTATATCTCCACAACCCTTAATTCAAACTTCAAATAAATACACTCTGAGACCATCAAATGCCTCGGCGGGCTCGACATGCAGGCCGCGGCCATCTGGTTTATTGTAAATATTCAGTTCTGATTTTGGGATCCCCCCCCCTCCGTTTGTACATGCACTTGAACATGTACTTGTGCAGGTAATATATGGGATTTAGTACTAAACCCATTGACCAGGCCTTAAATGACCGTAGCTGTTGATAGGCCATTAAACCCCAACAAACAAACAAAACAAATCAAACTTCATGATCAGTAGCCGATTTCACCAACATTGCAAAGTATACTTTTCTAGCAAAGTATACTTTGAGGGAGTAATCATTTATTTTTCCTGAAATGCATTATTTCATATAAAACTAACAACTGCACATATTTGATGATTAAAAGTATGCAGAATTATTATACTGAATTTATTACATTATCACAGCCATTTTGGCTGTGATAATGTAATAAATTCAGTATAATAAAAATTTATAAATTTATCCTAAAATTGAAAATTTCTCCCTCAAAGTATACTTTGCTAGATAAGCATACTTTGCAATGTTGGTAAAATAGGCTACTGATCTGTCGTTAGCCATCACCTCACATTCATTTCAATATGGTAACAGTTACAATGAATTGGTGAAGGAAATTGCTTCTAGTACATTTATTCTTCCAGTGGGTTTCCAGACAGATGACGCAGTACAGCCAATTTCAATTCAGCATGGAATTTCCATGACTTGCTGTATACGACATTGAAAACTGACATGCAAATGCGATAATTAGCTGATAAACGCATTTTATGACCAATGACAAGTTGTGACTGTATTCATACAAGAAACATTGATTCATCTCGACTGTTTTTTGTGAAATGTGTCTACGAAAGTAGCATCTGGGACACCGTCACGTTCAGTTTTATCAACTGAGCTAACTGGGCACAGATGCACACCTCCACCCCATAGTCACAGGTTGAAGTAATGGACCGAGGTCTTTAAATACATTAAATATGCCTAAAAGCATCAATAAATGAAAAAAAAATAAGCTAACATTTTCTTTACCCCCTCCATATGTATATGGAGGGGGTAAAAAAAATAATTTATCTTTAATATTTTGTTTTCATTTATTGATGCTTTTAGGCATATTTAATGTATTTATAGACTTCGGTCCGTTACTTCAACCTGTGCCCATAGTGAGTTACTTACCATGACATACTCCCCTACAAAATTGAATTCGCCCCAAAATCACATTTTTAGCTCACCTGAGCGAAGCTCATGTGAGCTATTGTTACCGCAATGTGTTCGTCGTCGTCCGTCGTCGTCGTCCGTCGTCCGTGAACATTTTCAAAGTCTTCTCCTCGGTAACCATTGGGCCTATAGTCACCAAACGTCATGGCCATGGTCCTTAGGTAGGGGGATTACAAAATAGTTAAAATGACGTCATTACGTAATCCAAGATGGCCGCCGTCTAAAAATAGCACAAATTCTTAAAAAATCTTCTTCTCAAGAATCGCCAACCGGATTTCAACGAAACTTGGTAGGAATGATCGATGTACGATGCTCTTTCAAAGTTGGTAAAATGGTGACGCCGGGGTCAAAAATGGGCATGGCCCGTGGGGTCAAATTTGGGGTCAAATTTAATTTTTGACCGAATATGGTCATGTTATATATCAAATCGAAGGTATGAATGAGGCGATCACTCTGGTACATTTTTTTGTCGAAATCGGATTGTTATGTCATCCAAGATGGCCGCCGAAATGTCAAAAGGTCGTTCTTTTATTAGAGATTTCAAAATTCTTCTTCACATGAACCGCTTGGCCCATGGTAGCCAAACTTAAAAGTTATGGTCCATGGGTGAAGCCTTTTCAGATTTGTTTAAATGGAGGTCATCACTAATCCAAGATGGCCGCCATCTAAAAATAGCATAAATTCTTAAAAAATCTTCTCGTGAACTGCTAGCCGGATTTTGACGAAACTTGGTAGGAATGATCGATGTACAATGCTCTTTCAAAGTTGTTTAAATGGTGACCCCGGGGTCAAAAATGGGCGTGGCTCGTGGGGTCAAATTTAATTTTTGGCCGAATATGGTCATGTTATATATCAAATCGAAGGTATCAATGAGGCGATCACTCTGGTACATTTTTTGTCGAAATCGGATTGTTATGTCATCCAAGATGGCCGCCGAAATGTCAAAAGGTCGTTCTTTTATTAGAGATTTCAAAATTCTTCTTCACATGAACGGCTTGGCCCATGGTAGCCAAACTTAAAAGTTATGGTCCATGGGTGAAGCCTTTTCAGATTTGTTAAAATGGAGGTCATCGCTAATCCAAGATGGCCGCCGTGTAAAAATAGCATAAATTCTTAAAAAATCTTCTTCTCATGAACCGCTGGCCGGATTTCGACTAAACTTGGTAGGAATGATCGATTTACAATGCTCTTTCAAAGTTGTGAAAATGGTGACCCCGGGGTCAAAAATGGGCATGGCCCGTGGTGTCAAATTGGGGTCAAATTTTATTTTTGACCAAATAGGATTGTGTCATATATAACAATGAAGGTATCGATGAGGCGATTGCTCTGGTGCAATATTTGTCAGAATCGGATGATTATGTCATCCATGATGGCCACCAAAAGGTCCATTTATTCAAGATTTTGAATGTCTTTTTCTCAGGAACCACATGGCCGATGCTGGCAAAACTTCATAGGAAGTTACGATCCTTGGGTGAAGCATTTTCAGATTTGGTAAAATGAGTCATCGCTTAATTCAAAATGACCGCCATCTAAAAATAGCACAATTTTTTTAAAACACCAACTCGATGTCACATTCTCCTCTGGTGTTCATGGAGTCAGGTGAGCGAATTAGGGCCATCATGGCCCTCTTGTTTAACTTGTCGTCTCGAAATACCATATCTTTGGACATTTCGAGGAGTATTTATCAATATGGACCATTGACAATGTATTTTGTGAAGGAGGTATTAGTCTCGCGAGATGAATCGTATCATGACCCGTGAAGTATCATGATACGCATGCAGAGCTCCATATAAGTTTTGTATCTAAAGTCTTAAAAGAGTATTATACCCCCATATTTCAAATTCAATGCGTATTTTACTTTTACAAAATAATGTATTATTGATTTTCTTCCTTATTAAATAGTGAACAAATGATAAAAAAATAAAACAAATTTAAAAATTCACTTAATACTTGAGCTGCAAAAAGCAAACACTGTTTGCTTTTTGCAGCTCAACTAAGTAAATTTTCAACTTCTTTACAGTATTTTCACTACTCAATTTGAAAATCAATGCATATTTCCAAATACAGTGAAACCTCTCTAAACCGGACACCCTGGGATGTCCCCAGGGTGTCCGGATTAGAGAGGTTTCGCTGTAAATCAGGCATTTTATCACTCTGAGCCATATTTGTGTGCTATGCGATCACGAACAGACAATATCACCTGAGATAAATGACCAAGAAACTCATCAAAAATAAGATCATATGTGTTTGCTTGGTGTCAGGTTTAGAGAGGTTCCACTGTAGCTGTGAGTATTTTGTACTCCCACTTTTGAAAATCAATACGTATTCTGCTAAAATAAGTGTGTATATTCGTAAGTGCAAATTTAGGATCGGCTTGAAATTTAAATTGATGGATTTACATTTATTGAGCATAGGCTGCAAACGTAGCATATGCTGAATAAATGTAAATCCAATAATTTTTAATAAGAAAACATTGCTAATGTGAAATTTACAGACTATCATAATTTTACACTTACGAACATTTTAGTAGTACGAAGTTTAGTGAAACGGGCCCCTGATCTGAAGCTCTGCGCATGTATGCGTATCATTACAAATTTTGTGTATTTTTAGAACTTTTTGGTGAATTGGCTACCACATGATGCATATAAGGCAGCCAGCGGTGTGTTGTACGTTTCCCTCACAAACTACGATACTATGGACAACCACATATTCAATTACTTCACCTCAAACAAAGATCTCGTTCAGGTAAGGACAGATCAGCAGAAAATCAGAGCTTCATATGTCGGACAATCCATGTGATCTTGAAATCTGCATTTGCTATGAAAATTTCATCGACTTTCATCTGAACATATCGCCAACTTTTGACGTCATGTACGGAATATATCGTAATAATTTTAATATTTTTCATGAGATATTGCACATTTTCTTAGATACATGTGTAAAATCACAATTCTTGTCTTGGGGTTTGTGTCTGGAGTATTGTACACCCTGATTTCAAATTCACATGGGCGGATTTAGTCTAGTGGTGGAGCCTTGGACTTCACTACCGGAGATTGTGGGTTCAATCTCCACCATTGGCATGAACAAAATACTTTCATAGTGTTTCCGTCCTACTGGTCTTTCGGATAACACATGGAACTAAGGAACTGTCTCTATATGACCTTAGCGGTTGTTGAAATATGTGATTTTTTTTACTGATACCGAGTTATCATTATTTTGGCTTAATGCTTACATTGCTCAGTTAAATGTTTAATTTTCAATTCCAATTTGTTTATTTTGTCTTTATTCTCTATAAAAACATAGTTTGGCTGCACTTTAGAATCATTTCCAATGGAAATGATTCTAATATTTTCCAATGGAAATGATTCTGAAGTGCTGACAAACCATGTTTTTATTGAGAATAAAGACAAAATAAACAACAACAGACAATGATGTTGATTTGTTTCCAGCATTTTAAGGGTTAAATGAGTTTGAGGTAGCGAGTGTGGACTGTATTCTAAAGGGTACATGCCCACTCAATAGGCACAAAATGTTCCTTCTAGGAATTAAATAAGTGTATAATTGTGTCACTATTCCACCAGTTCTAAAAATTACGAGTGCTCACTATACAGATATAATCTTATACCGGTAGTAATATTTATTTTACTGATAGCGACTTGCGGTGGTATCAGTCTATTTTCATATGCAAATGAGGCATGCTAGTTTTTAATTATTTATTAACAAGTTGTTGTGCATACCAGTCTTGATTATATATACACACAGCATTTATCAATCGGAGGGTGATCAAACGGCCATAGTCCAATTCGGCCCCAGTTCGAAACGGCCCCAGTTCGAAACGGCCCACGTTGGTCACAGTTTACACTCTGTCCGACTCGGTAATATCCGCCTTCCGGAAAAAGTCAGCAATGTTCGATTGTTTGTTGTGAATTCGAGAAAGATGGACTTTGCTCATAAATCATTAAATGAGATGAGCTAAGTTTAATTGTGTCGAGGAAATCACCTTTAACACATATTCAAAGTTTGTTTACACAAGTTTACACAGGTAAACAAGTCCAGTCTTTGTTCCGGTAAATTGGCGCCGCGAATTCGCACTTCGAGCGCAAACTCACACTTCGACTTAACGAGAGTGAAATACCACATTTCTGTGTTCGAGACCTAACAATTAGTTCGAATTGGCGAAAATTCGACGTAGCGAAATTCGACGTAACCGTAGCCAGTTACATTGAAAATAATACGATCTGAAACGGGACTTGGACACGAATTGGACGTAACGAGGGAATTCGACTTAACCGACTTTGAGTAAACGAGTGTAGACTGTATGATTATTGCACATCAAAAAATAAATACAGAGAATAAATAGTAATGTCTGTTAACATTTTAAGGAAACATGATTATTGCCCCTGATATCAGTGTGGAAACAATCGTCTGATATAAAATGTATAATAATGCCAATCAATACGTGGGTAATAGTGAATGAATGTTTATTTTGCCAGAAAATGTCTCCGATGTCAGATGATGTCTCCGATATAAAAAACATTTTGTGCCTACTGAGTCGTCCTGTACCTGTAAGACTGGTCTATACAGCGGGTGTCACAGGTGGAAGACTTGGACCTAGGACCCGATAAATGGCTCAAAAATAACGTTACACACATCGGTATTTCTTATCCAGTATAGCCTATTAATAAATGGCTCATTTGCCCCCTCAATTACCGTTCAAACACATTTACGGTTTTTACTACATATAGCCCTAATTAATAAGGCTCATTTACGTTACCCCATCACCTATACAGACTCTATACATATAGCCTATTAATAAATGGCTCATTTGAAAAAACGCTACATCCACATACCGTTTACTCCTAATTACCAGCCCTTAATAAATGGCTCATTTGAAAAAAAAACGTTACCATCACATACCGTTTTAAAAACTCCCCCCCTAATACCAATAGCCATTAATAAATGGTCATTTGAAAAAGTTTACCCTTCCACCAATTTACCGTACTCGATAAAGCATAGCCTAATTAATTAAATGGCTCATTTTGAAAAACGTTACCCCATCCACCAATTACCGTACTCTATAAGGCATTAGCCTATTAATAAAATGGCTCCTTTTGATAAAAGCTTACCCCATCCACCAATTACCGTACTCTATACAGTTATAGCCTTAATTAAATAATTTTGGCTCCCATCCAGAAAAAACGCTACCCCATTCCAAACTAAATTTAAAAACCGTACTTATATACAGTATAGCCTATTAATAAATGGGGCTTTTTTCCATTTGAAAAACGTTACCCCATCCACCAATTACCGTACTTCTATATTTCAAAGGTCATTTGACGCTTACCCCATCCACCATTTTACCGTACTCTATCCAAAGTTATTTAAAGTCTAAAAATTAATAAAAATTGGTCATTGAAAAACGCTACCCATCCACCAATTACCGTTACTCTATACAGTTATAGCCTATTCCATTATAAAATTTTGGGACCCCTCATTGAAAAAACGTTACCCCATCCATCCAAATTACCGTACTCTATACAAAGCATTTAAAAAATATAGCCTATTTAATTTAATGGCTCATTTGAAAAAAAACGCTACCCCATAACACAATTTAAAAAACGTACTCTATACAGTATAGCCTATTAATAAATGGCTCATTTGAAAAACGCTACCCCATCCACCAATTACCGTACTCTATACAGTATAGCCTATTAATAAATGGCTCATTTGAAAAACGCTACCCCATCCACCAATTACCGTACTCTATACAGTATAGCCTATTAATAAATGGCTCATTTGAAAAACGTTACCCCATCCGACATTTACGCTACCCCTCCTTATACAGTATAGCCTATTAATAAATGGCTCATTTGAAAAACGACCTACATCACCAATACCGTCCACTCCTATACAGTATAGCCTATTAATAAATGGTATTTGAAAAAAACCCCATCCACAATTACCGTACTCTACAGTGGCTTTAAAAATATAATGCTCATTTGAAAACGTACCCCCATCCACCATACGTATATCAGTATAGCCTATTAATAAATGGCTCATTTGAAAAAACGTACCCCATCCACCAATTAGTACTATACCATTAATAAAGGTTTAAAATATAATTGTCTAGCTAAATACCCCAGTCGATTTAGCATAAATGGCTCATTTGAAAAACGCTACCCCATCCACCAATTACCGTACTCTATACAGCATAGCCTATTAATAAATGGCTCATTTGAAAAACACTACCCCATCCACCAATTACCGTACTCTATTAGGCTATACTGTATAGTGTACGGAAATGGGTGGGTGTGGTAACGTTATTCAAATGAGCCATTTATCGGGTCCTATGTCCGAGTCTTTCACCTGTGGCGGGTGTATGTTTCTGACTTCAGTGCCTAATGTGTAGCAGCTATATTCCAGTAGTTTGCGGTACAGACGTACCGACATTCCGTGGTCAGGTATGTTGTGAATGCCATGCAGGAAAATTAACACGTTACATGCTGAAAAAATCTAAATATTGTTCAAATTTCAGTACGGAAATATATATCACGACCACCATTTGGACCGTCTCGTCGTTACGGTTAAAATGAGTGGTAACAACATATCCTTTTGGATGAGAAATGAAAATAAAATGTGGGAAAAAAATCAATTGTTTATACTCGCAAAGGATTTTTTGCATGTAAATGGTTTATAGTTATATACCCGTTGAGTTTCATGCATTGCACATGAGGCACACACATTTTATATTTAACTCGCGCTCATACGCCTGTCTGACTATTTCTTACCCATGTTTAAATATTTGGTATAATATACCGGTACTCGCGACAAAAGTAACACTACAGTTTTTATATTAGCAGAAATATATTTCTAATCGCTTTTTAATATCTTCTTCTGTCAAACATTTAAAGCAAAATGTTGAGCCGATACAATAAAGATTTATCGTAGCCGATTGATATTGAATAATCACATGGGAGTTGGGCAAGTATGGTATTGTCAAATTTGGTTGTCCACAGCCTCGAGATAACCAAATAAAATCAATCGCGATAATCCAACATGCAGTGCCGAGATAATGACCAATGAAATCAGGTAACTGACGTCGAAAAGTCGTTTAGATCTACTTTCTTCAAGCGATTTTCATGATTACTGTTTATCATCTGTGTTTAACCCTCACTACGCGGGAGACGAAAATACCTGTTTTGGCAGAATTCTCATGCGCTGCCAAAACAGGTTTTTATCAAGAGATATTGAAAATAAAACATTTCCAGCAGACGACAAAATTTAATTCAGCGTAGTAAGGGTTAAGACAACTATGTCGCATGTTGGCATGGTTACCGGTATTGCATATTCATTTTTCGTTGTTATTATATGCCTCTTCTCCACCCATATAAACCAATAATGGACTGTACTGCTTATTTTGTCGCTCAGTATATCGGTTTCCGCCCATACTGTATCTTTCAAATTCAGTCAGCTTTGCTGTCTAACAGTGGTGGAAATTTATATGTTCCGGCCGAACTAGGGCTGTTTCACTAAACTTCGTACAACTAAAATGTTCGTAATTGCAACTTTAGAATCGTCTGGAAATTTCATTGATGGATTTACATTTATTGAGCATAGGCTCAATAAATGTAAATCCAATAATTGTTTACACGAAAATATTGTTAATGTGAAATTTACAGACAATCATAATTTTGCACTTACGAACATTTTAGTCGTGCGAAGTTTAGTGAAACGGGCCCCTGGTTTTTATTGTCTCGCCTACGTCGTGGAAAGTGGACATATTTGATCACAAATCTGACGTAGGTGTCCGCGTATGCATCAAGCTTTTTGGACATTATGTCAAAATGTTGTATATCTCCTAATTTGCTGGTCGGATGTTTACCAAACTTTAGCAATAGCTTCCGCACATTGATGGCCACCTTACCACCTGGCGTCATTCTGGTGACCTTGACCTTCGGGGATGAGACATTTGCTGGTGATTGTCTTCGACATGGAAACATCACAGGAATTTGCATTTTCCAATCGGAGACGTTCGCTGTTATTTGAGCATTGCAAGTTTAATATTAAAGTCATGAATGAGTCAGTAGAAAAGAAGAAGCAAAACTCCCTCGCTCGGCAACATACACATCTAAATTTTAACATCTCCCTGGACCACAGTGTCACTCTTGGCCATTCCTGAACGTTTACATGTAATTGGCATGTATGTAATTACTGTCTCGGAATTCCTGCACATTTCCGAGCCTTTCCTGATAAGGTAGACAGCAAAATACACTAGCTTGATATTCCATATCTCTGGCTGTAACTGGAGAAATGGGGCTTGCGATCAGTGTAGATCCAGATCAGACTGTGCATCCGCCATTCCATCAGTAAAACACCCATCCTACTTCTAAGCAATATAGATCATTATCAGGCTACAATAGATGGGTGTGCCATTTGATCAGGAGCTACACTGGTCACAAATCCCATAAGCCTCATTTCTCCAGTATGTAATCTCTGTGATGGAGATTATGGGTTTTGTGACCAGTGTAGATCCAGATCAGACTATGCATCCGCACAGTGATCCGGATCTGCACTGGTCGCCATTCCATCAGTAAAACATCCGTTGTGCTTCTCTGCAATACACATGTAGATCATTATCAGGATACAGGAGTGTGTCATTTAATCAGCAGCTGGTCACATTTCTCGAGTCACAGCCGCATATGCCATTTCGTTTCAGAAATACATAGATGGAGCATTATCGAACAATCTATTTGTGTTCCGGGAAGGACGGACTGTGACTATATCCCCGTTCGCCGGTCCTCAGGATATATCACCTCGATCCAAAAGTCTCATAAGACGGCCAATTAAGATAAGCAACCAGGATTTTAATGTGTGTTGGTATAATGTAAAGCAGTCCTGTCGTGCACTGATACCTCCCACAGGACCTCAATTGTTGGCAACTTGCAATCAGGGAAAGGCAGATGCTATGACTTACCTGGAGAAACATGGTGTCAGTGCGGTGACGGAGAATCCAGCATATGGTTCACGAACACGAAAGTAGGAAACTCCGCTTGTTGAGTATTGATAGACAAATGTAAATATTTCCTTTATGTCTCACCGGAAGTATATATTGTGACCACCATCTGAATCGTCTCATCGAGACGGTTCAGATGAGCGGTGACAACATATACTTTCATTGGGAAATAAGAAAAATGGGAAAGAAAATGTTTCAAAATGTTCATACACCCACATTTGTTGGCAATTTGCAAGGCAGATTCTATGACTTACCTGGAGAAACGCGGTGTCGGTGAGTGCGGATCATATGGTTCACGAACACGAAAGTAGGAAACTCCGCTTGTTGTGTATGTCACATGGAAATTGAAGATCTCACTTCAGTGATTGTTTAATCGATTTCAATCTGAGGATACACCAGTTTTGTGTGATGACGTCCGAGTGTCCGTGTGTGCGTGCGTGTATTCCGTGCGTCCGTCCGAAATCTGCGTTAAAGATTTTAAATACAGCTGATTCTCTTTTATCTCGATATACCTGCTTATCTCGATATACGTCTGAGATCCCGACCGAACTCGTTATATAGATAATGTATTTTACTTCTGAAAAATCGGTATCGGAAATTGAGTCCCGATAGTATGTTTCCTTCATATTTGTATTCTGATAACTCGATGTGAAAAATAAGTGCCTGGCACCGCCAAGTCTGATTCAGAGATTATCTCCGGTAAGATTTCACACGTCTATATGAATAAAAAATGCCGCCGCTAAAATGTATTGAACGTTGCACAAACATGTTAAAAGAATTCACTCGAACCATAAATAACCAATTAATGAACGTGACATCGAATCACTTTAACACATGAAGATGAAATAAATGGTGTGGCAATCAAGTCAATTGAACTTGGCATATGCAATAAATTTAGTAACAACGCATGCGCGTTTTGTTACAAGAAAGTGCGCGCAACTGCAATTACATCTGCAACTACATGTACCAGTGGTCAATTTCACCAAAATTCCAAAGTATACTTGTCTTGCTAAGTACACTTTGAGGGAGAAATTTTCAATTTATGGATTAATTTATTAGCTTTTAACCAGGTTTTTTTTTTAAACAAAAATCCAGGCTATTGGATTGGTGAAAGCCGGGCGGGCGTTTACGCGTTTACAATGTTAAGTTTTCGTGTTTAAGTCCATTTCTTTGGTACTGTACCACCTAGGACCACCAAACTTTCACAGCTTCATAACCAAGGGGTGCCCACCACATACAACTATCCAACATGTGACCATTTTTTTTACCATGACCTATTATTTCTACTTAATTGACTTAGCCATTTTCAACGTTAACTTTTTAACGTACGTCTGGTTAAAGTTTTTTGGTTGAAGTTTTTCGTTATACTATATCTCTGCAACTGCTTCGCCCATTACCTTGAAACGTCACATGGGTGTTTATCATCATCCATATTTTCATTCTACCCCCCAACCGTGCGGCCCCTGTGCCCAATGTCAAGGTCAAATTACTTTGAATTTTTTTGTTAAAGTTTTTTTGTGTACTATATCTCTGCAACTGCTTCACCCATTACCTTGATACTTCACATGGGTGTTTATCATCATTGTCGTGCCCGCTTGCGGAAAGCGCAATATAGTCGGCATTTTGGCATACGTCCGTCCGTCCGTCCGGGCACACATTAGGGTACTTATGGGGTAGGGGGCGTGGCCTAAGACAATAGAAGACAATGGAACTTATTCCGTACCCCGTAAGCCTATTGTGTCTTACGGGGTATTTCCTTTGATCTTTTATATAGCAAGTACCCCCTAAGGTCCGAAATGTAAGTTCGTCCGTCCGTCCGTCCATACGTCCCCAAGGCGCGACATGCAGGCCACGGCCATCTAGTCTACAAAAAGTTGGTATAATTATGTTATCCAAGTGTCTATGCTTGGACAAAATCTGGCCTTCGTGACTTTGCCTCGTTTCTTGTTATTATACTGAATTTATTACATTGATAATGTAATACATTCAGTATAATGATTCTGCATACTTTTAATCATACAGGTATATGCAGTTGTTAGTTCTATATGAAATAATAAATGATTACTCTCTCAAAGTATACTTTATAGCCAGATAAGTATACTTTGCAATTTTGGTGAAATAGGCTACATAACAATTTAGATTAATAAAGCCTGGAATATTGCATGGTATAACCAGCCAATTGTGTTATCTAATATCTGTATATGTAAAATAAGTTTTTGTGGCCCCTACAGTTTGGTTTAAACAGTATTTTATTTCATTTTAATGAACACATGTCATAATTATATACACATCAGGGGCCCGTTTCACTGAACTTCGTACAACTAAAATGTTCGTAAGTGCAAATTTAGAATCGTCTGGAAATTGTAATTGATGGATTTACATTTATTGTGCATTTTCAACGTTAACTTTTTAACGTACGTCTGGTTAAATAAATGTAAATCCAATAACATTTTACAAAAAAACATTGTTAATGTGAAATATACAGACTATAATAATTTTGCACTGACGAACATTTTAGTCGTACGAAGTTTAGTGAAACGGCCTCCAGTATTGGAGAATTGAGGAGAAGCAAAAACGGCTTGTATAGTACCTCATTCCTCACCCCCACCAATTTATTGGGGGGAGCGTGGCATTATGTTTTACCCCTGTATGTGTGTCCATGTGTCGCGCTTTGGATCTTTTTGTGTGTTGGAAGTCCATGCTTAACAATCTGCGACACAACCGCTTTAAAGGTTTGGCGTAGATTTCCTGCCGCTGGAAATGTTTTGGCTTTAACATTGTATACATGTTGCTCATTTATATTGTTCATCATAGTTTTATTTTTACCCTAATCATTTGATTGCCTACCACTTCTAACATATTATTTACTATCTTCATCTAAATTTGCTTGGCCCTAAATGATACTCTTTTGTTTTGATGGGCTGTTAAGCACCATTCCTAATTTAGAAATGGTGCTTAACAGCCCATCAACACAAAATAGTATCATTTAGGGCCAAGCAAAATTAGGAATGGTGCTTAACAGCCCATCAACACAAAAGAGTATCATTTAGGGCCAAGCAATTGAGATGAAGAAGTAATTTCCTCCTATATGCCTGCCTGTCCCTCACCCTCCCCTGGGCGGGAAACACATTGAGGTACATACATGTGTATGTGACTGGAGAAATGGGGTGTATTTGATTTGTGACATAGGTTACGCCTGTCTGTCCGTTTATATTTTGGAAGTTTTTGTAAGAGTTTCTCAAATCACCTATGATTTCTGTTCGCCTTCAGTTAACATCTACATATTGTACACACGCATTACTTAGTGACTATACATAATAGCTTTATTGTAGTGCAATGTATTGAAATGCAATAGGAGTTATGTACTCAGAAGAATGGCCCTAGTGTGTCAACAGACCACATTTTGTAGTTTGGGGATTGTTAGCACATTGTTTGTCTTTCCAACCCTGCACATTAATAGTGCATGATAGTGTATCTGACTTGAGAAATGGGGCTTATGGGATTTATAACCAGTATTGCTCCAGATCAATATACACACTCCTGTAGCTGGAAAACGATCTATATTGCGTGTTTAGAAGCACGAGAGGTGTTTTCTTTGATGGAATGGCGATCAGTGCAGATCCTGATCAGACTGCGGATGCACAGGCTGATATGGATCTGTGCTGACCACAAAACCTAGAAGCTTCGTTTCTCCAGTTTATCTTTGGCTTTTTAGCTCACCTGAGCGAAGCTCATGTGAGCTATTGTTACCGCAATGTGTCCGTCATCCGTCGTCGTCCGTCGTCGTCCGTGAACATTTTCAAACATCTTCTCCTCAGTAACCATTGGGCCTATAGTCACCAAACTTCATGATCATGGCCCTTAGGTAGGGGGATTACAAAATTGTTAAAATGACGTCATTGTGTAATCCAAGATGGCCGCCGTCTAAAAATAGCACAAATTCTTCAAAAATCTTCTTCTCAAGAACCGCCAACCGGATTTCGACAAAACTTGATAGGAATGATCGATGTACAATGCTCTTTCAAAGTTGTTAAAATGGTGACCCTCGGGTCAAAACTGGGCGTGGCCCGTGGGGTCAAATTGGGGTCAAATTTTATTTTTGACCGAATATGGTCATGTCGTTTATCGAATTGAAGGTATCAAAGAGGCGATCACTCTGGTGCATTTTTTGTCGAAATCTGATGGTTATGTCATCCAAGATGGCCACCAAAAGGTCAAAAGGTCGTTCTTTTATTAGATATTTAAAAATTCTTCTTGAATCGCTTGGCCCATGGTAGCCAAACTTAAAAGTTATGGTCCATGGGTGAAGCCTTTTCAGATTTGTTAAAATGGAGGTCATCGCTAATCCAAGATGGCCGCCATCTAAAAATAGCATAAATTCTTAAAAAATCTTCTTCTAATGAACCGCCAGCCGGATTTCGACGAAACTTGCTCAATAAATGTAAATCCATAAATTGGCATTTCCAGACGATCTTAAATTTGCATCCACGAACATTTTAGTCGTACAAAGTTTAGTGAAACGGGCCCCTGTAGTCTGCCTGGCCTTAAATAACCTTAGCTGTTGATATGCTGTTAAACACCAATACGTCAATCAATCCTGTAGTTTGATCACGATCTATATTGCTTTTTAGAAGTATGACAGGTGTTTCGTGGATGGATCTGGATCTACACTGGTCACAAAACCCATAAGCACCATTTCTTCAGTCACAGCCACATTTTATCACAGGGTTAACAATGGCTCTTCAATCATGTTTTCAATCATTTATAAAAAATAATTTTATGTTTGTTCAAGATGACTGTTTTATCTCTTTGTTCTTGCTATTAAAGGTACATGCCCACTCAGTAGGCACAGACTGTCCTTTATAGGAATTAAATACGTGTATCATTGTGTCGCTATTCCACCAGTTCTAAAAATTACGAGTGCCCTCTATAATCATTTGGTAATATTTATGTTACTGATAGTGACTCGCGGTGGTATCGGGCTATTTTCATATGCAAATGAGGCATGATATTTTTTAATTATTTATACCAATTAAATTCGTCGCCTGAAAAAAACAATATTTTCGACAGATGAAGTATGATCATTGCACAGGAAAAAAAACAGCAGATTATAAAGAATAATGTCCGTTAACATTTTAAGGAAACATGGTTATCGCCCCTGATATCAGTGTGGAAATTTACTTCTGATATAAAATGTATAATAATGCCAATCAATACGTGGGGTAAGGGAGAATGAATGTTTATTTTGCCAGAAAATGTCCCAGATGATTTCTCTGATATAAGAACAGTTTGTGCCTACTGAGTGGGCGTGTACCTTTAATCAGATTTGCATGCGCTTGTTTTGTTTTATTGATGCTGTATACTTCATAGAGGATAAGACAACCTGTAGCCTATTTCACCAACATTGCAAAGTATACTTTGAGGGAGAAATTTTCAATTTAAGGATAAATTTATAATTTTTTATTATACTAAATTTATTACATTATCACAGCCATTTTGGCTGTGATAATGTAATAAATTCAGTATAATAATTCTGCATACTTTTAATCATCAAATATATGCAGTCGGGAAAAACAAATGATTACTCCCTCAAAGTATACTTTGCTAGGTAAGTATACTTTGCAATTTTGATGAAATTGGCTACAGGTCTTGTTAATCCCTCGCCAATAGGCAAGAGATTAAATAAGTATACTTTGCAATTTTTATGAAATTGGCTACAGGTCTTGTTAATCCGTCGCTAATAGGCAAGAAGAATTAGAAAATATGGATTACTTTGCAATTTTTGATTGAAAATGGAAATAACCTACCAGGTTCTTGTTAATTAATCCGTCGCTAATAGGGCAAGAGATTAGATAAGTATACTTTGCAATTTTGATGAAATTGGCTACAGGTCTTGTTAATCCGTCGCCAATAGGCAAGAGATAGAGCGTTAATCCATGTACATATGTGCGTACGTACGTTAATAAAACCTTTCATTTTTCAATTACTCTTGAACCGCTTCACCGATTTTGATAATATTTGGCCACTATCTGTGTGTCTAGGGATGGTGCTTTGTTTGCATACGACCCATGTCAGACCTCCCAAGGTAAAGGTAACTGATGACTAGTTTGTTCAATAACTTATGAACCGCTTCACCGATTTTGATAATATTTGGCCGCTATGTGCGTCTAGGGATGGTGCGTTGTTTTGCAAACGACCCACGTCCGACCGCCCATGGTCAAGGTCACTGAGGACGTATCATGTTTTTTTGTTGTTTTTTAGCTCACCTGAGCGAAGCTCATGTGAGCTATTGTTACTGCAATGTGTCCGTCGTCCGTGAACATTTTCAAACGTCTTCTCCTCCGTAACCATTGGGGCTATAGTCACCAAACTTCATGGTCATTGTCCTTAGGTAGGGGATTACAAAATTGTTAAAATGACGTCATTACGTAATCCAAGATGGCCGCCGTCTAAAAATAGCACAAATTCTTCAAAAATCTTCTTCTCAAGAGCCGCCAACCGGATTTCGACAAAACTTGGTAGGAATGATCGATGTACAATGCTCATTCAAAGTTGTTAAAATGGTGACCCCAGGGTCAAAAATGGGCATGGCCCGTGGTGTCAAATTGGGGTCAAATTTTATTTTTGACCGAATATGGTCATATCTATATCAAATCGAAGGTATCAACGAGGCGATCACTCTGGTGCATTTATTTTCGAAATTGGATGGTTATGGCATCCAAGATGGCCGCTGAAAGGTCAAAATGTCGTTCTTTTATCAGAGATTTCAAAATTCTTCTTCACATGAACCGCTTGGCCCATGGTAGCCAAACTTAAAAGTTATGGTCCATGGGTGAAGCCTTTTCAGATTTGTTAAAATGGAGGTCATCGTTAAAGCAAGATGGCCGCCGTCTAAAAATAGCATACATTCTTAAAAAATCTTCTTCTCATGAACCGCCAGCCGGATTTCGACGAAACTTGGTAGGAATGATCGATGTACAATGCTTTTTCAACGTTGTTAAAATGGTGACCCCGAGGTCAAAAATGGGTGTGGCCCGTAGGATAAAATTTTATTTTTTACCGAATATGGTCATGTCTATATCAAATCAAAGGTATCAAAGAGGCGATCGCTCTGGTGCATTTTTTGTCGAAATTGGATCGTCATGTCATCCAAGATGGCCGCCGAAAGGTCAAAAGGTCGTTCTTTTATTAGAGATTTCAAAATTCTTCTTCACACGAACCGCTTGGCCCATGGTGGCCAAACTTCAAAGTTATGGTCCATGGGTGAAGCCTTTTCAGATTTGTTAAAACGGAGGTCGTCGCTAATCAAAGATGGCCGTCGTCTAAAAATAGCACAAATTCTTAAAAAAAATTCTTCTCATGAGCCACCAGCCGGATTTCGACAAAACTTGGTAGGAATGATCGATGTTGAATGCTCTTTCCAAGGTGTTAAAATCGTGACCCCCGAGGTCAAAAATGGACGAGGCCCGTGGGGTCAAATTTTATTTTTGACCGAATATGCTCATGTCATATATCAAATTGAAGGTATCGATGAGGCGATTGCTCTGGTGCAATATTTGTCTGAATCGGATGATTATGTCATCCATGATGGCCGCCAAAAGATCCATTTATTCGAGATTTTGAACGTCTTTTTCTCAGGAACCACATGGCCGATGCCGGACGATGCTGGCCAAACTTCATAGTAAGTTAAGATCCTTGGGTGAAGCATTTCCAGATTTGGTAAAATGAGAGTCATCGCTTAATCTAAGATGACCGCCATCTAAAAATAGCACAATTTTTTTAAAACACATGAACTCAATGTCACATTCCCCTCTGGTGTTCATGGAGTCAGGTGAGCGAATTAGGGCCATCATGACCCTCTTGTTTTAATTATTATTATCTATTGTTACATGGTTTCCGTTGTTTGCACATATGTTCAAACATATAGCGCGCGCTGTTTGCATATGGCTTTAGGCAATGCGCATTCCGGGGCCGCGCGTAGACCAAGTGCTTTCATGACGTCACTACGCGGAAGTGCCTTCATGACGTCACTACTTCATGACGTTCATGACGCGGCCCCGGAATATGAATACCGAAATTTATCTACGTGCATGGGACGATTAATAAAAGTACTGAAAATACTGAATATAATGCTCAAATTACATCAGTTTTTTGTTGGAAATGTAACAATAACGTTTGATCATGTCCAGCCGTGTGCAAACGTTTGCTGTGGCCCTCGGGATCTGTTTGAACCCGCGGCCTGCGGCCTTGGGGTTCAAACAGTTCCCTCGGGCCACAGCAAACGTTTGCACACGGCTGGACATGATCAAACCTTATATTATCAAGGCCATCAGCGAGGGGATCAGCTTTGTTTAACGATGCCAGTTCTTGTTGATATCTTGGATTTTCAAAACTGATTGACTGTGATACATTGTATTAGCGCCAACGCCTGGTTTAACGTTTTGTTATCCGTCAGTGTGTATCTGGTCATTTAGCAATTAAGTACCTGATACGTGTATTATATGAGACGAGCCGTGTGATTTTGTACCTAAGAAGATATGCAATATCTCGGGGAAAAATATTTACGATATTTTTTTGTAAATGGCGTCAAAAGTTGATGAAATGTTCATTTGTGATTGTTCAAAATAAAGTTTTATTTACCTCATCTTATCTTGCTATTTCACTTTTGTTTCTCTGATAGTCCCAGTGCTCCAGATAAGCTGCATATTTACTTAAATACCCAATTAAAGTTGCCAAAAACCCAATTGAAATCAAAAGTAGCGAGTATCAAAATGCAATAAAAAAAATTGTGGTGCCTTTATCATGCTGCATAAAAATAAACAGACCACAAATGTAGCATATTTTGCTTATTTTCCATGAAAACTTATCTTGGTATTTCATGCCAAGACATGTTTTCATTTCGAAGCAATTATTCAATAATTGCTGTCTGTTGATGTGTAAACAGTAGTGTGATTTTATTTTACCCAATTAAAATTTTGAAATACCCAATTGCTTCAGAAATGATAAGAGTGACGATACTCAATTACTAATTCCTTATCTGGAGCATTGTAGTCCACCATGATTCTGTGACAAATCTGTGCATTCGTACAAAGCCTAGTCGGTGACAGGTGGGAGCATGTGATGGGTAATTTAACGATCGGGCTTCATCCTTACCGGAATCCCAAAGGGAGACCAGTAGCCGATTTCATCAAAATTTCAAAGTATACTTATCTGGCAAAGTATACTTTGAAGGGAGTAATCATTTATATTTTTCCGAAATGCATTATTTCATATAGAACTACCGACTACATATATTTGATGATTAACGGTATGCAGAATTATTATTATTATACTGAATGTATTACATTATCACAGCCAAAATGGCTGTGATAATGTAATAATTTCAGTATAATAAAAATTAATAACTTTATCCTTAAATTGAAATTTTCTCCCTCAATGTATACTTTGCTAGATAAGTATACTTTGCAATGTTGGTGAAATAGGCTACTGGTTTGACCCTCACATACGTCTTTGGCATTTTGTACGTCACAGTTGAATCTGGTTATACCCCTTGAGTGTCGCGATTATTCGTCATCCTATTACTTTTAGGGGAAGGGGCCAAGTGACTTTAATGTGGTATGGACCTGGCACCAGGTCGGGTTATTCTAATTTCAGGCTGAATATACATACATTGTTTTTCGATGTAAATATTCCGTTCCGATTTTGGCATTTTTACTTCATAATACTTGAATATTGTGCTTCTAAACAAGTAGCTTGATTGACGGAGCCTGAGCTGTGCTACAGCTCAGGCTCAGTCAATCAAGATACTTGATTTGAGATTGCCAATATATGTTCAGAAACGTTGACCATCTGAGCTAGATTAACGCAGGCGGTTGTGTACATGTCACTCTCTTGATTGGTGGGTGGCAGGTGGGAGCATGCGATGGGTAATTTAACGATCGGGGTTCATCCTTACCGGAATCCGGACTGGAGACCTGGTTTGGCCCTCACATACGTCTTTGGCATTTTGTATGTGACAGTTAAATCTGGTTATACCCCTACCGGTATTACTTTTAAATAGGGGAAGGGGCCAAGTGACTTTGGTGCGGTATGGACCTGACACCAGGTCAGGTTATTCTAATTTCGGGGCTGAATATGTTGTATCTCGATGTAAATATTCCGTTCTGATTTTGGGATTTTCCCCCCAATGCAGCAGATTAAAACGGGATCGAACCTGTTTGCCCGGCCTTACATGACCTTAGCTGTTGATAGGCTGTTAAACACCAATAAACAAACAAACAAACACTCTCTTGATTGACATATGCTAAGTTATCTCGGGGATGGGCCGTGGCCTAGCGGATACGGCATTGGACTTCAATGCTGGAGGCTCACCTTATACGTTAAAAATACTAACATCTTATTTCCATCCCACTGGTCTGTTGGATGAGACTTTAAACTGTGGTCCCGTCTCTATATGACCTTAGCTGTTGCTGGGACGTTAAACCCTTTCACTTTTTATTTATCTCCCTATAATTCCAGCACAAAAATATTTACACAATTCCCTAACATTTGATTGGCCCGTAGCAAGTCTCTGTCCAATATTTATATCCCAGTAAACTCCCACGCCAAACTACTTTCCGTAACCGTGAGGCGCAGTTAAAATAATTCTTAAGAAAACGGAAAATAAACACATTTTCTTGATGAATTTACTTCAAATGCTGGAATTATAAGGAATGAATGGCCTTTTTGTTGAATTTATCGGGGACATAAACTTGGAAAAGTCGCGGGAATACTGGACGAGGCCTTCTGGCTTTCGTCCAGTATTCCCTCGACTTTTCCAAGTTTATACCCCGATAAATTCCACAAAAAGGCCATTCATTTCTATAATAACCAATAGGATAAAAAATAAACAATTGGCGATAAAAAAATACAATTTTCGAAAATTGTAATTTTTTATCGTCAATTGTTTATTTTTATCGCCAATTGCGAAAGTGGCTTTTCCAAGTTTATACCCCGATAAATTCCACAAAAAGGCCATTCATTCCTATAATAAATATAATCTAACATGTGTGATGATTTCCTATGGTATTTATAAACTCGTTGACTAATTCATAAGAAACTCGGCATAGCCTCGTTTCTTATGAAATCAGTAAACTCGTTTAATAAATATACATATTAAATCATCACTCGTGTACGATTCTCTATTTCTATATTGCCATTCATTCCTATATTGTCACACAACCGCTACTTTCATTGACTCGGTGGGTGCCCGTATGTTCCACAATTGTATACTCAACAAAACTAGAAACGTCCCTGTTTTATAGCCGGTGTAGCTCTGTCTATGTATGTACCACATGTTCAAAGTACATGTATTTTAACCAGTGGCGATGTTCAGAATACGATCGTGTAGAGTTTAGCCGATACACACGGTTTAGATAGCGCCGATATTCACTGGTTTTTCGATATGCCACGGCTTTCCGAAAACGAGCGAAATCAGGCAATTGGATGCTTGCGGGTGGGATGGCCGCCAGGGCGGTCGCGCCTCGGTTTGGATTGCTGTCGGAAGACGATTGATCGTCTTGCAGCCCGGTACCAGCAGACTGGGGCTGTTTCACGACCGGCAGCGACCTGGTAGGCCTCGTGTAACGACGGCTAGAGCCGATCGTTACATTACGTTGACGCACTTACGTCAACGTCGATTGGCAGCCACAGTCACTGCTAGGCGATACGGTTTCTCAGGGCAGACCATTCGCAACCGGTTACGTCGTAACGCCCAACCAATCCGGGCACGCCGCCCGTACACTGGTCAGATAATGACCCAACGTCACCGTGCTGCCAGACTGTTATGGGCGCGACGTCATCTGAACTGGAGAAGGGCTGACTGGAACCGAGTTTTGTTCACCGATGAATCTCGGTTCACAGTTAGTCATGCTGACGGAAGATTACGGGTATACAGCGTAAAAATGAAAGATTCACCGATTGTTGCATTGTTGAGAAGAACAGGTTTGGGGGAGGGAGCGTAATGGTCTGGGGTGGGATCATGGGAAACCGGAAGACAGATTTGGTTGTTGTACAGGGCAACATCAATGCACAACGTTATGTTGCAGATGTGCTAAATGCACATGCCTTACCATTTATCCGTCAGCATGGTCCTGTGTGACATTGATGCACGACAATGCCCGCCCTCACGTAGCCAGGGTCACCACTCAATACTTACAGCAAAACAACGTCGACGTCATGCCATGGCCCGCGGTCTCCCCGGATCTCAATCCCATTGAGCACATATGGGATGAGCTGGGCCGCAAAGCACGAGCTAACCATCAGATTGACAATGTTCGCGATCTTACACGGGCGTTACAACGGGAATGGAGGAATTTGCCCAACGCACTGGTATTGCGTTACGTCACGTCGATGCGGCGTAGGATCATTGCATGCATTCATGCAAATGGTGGCCACACTCGTACTAACGAGATTTACTGAATTTGCCACATTACTTATTGAAATTCCATCTCTAAACATTAAGTAACACATTTCTGAGTTTTTGTGATTTTTGATTTTGACCCCTACCGCCCTTGGCCGGTTATCTCTCGAATATTTAACAAGATATCCAAATGCAATTTATTGGCTTTGATACAGAAATGAATGAACTTGTTTTTCCATTTTGATTTTTAAAAGTAACCCTTTTGGTTGTTGATGAATCTTTCCTTAAACATGGAGGGACGTTTCTAGTTTTGCTCAGTATAGTAGCTGTTATATTGAAGATCAAAGAATACAATGTTGACATTTGGTATAACATACGGCATGTTTCTTACGGGCCCGCCAAGATTTGGCGGTGCCCTATAGGTTTTGCTTCGCGTGGGTGGCAGGTGGGAGAATGCGATGGGTAATTTAACGATCGGGGTTCATCCTTACCGGAATTCCGACTGGAGAGACCTGGTTTGTCCCTCACATACGGCTTTGACATTTTGTATGTGACAGTTGAATCTGGTTATACCCCTTATGTGATTATTCGTAATCGTGTTTCATGTGTAGCGGCCAAGTGACTTGGTGTGGTATGGACCTAGCGCCAGGTCAGGTTATTCTAATTTCAGGGCTGAATATATTTTTTCTCGCTGTAAATATTCTGTTCGGATTTCAGGACCCCCCCCCCCCCCCCCCCCCAATACTGCAGGTTAAAACGGGATCAAACCTTTTTGCCCGGCCTTACATGACCGTAGCTGTTGATCGGCCGTTAAACACAAATAAACAAACAAACTATAGGTTTCACCCTGTCTGTCTGTCCGCTTATTAAGTTTATGTAGGAGTTTCTCAAATCACCTATACGGGCCCTAATAGCTGCACCTTTTCCGCTGTATTATAGTGCAATGTAATGAAATGTAATTATAGTTAATGTACTCGGAACAAGGGCCCTAAGTGCGTCGACAGACCACATTTTCTAGTTTGGGGATTCACGCTCCAGATAAGGAATTAGTAATTGACTATTTTCACTCCTTCATTTCTGAAGCAATTGGGTATTTCAAAATTTTAACTAGGTATAATAAAATCACACTACTGTTTCCACATCAACAGACCGCAATTATTGAAAGTTTGCTTCGAAAAAAACATATCTTGGCATTTCATTAGAATTGTCTCCTTGGAGACAATTCTAATGAAATACCAAGATGTGTTTTTCATGGAAAATAAGAAAAATATGCTATAGTTGTGGTCTGTTTATTGTTTTCTGCAGCATGATAAAGGTACCACAACATTGTTATTGCTTTTTGATACTCGCTACTTCTGATTTCAATTGAGTTTTTGGCAATTTTAATTGGGTATTTAAGCAAATACACAGCTTATCTGGAGCTGTGGGGATTGTTAGCCAATTGTTTGTCTTTCCAATCCCGCCATGTGCCTGTCGCCACCCTGCACATTGAGAGTGCATGATAGTGGGCATATGTGGGTCTGACGGGAGAAATGGGGCTTAAGGGCTTTATTACCAGTGTTGCTCCAGAACAAGATACACACTCGTGTAGCCGGAAAACGATCTATATTGCGTGTTAGAAGCACGACGGGTGTTTCTTTGATGGAATGGTGGATGCACAGGCTGATCTGGATCTGCACTGGCCGCAAATCCGATAAGCCTCGTTTCTCCAGTCACAGCTACATATATGCCACGTCATTACAATTTTTTTGACAGTCGGCTCATGAATTGTGAATTAACCAACACGAAGCCTATATTGCTAGTCAATGTACTTTTCTATGATGGCCATCTTGCATTATGCGAACCTCCACTGCAGCAAATCGTAAAAGTTTCAAACCATAGGTTATCCCTGTGAATTCGGTTCCAGAGAAGAGGTATAAAAATATACGTATGAAAATCGGAATCGACGCTCATTGGTGGATTTGGTTCGATTTAACTCTTGGATTCTGCGACAACCTCCATTTTAACCAATCTATAAAAGGCTTGCGTACTCTCGTTGGACATTTAACTGTTGGTGTGCACCTGGAACATTGAGGAACAATTACAAATTAGTAAGGATATTGCCGGACGAAAGTGTAGACCATCTAGACGATGTTTACACTTTAAAGTGTGCTATTAAATGAAGTTTCATTTGGCAACAAGACCTTTCATGTTTCAGCGAGTCACAGGTTCTAATATTCCCATACTGTACAGTGAATGTTATCATGTTATCATTCACTGCACAGTATGGGAATACATATAGAGAATAGTAGGTTAGTGCCGTGAATGGGAAAAAAATATCTGGCAAGGCTCAGGAAACGGGATGGGCGAGGCTCTGCCGAGCACATCCCGTTTCCGTGCCGCGCCAGATATGTTTTCCCATTCACGGCACTAACCTACTATTCTATTTATCCCGTCAACACCTTAAAATGGCTGTAAAATGCAAAAATTGCATTGACTGGATATCAAAAATGTTTCACAGCACCGTGATTCACGGCACATACGCACTGTGTTGACGGGATAAAATACCAGTGTTGTAATTATTGGTCATTTATTATAAAACGTCTAGAGCGAGTTCTCGAATATATCATGGTAGTAAAGAACAAATCAATGCCGACCTCGCAGGGGGTTACGGGTGGGGGGAACATACGGTAAGACAACCCAAACATACTGGGTGGCGGGTGGTAACACCGGGGGGGGGGGGGGGGTGCGGTGTCCCCACACACGTCCTATTGGAAAGCCCTGTTCATGTGTCCAAATTTGGCGATTCTAAGTCGAAAAGGGGGAGATAATCCATGACCACGGGTCAAATCAAATATCAAAATTCACTTTGCGCATCTACACACCATAAGGCACACACCAAGTTTGAGGTGTCTAACTATTACGGTTAAAATGTTTTACTTCTTACAAGGCAAAATTAACGAATTGGAAGTCGAAAAAGGTGGTGATAATCCATCACCAGCTGTCGAATCAAAATTCACATCAAACCATGTTTTTATAGAGAAAGAAGGCAACATACAAAACACCAGCAGACGACAATGTTTGCTTCCTGCATTCTAAGGGTTATTAACTGTTACAATGCTGAATTAATTGTTGTCGTCTGCTTGTAGTGTTCTATTTTCCATTTTTTTCTTCATCAACATCATGGTTTGAGAACACTTTCGAATGATTTTCAGTGGAAATGATTCTAAAGGGCGGTCAACCCATGTTTTTATTGAGGAAGAAGACAAAATCTGAAACAGCAGATGGCAATTGTTGCCGTCACTACGCTGTGTGACATGTGGTACATGTACATGCATGTCTGCAACTCGGGAATAGGTCCCGTCACTACGCTGTGTGACATGTGGTACATGTACATGTATGTCTGCAACTCGGGAATAGGTCCCGTTCACTACGCTGTGGTGTACATGTGTACATGTACATGTATGTGCAACTCGCACTCCGATCAGGTCCCCGGACACTACTCAACTGAATATGCACATGTGGTACATGTACATATGTCTGCAACTCGGAATACGTCCTGGCATCACTACGCTGTAATGACTACAGTGGAACATGTACATGTATGTCTGGCAACTCGAAATCTCACATACGCTAGTCCCGTCACTAGCTGTGTGACGGTCGACATGTACATGCATGTCTGGAACTCTGGAATAGGTCCCGTCCCACGCTGTTTGACATGTGGTACATGGTACATACATACAAGATACATGTAACAAGTCACATGTCTCACAGCGTAGTGACGGGACGTATTCGAGTTGCAGACATACAGGTACATGTACCACATGTCACACAGCGTAGTGACGGGACGTATTCCCGAGTTGCAGACATATGTAACATGTCACATGTCACACAGCCGTTAGCGTGTGACAGGGACCGTAATTCCCGAGTTGTCAACAATACATGTACAATGTACCACAATGTTCACACCAGCGTAGTGACGGGACATAGTTCCCGAGTTGCCCAGACATACATGTAACAGGGACCACAAATGTCACACAGCGTAGTGACTGGGACCTATTCCCGAGTTGCAGGACAGACATGTACATTGTACCAAAACCATGTCACACAGCGTAGTGACGGGACCGTATTCCCGAGTTGCAGACATACATGTACATGTACCACATTGACCACACAGCGTTAGAGACGGGACCTATTCTTCCCGAGTTGCAGACATACATGTACATGTTTTTGTACCTTAACATGTCTACAACAGCGTAGTGGACGGGACCCGGACTTCCCGAGTTTTGCAGACATACAATGTTACATGGTTACCACCATGTCACTCTGCGGCTGTGACGGGACACCTATTCGAGTTGCAGACCGTCATGAACATGTACCATGGTCCACACAGCGGGTAAGGCCGGGACCTAATTCCCGAGGTTGCAGACATACATGGTACCATTGTTTTTTCACCACATGTCACACAGCGTAGTGACGGGAACCTATTCTCGAGTATTGCAGACATAACATGTTAACATGTACCAACCCAATGTCACCACAGCGTAGTGACGGGACCTATCCCGAGTTGCCCCAGACAATTTACATGTACATGTACCACATGTCACACAGCGTTAGGAACGGGACCTATTCCCGAGGTTCCAGACATACAATGTAGCACAGGTCTCAATGTCACAATGTAGTGGGATGGGTTGCATTCCCGAGTTCCAGGACACACATGTACCAGTACAACATATTTCCCCAAGTTCCATCCCACGATAAACATGTAACAAAATGTCAACATTCACACGGAGAAATGAAGGGACGTACGCCAGAGTGCCCTACATACATGTACATGTACCACATGCCACACAGCGTAGTGACGGGACCTATTCCCGAGTTGCAGACATACTTGTGCATGTACATGTACCACATGTCACACAGCGTAGTGACGGGACGTATTCCCGAGTTGCAGACATACATGTACATGTACCACATGTCACACAGCGTAGTGACGGGACCTATTCCCGAGTTCCAAACATGCATGTACATGTACCACATGTCACACAGCGTAGTGACGGGACCTATTCCCGAGTTCCAGACATACATGTAGCACATGTCGCACATGCCACAACGTAGGGACGGGACGTATTCCCGAGTTCGAGACACACATGTACATGTACCACATATTCGCAAGTTTCACACATACATGTAGCATGTCACATGTCACATGTCACACGGAGAAATGAAGGAACGTACGCCAGAGTGCCCGACATACATGTAACATGTACCACATGTCACACAGCGTAGTGACGGGATCTATTCCCGAGTTGCAGATATACATGTACATGTACCACATGTCACACAGCGTAGTGACGGGACCTATTCCCGAGTTCCAGACATACATGTAGCACAGGTCACACATGTCACAATGTAGTGATGGGATGCATTCCCGAGTTCCAGATACACATGTACATGTACAACATATTCCCAAGTTCCCATGTACATGTGACATGTACCACATATTCCCAAGTTCCACACGTACATGTAACATGTAACATGTCACATGTCACACGGAGAAATGAAGGGACGTACGCCAGAGTGCCCTACATACATGTACATGTACCACATGCCACACAGCGTAGTGACGGGACCTATTCCCGAGTTGCAGACATACATGTACATGTACCACATGTCACACAGCGTAGTGACGGGACGTATTCCCGAGTTGCAGACATACATGTACATGTACCACATGTCACACAGCGTAGTGACGGGACCTATTCCCGAGTTGCAGACATACATGTACATGTACCACATGTCACACAGCGTAGTGACAGGACCTATTCCCGAGTTGCAGACAAACATGTACATGTACCACATGTCACACAGCATAGTGACGGGACCTATTCCCGAGTTGCAGACATACATGTACATGTACCACATGTCACACAGCGTAGTGACGGGACGTATTCCCGAGTTGCAGACATACATGTACATGTACCACATGTCACACAGCGTAGTGACGGGACCTATTCCCGAGTTCCAGACATACATGTAGCACATGTCACAAATGTCACAACGTAGTGATGGGACGTATTCCCGAGTTCCAGACACACATGTACATGTACAACATATAACCAAGCTCCAGACATGCATGTACATGTACATGTACCACATATTCCCAAGTTCCAGACGTGCATGTAACATGTCACATGTCACTCGGAGAAATGAAGGGACGTACGCCAGAGTGCCCGACATACATGTACATGTACAACATGTCACACAGCGTAGTGACGGGACATACTCCCGAGTTGCAGACATACATGTACATGTACATGTACCACATGTCACACAGCGTAGTGACGGGACGTATTCACGAGTTGCAGACATACATGTACATGTACCACATGTCACACAGCGTAGTGACGGGACATACTCCCGAGTTGCAGACATACATGTACATGTACATGTACCACATGTCACACAGCGTAGTGACGGGACCGATTCCCGAGTTCCGGACATACATATAGCACATGTGACACATGTCACAACGTAGTGACGGGACGTATTCCCGAGTTCCAGACACACATGTACCACATATTCCCAAGTTCCACACATACATGTAACATGTCACACGTCACATATCACACGGAATAATGAAGGGACGTACGCCAGAGTGCCCGACATACATGTACATGTACCACATGTCACACAGCTTAGTGACGGGACCTATTCCCGATTTGCAGACATACATGTACATGCACCACATGGCACACACGTAGTGCCACATGGCACACAGCGTAGTGACGGGACGTATTCCCGAGTTGCAGACATACATGTACATGTACCACATGTCACACAGCGTAGTGACGGGACCTATTCCCGAGTTCCAGACATACATGTAGCACATGTCACACATGTCACAACATAGTGACGTGACGTATTCCAGAGTTCCAGACACACATGTACATTTCACATTAACAATGTTTTCTTGTAAACAATTATTGGATTTACATTTATTGAGCATAGGCTGCATATGTTCAATAAATGTAAATCCATCAATTGAACTTTCCAGACGATCCTAAATTTGCACTTGCGAACATTTAGTCGTACGACGTTTAGTGAAACGGCCCCCAGGACGAACATCTATTGGCAATTTCACCTCGCAAAAGAAATTGTCTGAGCCTGAGCTGTAAGTAAACAACAGGCACGATTTTGACTGTTCCCCGAATGACCACGAAATAACTGTTGTATTACTCAACCTGTAAATTACATGCATGCATTAATGTTTATTGCATATGCAGCCTATGTTCAATAAATGTAAATCCATCAATTAAAAAATGTACAATTTCCAGACAATCCTAAATGTGCACTTACGGACATTTTAGTCGGCTCCCTGAAGATTGGCGCCAGGCTTTTGAAATTAGCAACCAACAAGCTTGTTAGTGTGAAAAAAGACATTGGCTCCAATACGTATTTGGAAAACAGAGTAATTTTTAAAATAATTGCATAAAGCTTCAGTAGCCAAAATAGACATTTGGGAAATATTAGTAGACAAATGGCTCTTTGAGTAGCCAAAAAAAAAAAAAAAAAAAAAAAAAAAAAAAAATAAAAAAACATTGCTACTATGGCGAAACATGGCGTTACCCTGTATTGTCAATATTGGCGCCAATCATATGAAGAAACAACTGTGGTGCGGATAGATGGTATCAAACATCTATTTTCCATTGGTTCGTGTTGGACATAATACGCTCGCTGATGAATCTTAGAGATATGGTTAATTGCCGGAAAATCAGTTTTTATTTCTGATTTGTGATTTGACACATGTAATCCTTTAAGAGTTAGAACCTAACACTGGCAATATTGGATAGATACTAACAATAAATACCTTTAAGCTGACACGAAGAAAAATCCCATCAGTTTGTCGTAGTTCATGTGTTTACGAAGACATCTGAGATATATTTCCGCCTCCTAGTTAACGTAACAATTTGATACGAGTAGCTAACTTGAAGTAATACAGCCGTATGCGCGTCCGTCACGTGACGTGTCTTGTAATTCGTCATGACAACATATGCATCACGCTAAGGCGACTTACAAAGCTGTCAAGAGTAGATAAACGGAACGAGTTAACTAACACGAACTCTTTTTTAGAAAGATGATACTGTTCACTAGTCACGTATATTTTAGTGGATTTGAAGTCGTCTTGAACAGACTGTAAGTCGTCTTGACGCGATCGCGTCAAGTCGACTTACTGTCTGGTCAAGACGAGATAAATGGTATTAAGTCGTCTAACAGTGTTTATTCGAAGAGAGTGTTGGTTGTGTAAATTGAAATTAAAATTATGTCACTAGTGGGCAGTATCGCATTTTCACAACAGTTCGTGTTAGATACCAGTTCAATTTATCTCGTCCTAAATTATCTTCGCACGAAATTTATCTCGTTCTAAGTTACCTTAGCGCGAAATTCATGTCGTCAGATCTGGAAGTTATTTGCAAGTTATTTGTTGCTTGCAGGTTATTTTCACCACACTCTCATAACATATGCTGTACATACCCTGCAAACGGTCGGTAAAACAAATATATGAGAAACATGTTTTTTTAATAATACAAGCGTCACTACTATCAAGAAATTCATATGGTTGGGCTGCGCACACAAAACATTCAGATTATCGGCTGAGAAACTGTACCTACGACGTAAACAACCAGCATATGACCTAGTCCGCCTGCGATGGAAGATGGTACACGGGTTGAGCAGGGGCTACCCGTACCAAGGTGCATGATCCCGTCCTAAATTTCAGAGCCAGGGACGGTATTGTTGCAAAAGTGGTAATGTAAATTTCTTAGCTATCGATGCAATGTTATGAGCACAGTCACAGGCACTTTGTGGTATGAACGACAAAACGCTCTTTAAATCATACCTAATTTTAATCTGATATTAAATATCTATAGAAGGTAGGACACTCTTCATCTTTTCAACCAACGGAAGTGGCACTAGTGTACATTGGGCCCGGCTCGCTAATGCAGTAATTGTAACGCGCGAGAAGGCGTACCAGTAGGGTCAAGGCCTTCTCGCGAGTTACAATTACTGAATTAGCGAACCGGGTCCAAGGTAAATAATTCACTTCCGTTGGTTGAAAAGATGGCGAGTGTCCTACCTTCTATATATTTAATATCAGAGTAAAATTGGGTATGATTTAAAGAGGCTTTTCTCGTTCATACCACAAAGTGCCTGTGAGCACAGTAGCGTGAAATGACTTTAACCATTTGAACCCGAAAGCTATAGTGGAGTTGCAAACATATATTTGACGTCCCCAAGAGTCCCCCACCCCCGTACTGTCGTTTCTATGAAATACCTACTGGGACAATTTTAGAATATGTCTACACCGTTTGTTTCACGTTGTTTGATAGTGAAATATGTATTCAGTAGATGAATTGTGAACACCGTATGCCCTGATCTGAATGAGTGATGTGCATCTGATATGTGACGCTGTAAACCTAGTGCACACGTCACAAGTACTCTTTTGTTAAACGTCAAACTGTAGCTCAGACATTTTCGAAAAAGTGAGACAACGTTGAATCTGTTAAATGAATAATAAAAACAAATTTGTCCGAGACTCGAACTCGCACAAAAGGAAAGCAGGTCGAATGCATTTACCGAGCGCTCTACCACCTGAGCTGTGCGGACAATAATGATAATGCTTGGAACGACTGGGCAGTCAAAATGAATCAACTATCGAAACGTTTTAAGTTTACAAATATAATAGACATACATGTAGTCCGCTGACCCCGTGACGTCACGTGCCCTTGCCAATTTATCGGAAAGCAACAGTACACCATACCCGTAAATATTATGACTAAGGCAACAGCTGAATGGCCCGCTATAAACACACCATAAACACGCTGGTCTCTCCTCTCGATAAATGTGACAATATGGTGATGATGTTCGACATTTTTTGTTTTCTATTTTCAGAACGTCCACGGATAATTAGCAATTTTAAAGGAGAGCTGCAACACATATGTGGCTGTCACCGGAGAAATGGGGCTTATGCTGTTTTTGTGACCAGTGTAGATCCAGATCGGGATCTGCACTGTTCGTCATTGTATCAATGAAACGCTCGTCATGCTTACAACAAGCAATACACATCATTAACAGGCAATATACAGTGGGGGTCAACGTGTAAGTGCACACACGAACGAACACGACAGGTTGCAACCAACCTGTCGTGTTCGTTCGTGTGTGCACTTACACGCTGACCCCACTGCACATCATTAACAGGAGTGTGCTATTTAATCAGGAGCTACACAGATCACAAAACCGATAGGCACCAATTTTGCAGTTACAGCCGCAGTTTATTTTAAAAAAAAGAGACTATGCCGAGTTATTTTTTTTAATGAAATCAACCAAATAGTTTAATACATATCATAGTATTATCAACAGAAATGTTAAGATTACGTTTTATAATTACATGTATTGCATAAGCACAGCACCTACCATTGGAGTTGTATTGATCACATATTTTATATATTGTCGATTTCATATTTATTACATTGGTGTATGATTTCATTAGTACACTATGTTATTAGACTGTGACAGCCTATTTATGCGATGCATGAGGCCTACAAATGTATTGTGGTGTGGACAACTCGACCCTACCTACGAATATACCACCTACCCTAGATTATTTTGGCCGTCTAAAAAAAGGTTCATTTTCGATCCTTAATGCGCTTAACCCTTTGAACCCGAAATCCCGCTATAGCGGTTTATGCAAAAAGTGCAGATTCAGATGAGCCGGCTCGTAACGAGCCGTCTCATCAGGATCTGCACTTTTTGAAAGTAATTTTAATATTTCTTAGAACAAAAACACCCGCTTTTCATAAATGGACGAATTTGAAAATCATTTTGCGACCATTGGATTGGTCGGAACATTAGCATATCACAGTCCATTCCAGTTCCTTAGGGTTGAAAGGGTCCTGTGTGTACATTAAAGTTGGCTAAAGTTGATGACTAAAGTTGTTACTGTCGGAGTTAAATATGTACAAAATAGTGAACATCTTCCACCATATTGGCACATTCATTTGAAAAAACCTCCTTGTCTATTTTCTGGACCGTTTCCCGGACCACACGTTTTCTTATAGGCCTAAGTAATATTGCTGACTGTTCTGAAATGATAGGTACGTTGAAAAGAGTGTCAAATATGGTAAAAAAAAAACAAAAAAAAAACCTTTAACACTTTCAAAACGGCAGACCTGTATAGTGGTATTTGCAAAACGTGTAGATCCAGATGAGCCGGCTCGTGACGAGCCGTCTCATCAGGATCTGCACTTTTTGCACGCAATTTTCATATTTTTGAGACAAAACACCCCATTTTCATGAATACTAGTCCGAATTAATGTCCGGATTCATGCAGTACCAGTACAGACTGGCTGAAGGTCATGTACAAACAAGTATGTCCCACGGCGTCCATACGAATAGTGACAGTAGGAGACTGGCCTTACGGTTAAATTATATACATAGAGTAAAACTATTTGGTGTGTTCTAACCTACTTACCGCAAGTTCCTGGTAATTGCGCTAACACCAGGAAATGCCGGTTACCTCCAACATTGGCCACACAGATTCCAACATCCGGGATGCTGAGTAACTGGGTCTTGAAAACAAATATGCAACCGTGAACAGAACATGTGTTGTTCCTAAGAATATGTGCGATTTTATCATGAACGTTCTTTACAGAAACTGTGATATTTTCTATCAGTGCATTCGAAAGTCGACGAAAATTTCATAGCAAATGCGGAATATTTCGTCAACTTTCGACATCGTTTACGGAAAATATCGTACGTTTTTGCAAATATATTTCATGAGGTATCGCGCATCTTCATAGATACAACATCTCATGGTTTGCCTCATTTCTATGGTCACATACTAAGCATGACATGTATTCCAGTGTATGAGTAATATTTATGGTATCGTCCGTCCGAGTGTACGAGGAGATTATCGATCGTGCATGCGAACAACCGTGCTCCAAGCCACAGTTAGATCACCGTTCGTCCGCATGTACGAGGAGATAATCCGCGAGCTAAAGCTCGCGGATTATCTCCTCGTACATGCGGACGAACGTGATCTAACTGTGTTATCACATCCTCGTCCATACATTGTCCATGTGCTGAGTAAATGCAGAAACAAAACTCGAAAATGTATCGAAGATGCGATAACAAATTTATCCCACCCACATACCCGTGAGCTTTAGCGAGCTGATCATCGATCGTACATGCGGACGAACGTGATCTAACTGTGCTATCACATCTTCATCCATACATTGCCCATGTGCTGAGTAAATGCAGAAACTCGAAACTGTAAGTAATTTACCCCACCCTGATACCGGTACCATGGCTGGTTCTCTGATAACCAGGGGACAAAACAAAATATGGAGGATTTGATTCGATATATTGGTGTTTAACGGCCTATCAACAGCTAAGGCCGGCCCAACGGGAAATGTGGGTGCAGTGGGATAAATTATTTATCCCGTCAACACAGTGCGTATGTGCCGTGAAACACCGTGCCATGAAACATTTTTGATATCCTGTCAATACGACCTAATCACTGCGTACGAATATGTGCGGTGGCTGGGGTTATTTTTTAAAGCCATTTGTATGTGTTGAAGGGATAAATAGAATAGTATGTTAGTGCCGTGAATGGGAAAAATATCTGGCGCGGCACGAAAACGGGATGTGCTCGGCAAAGCCTCGCCCATCCCGTTTCCTAAGCCTTGCCAGATATTTTTCCCATTCACGGCACTAACCTGCTATTCTCTATATATGTCGTTAGTGATTAAGCAGGTGTGTTTGTGTGTGTGTGCATGTTGTTATTGCAAGGTTTTATTCAATTCCAAGTTTTTTAACAGATGTGCGTTTTGTCCGTCATTAGGTCGCAGCGTGATACATTGTTCTTATATCACGGTTGCCATGGTTTATGACACCAGAATATTTTATTGTATACAGTATATGTACCTGTCTGTAGTTTTTAACTGTCTGACTGTTGTACAATGTCTGATATGATCATATGTGGATGTGACTGCGCAGGCTGATCTGGTCTGCACTGGTCGCAACATCCATACAATAGTTATAACAGTTCAAAACAATGCCAATGGTTCGGAGCGCATGCTTGGGATAACTTTTTTTATCCTTCAATTATTTAACAAAACTTACATATGTATACATTATATGCATTCTTGCCACATTCCCATTTGCTGATGCTTTACTCAAGGAGAGGAATTCACATAAGCTATGTGAGCCTGTTTTCTAATCCTTATTCACTGTTACTTTATATTTATTTTGATGCATATATATACATGTATATTATTTGAAATAAATATTGTTTAAACTAAATCCATAAGCTCACCATCATATACCAGGACACTCAAACGCACCGATTGATCAGTGTCTACATTGAACATGGTGAAATAGCACTCTCATGTAGCATCATAATGGCGATCAGTGCAGATCCTGATCAGACTGTGCGGATGCACAGGCTGATCTGGATCTACACTGGTCGCAAAATCCTTAAGCCCAATTTCTCCAGACACCGTCATATACCAGGTTACTCACAAACACCGATTGATCAGGGTCTACAGTGGACATGATCATATAGCACACTCCTGTAGCCTCATTGCAACACTGGTCGCAAATTCCATAAGCCCAATTACTCCAGCAACCGTCATATACCAGGTTACTCAAAAACACCGACTGATCAGGGTCTACATTGGAGATGATCATATAGCATACTCCTGTAGCCTCATTGAAACACTGGTCGCAAAATACATAAGCCAAATTACTCAGCCACCATCATATACCAGGTCATTCAAAAACACCGACTGATCAGGGTCTACAGCGGACATGATCATATAGCACACTCATTTAGCCTGATAGCAACACTGGTCGCAAAATCTGTAATCCCAATTACTCCAGCCACCATCATAGACCAGGTTGCTCAAACACACCGATTGATCAGGGCCTACAGTGGACATGATCATATAGCACACTCGTGTAGCCTGATAGCAAAACTGGTCGCAAAATATGTAAGCCCAATTACTCCAGCCACCATCATATACCAATGTGCTCAAACACACCGATTGAGCACGGACTACATTGGACATGGCGATCAGTGCAGATCCTGATCATACTGTGCGGATGCACAGGCTGATCTGGATCTACACTGGTCGCAAAATCCATAAGCCCAATTGCTGCAGCCACCATCATATACCATCACTCAGATGCAGCGATTGACCAGGAACTACATTAAATAGGAATGTATAAGCATGGTTTTATCAGAGCATGACTCATTATCACATATGTGGCTGTGACTGGAGAAATGAAGAATAAACTATGCGAACAGTTTAGACCCAGATCAGCCTGCGCTTTCGCGCAGTCTGCAATGTTCGCCATTTGGTCATAAAACACTGGTTATGCTTCTATCAAACAAGATACATGTTGATCCTTATCAGACTGCATGCGTGACCTAGAAAACCAGAAGCTACCCTGACAACAAATACCATAAACCCTATTTCTCCAGCCACAGTTTGCTAGTCATGGTCACCATAGCAATGGTTCTAACAGTTGTCCATCTGCACAGTATACATGGTATATACTACTTCACCGTTGTATATGTGACATTAGTCGGTGTCTATCCACGCGAGAACGATCTTCGGTGCTGGACGACGGGTGTCTACTCTCACGTCCGCGTGTATTTGGATTTTGAATATTTATCATTATATGATAGGTTTCATCGTAGTTTAAACGAAGTAAGTTAACTATTTATTTAAGAATACACACCGGTTGCAATGTAGACGTTATTTTAATATTAATAAATAAAATACATGGATAATGAACAAAACCAATCGTCTAATTAACAAGACTATGTGGAATTTATTTCGTATTTCTGTATACTTACTGTACATGTACATGAAATTTGTATTTCGTTAAAACATATTTAACATAATTCCCACCCCCCCCCCCCCCCACAAAAAAAAAAGACAATTAATGTTTATCTGTTTCTTAACAGGGTTTATGGTACACCGCACGATCAAAGTTAATAAAAGCTTCTAGAGATCGTAGAGCGTCACAGACGTTTGACTTATCTTTGTTTCCATACGTTGTAGATTTTAAAGCCCAGGCTACTGGTCATACATTCACGATGTGGATGCCGAGCTGTTTATCGTACTTAATCGTGTTGAATCCGCATCTACTACCCGACTCAACAATGGAAATTTAAATTCATGGATTTACATTTATTGAGCATGCATCCTATGCTCAATAAATGTAAATTCAGCAATTGTTTACAAGAAACATTGCTAATGTGAAATTTTCAGACTAACATAAGTTTTCACTTACGAACATTTTAGTCGTACGAAGATTAGTGAAAGGGGCCCCTGGTGCCGTACCAGATCTTGGTGATTCGTGATTCGTTCCGACTCGGGACGATTCACAAGAAATATAATGGCGACTCGCTATGACTCACTAAGACTCATGCCGACTCGGGACGATTCGACACTACATTTTTGAACATTTCAAAATAGTCCGCGTGCCTTCCCGACTCACCAGGACTTGGGACGACTTACCTAATGTCTGTGTTGCTCAACGAAGTAGCGCCACCTACATGTATACTCAACTTAACCCTTTCACCCCTAAGTAACTGAATGGGCTGCGATATGTTAATTTTGCAACCAATCCAATCATCGCAAAATGATTTTCAGACTATTCCATTTATAAAAAGGGGGTAATTGTTGTTCTCAAAAATATGAAAATTACTTTCAAACAATGCAGATCCTGATGAGACGGCTCGTTACGAGCCGGCTCATCAGGATCTGCACTGTTTGCATAAACCGATATAGCGGGATTTCGGGTTCAAAGGGTTAAGGACTCGTGGGACCCCAGATCATCCTATGATTCATGCATAATTGCTTCGTAAATGTGATGGGATAGATGCATAACATACATGTGAACATTATCGTATTACTACGTATATCCTACACGGCGCATGGAGTTGCCATGTCGGCCATCTTAGAAAAGCATACTATGCGTTGTTTTAATCAAATTTATATACAAAGTATGATATATGAAGGTTTTTTTTATCCTTTGTTAAACTGTTTGAGAATTCAGTAAAGACTGTGTAACAGTAAGAACAATACACAGTGTTGTAGATATATACCTGTATTACCATACATACTGTATCGAATGCAGTGACTTGTAAGCAGGTAGCTGAGTACATAGAGACTAGTAGGTTAGTGCAATGAATGTGAAAGATATCTGGCAAGGAACGGGATGGGCGAGGCTCTGCCGAGCACATCCCGTTTCCGTGCCGCGCCAGATATTTGTTCCCATTCACGGCACTAACCTACTATTTGATTTATCCCGTCAACACCTACACATGGCTTTTAAATGCAAAACAGTAACCCCAGTCACCGCACATATTCATACGCGGTGATTAGGTCGTATTGACAGGATATCAAAAATGTTTCACGGCACCGTGTTTCACGGCACATACGCACTGTGTTGACGAGATTAATTGTTACTATTGCCTACTTGCCCACTATGCGAGCAAATATGTATTTTACCTGTGTCAGATGTACTTCTAATAATAGACAGTGCATCAGTTTGACATTTTACACATATAAACAGTGTCCATTGTATATTTTGTGAGTGATGGTAGAACAGCTCAGATATCTAGGCTTTCGTGTAGTCTGCTGAAATATTATTTATAGGACGTTGTCGTCATATATAGCTGGGACGTATTGCACCAAATGTTGTTAGATTTGCTATATGTGTCACACGCTCCAAGTGGTGAAACTTTCCCATAGCATGTACAAACTTAAATGGCGGAGACGGCAACTAAATTATCTGTGTAATATACTCTAAGAAGAACAGGTTCAGCCGTACTTCACATAGATATCCAGTCACATGTGTGATGCTAATACATTTCACACAAAATGCCATATTCTATTAAGTCATACCTTACATGTAACCCGCCAGTGGGTGATTCGTTCACACTGACCGTAGCAAGTATGTATCCATGCCGTTTGCTTGTATCGTTTGTCAATGTATTAATTATTACATCATACCACCTTCCTGTTATATGTGACTGTGACTAGAGAAAGGGGGCTTATAGGTTTTGCGGTCAATGCAGATCCAGATCAGTCTGTGCATCCGCACACTCTGATCGGGATCTGCACTATTCGTCATGCTATCAATGAAACACACGTCATGCTTCTAACAAGCAATACAGATCATTATCAGGCTATAGGAGTGTGCTATATGATCAGGGGCTACACTGGTCAATGTTTCTTTGTTTCTTCAAATCCAAATAACTGTTCGAAAAAAAATACAGCCATAATGTCAAACATGTATGTTAGGAAGCTGACCAGGCACGTTGCCTAAATGAGACGCACCATGTGCGTTTGTACCTACTGTCTGTTTCACGAACGATGCCCAAAATTTACGGCTATATAAACAATTCAAAAACAATATTTTTTTCCGATAATATTAGATTAAAGACAGAATATAAGATCGCCGACTAAACAGTTAACATGTGACATTTGAATATCGCAGAGTACACATTCTTTGATAGAGTCAACAATAATATCCCTATAAACGTATTAGGATGAATAATGCAAACAACCATGTAGTTTCATAGTGTATTATGTATTACATGCATGAAATAGCCCGTACATAACACCAACTGCATTCATTATTCATGTGGTGCTGTATATGTATGCGTTTTTGTTTTCAACATTTTCATTTCCATTATTTACTCATTAACGGATTGTTGTGGACGCCAACGTATGTCACATGAATGTTTCGCGTATGCACGCACATGTAATACTCATATAGACATGACGGCCATTTCACTAAACTTCGTACAACTAAAATGTTGGTAAGTGTAAAATTATGATAGTCTGTTAATTTCACATTAGCTATGTTTTCTTGTAAACAATTAATGGATGTACATTTATTGAGCATAGGCTGCATATGCATATGCATATGCAGCCTATGCTCAGTAAATGTAAATCCATCAATTGAAATTTCCAGATGATCCTAAATTTACACGTACGAACATTTTAGTCGTACGCAGTTTAGTGAAACGGCCCCCTGAATAACGATGATTCCTATTAGCGGGCAGCAAATCTCCTGTACTGTCCGAGTTTTGCAGCATTACTGCCCGCTACTAACTGCACCCTATATGAACCTATATAAACAGGGTGTCACTTTTAGAGCGGTTCTGTTGTATGTCACCAGAATGACAATGGAATCTGTCTAAACCGGCCACGCTGGGGACCTCTCAGGGTTTCCGATTTAGAGACGTTCCATTGTATAATCACGGATCTGTACTATTTTTCAGACAATATGGCGGGATACTCATCAGTGGCGGACATTACCGATTCGGGGCAGCTGTTAAACGTCACCAATAACGTCACATACAACGTCGCATATCGCCACAACGTGGACACAGGTGCGTGGAATATCCAAACATACAGCATGCCTATAATATGCATTCTGGGTTTAACCGGAAACACGTTAGCCGCCACCACATTTCTACAAAAATCACTCCGCGGCAAATCGAGTTGTATATATCTGGCGGCGCGCTCGATTTCTGACAACGGATTCCTCTCCACGCTTCTTCTGATCTGGATGAGCAGTACGTTTGACCTTCGTCTCGGGACAGTTCTGGGATTATGCAAACTGCTTTTGTTTTTGACCTACGTCTGTGGATGTTTATCCGTGTGGTTGGTCGTGTTCGTTACCATAGAAAAATACATCAATATTTGCCATCCGTTCGTTGTGAAGCGGATCTGTACAACGAGAACAGCGTACGTGCTGGTCGGTGCGATATTTCTACTGACCTTGTGCGTGTACCACGTGCCACTGTGGATATCAAACTCCGATTGCTCACCTAGCAACAAGTACCACGACATCACACAAGTCTTTATCTACACGGATACAGTATTAACGCTTGTCGCGCCGTCCTTGCTCATAGCGGCGCTGATGCTAGCTATCGTCTGCAAAGTTATCCAGGTTTACAACGAACGAAGACGAAATGACAGACAAATGACAAATCAAAGAAACAAAAGCCCGATGGCAAACGTCACTAGAATGCTGCTCGCGGTGTCCCTAATCTTCTTTTGCCTCAATCTACCGAGTCACGTGATCCGACTGCGTCTGTTGATTTATTCCTTTGTGCCTGGGTACATTGACGCGCCGCGAACGGAAGCGTTAATACAGACTGTGTCTCTGCAAGTTTACTACACGAGTCTGGCGGTGAACATATTCGTGTACCTCGGATTCGGGAGCCAGTTTCGGCGGGAATTTCTGAAACTTTTTGGCGCCAAACGTGTATAGGGATTCCGTCTAGATCGGTTAACGTCAATGGGTCACCGACTGAGCAACATGCGCTTGTCAACAAGTGTGTGCGAAAACAATCAGCAATCACAGCGGACGATGACATTGATCAAACTGAGGCGACGGTTTAAGCCTTTCATCCGAAGCACCGGAATCAGGGTATAGGGTCACGTGGTTTCCGAACGTTTCCGAAGGACGTTTTCCGACGTGACTTAAATCTTTGACGCCATTTTTACGGTAGATTTTCTTTATTTAAAATCCACCTAATTATACAGCCCACCAATGACGATACTATATGGAAGGTAATATCCGCCATAATTCTATTTGTCGTGATGCTTTCTTGCTGATGACAATACAGCTTCCATGTGTGCTATTGCATTCGTACTTTGTATTGATGACAATGCTATGTGTCCTGGTGCTTGTGTGTATATGCCATTGCTACTTCTATCCTTGTTATTCATTCGTGATTTGTATTATGATATTTGAAATCAGCTTGATTTTTGTGGTATTTGTCTTCATTATGACTTCATTTGTCTTATTTACATTGCGAGTATTGTTACGTCCTAATGTTAAGCAAATGTAAGAATAAAGCACTTCGCACTCAGCATAAGGCCGATAGCAGCAAGGAAGTACACAGGAAGTAAGCATCAAGCCACATGCAATAAGCACACAGCCACACGCAGTAATCATAAAGCCACAAGCCGAATGACGCAAGCAATATTGAAGCGACCCCGCCAGCCATTTGGTGTAATTTCATCATGTTTTATCAATTCAAACTTTCTCCGATTGTTGGCGACTGTGAGAGGCTATTAATCTACTTCAAAGACTTACCCCAACCCATTGAACATGCCTGGTGATTCACCAACACTCCTAGTTCATCTGTATCGTCCTCATAGTTCACATAACCCATTGTATCCGTTATATTTAATATTAGTTCTACCACACTATCCAGGCGAGTTGAAGACCGCCGCCATCTTTCACTAACATTCCTCGGGAAATCCCGTATGTTCCCGGATAATCCGATCACACGTTCTGACCAATCAGCTATGCGGGACAACTTTCACATTTCGTCAAAGTGGGAAAGTCCCGGTATCCTATTACACATTCCAACCAATCCACTGTGCGGAATCAGGGACAACTTTCACATATTATCCTTTCATTATCCTAATGTTGTCCTCGGAGTCTTTACGAGCCAATCAAAGGGCTGGATTTGCGGACAATGTCCGGACTGAAGGCTATAAATACAAGTGAGCGCACAGCGTCCAGTTGACATTCGTCCCGAGGACAACTCACAGACGCACCCAATATCCGACCCTCACCCAAACCCGACATATTTAGCCAAACCTAATCCACAACTACAGTAACAGTGGTGCGTATTTCCCTGTATCTTGGTTTCCAATTGCAGGGGCGGCTGAAGCGGGGGGGCAGGGGGGGGGGGCGGTCGCCCCCCCCCCCAATAATTTGGTTGGGGGGGCATAGCCCCCCCCAATAATTCTGTAAAAAAATTATTTTTTACTGTAATATATTTGTGTAATCATGATTATATATCGTGGCCACCTGTTGAAGCGTCTCAATGGGACGGTTCAAATGGTGTTCAAAACATATATATTATATTTCACTGTTGAGAAACTGTTTCCAATATGGTATTAAAAAATTGGTTGTGATTTTGGCTTGTGAATAGTTCAATCTCAATAAATTGTTAATCTTGTACAATTTGGATATTTTTTTCAAGATTGGGAAATATAGAAACAGTGTTGAAATTAAATTTGTATGTACAGAGACAGGAAAAATTAGAGTAATATAATGTGTTCAATAAACCAATTGTTGAAAATGCAGGAAATTGTGTTTCACACCACTTGGATTTCAAAAAATTTCCGGGGGGGGGGCATGCCCCCAGACCCCCCTAGCGAATTCGGCCCCTTCGGGCCCTCACAAAGTTCGCCCCCCCCCCCCAATAATCAATTGCTTCCGCCGCCCCTGAATTGGCCACAGATTATCTAGACCGTAGACATTTAGTAACCCGTACAATTCCCAGTACCCATTACCCCACCCACTCAATTTCCCGCCTCTCCCCCACACACCACGCTGTATGATCCCCACCCCCGCTGTGTGAAACCCCTACACCCAGCTCATGAACCCCACCCCCGCTGTGTGATTTCCCCACCCAGCTTATGATACCCCACCCTGCTGTGTGATCCCCACAACCAGCCTGTGATACCCAACCATGCTGTGTGATTCCCCCCCCCCCCTGTGTGTTCCCCCACCCAGCTATGATCCACCCCGCTGTGTGAACCCCACCCCCGCTGTGTGATTCCCCCACCCAGCTTATGAACCCCACCCCCGGTGTGTGATACCCCACCCCCGCTGTGTGATTCCCACCCCCGCTGTGCGCTGTGTGATCCCCACCCCCGCTGTGTGATCCCACCCCGCTGTGTGATCCCCACACCCCCGCTGTGTGATTCCCCTTCACAGCTTATGATACCCCACCCCCGCTGTGTGATCCCCACCCACCCGCTGTGTGATCCCCCACCCCCGCTGTGTGATCCCCCCACCCAGCTTATGATACCCCACCCCCGCTGTGTGATCCACCCCCCCCTGCTGTGTGATCCCCCACCCCCACCAAGCTTATGATACCCCACCCCCGTGTGTGATCCCACCCCGCTGTGTGATTCCCCCACCCAGCTTATGATACCCCACCCCGCTGTGTGATTTTCCCCACCCAGCCTATGATACCCAACCCCGCTGTGTGATACCCAACCCCGCGCATGAGACCCATTCCAGTCGTGTGTTCACTGGTTGTGTCTATTACATGAATCGCTGATCGAAGTTGTCCCTTATGTCTCCTCCCGCAGTCGCCCAGGTTTAATTATTTAAAACATCGCTCATGCCCTCATATTAGACATTGTCATCACTCCACATCATTGTTGTTATCACAATTTGTAATCAATCTGTTTTCACTTATATTCGTTGTTACCATGACTCATGTTTCACCAAAATATCAGGTATAACTGAATTGCTGCCACTGTTATGATTTGATCTCCAAGCAGTTAGTTAATTAAGTTGTCCATATACCCCTGCTTCACGAAGGCCCGCTACAATTTCCCAAAAGTGAAGGTACGCTACCAACACCCCTAAACTCCATTGTATTAAAGTCAGACCGAGAGAGAGGGACGCTACAATATTGGTGATATAGTGCCTCATTATGACGCCAGATGGCACTGCTGTCAATGTTAGGAATCCTCCGACTAATAAATAATAGTACGAGATGTGATAGGCTGTTTGAGGCACACCTCCAACGCCGGTGTTGATGTAAGATTTCACCCACAAATTATCACAATATAGGTTAGAAGACACCAAATAGATTTACTATATACTGTAACCGAACCCCATCCAATAAGGCCAGTCACTCCTACTTTCACTATTCGTATGGATGTTGTGGGACCTACTTGTACATGACCTGCAGCCGGTCTGTACTGGTTCTGCATGAATTAAACAATAGGTTCACTTACTCCTAAGAAAGAAAAGTTCAACCTCGTCATGTCCCCCAATATTGTGTACATTTCTTTTGGCCACGGAAACTCTGTTTACATCACATGACCAACACCCCCACATGTTCCTCAACTGGGTAGTAATGGATCAAGATTTGCAAGTAAACTGTGTTAGTGACATCAAAACACCCGCACGATTTTGTTCATACCGGACTACTATTACCCGCTTGACGATTTCGCACCATTTATTATTCTCTAACCTATATTAACTAAATTGCATATGTATGTATGGTGTTTGACTTACTAATGTGTTTTATACATACATGTATCCTCATAATTAAATTACAAATGATATGTACGTAATTGAAAACGATCACATTTTGATAGTAAGTTACACATATGGTAACTTGCACAGGTTGACTGTCTAACTGGCCCGTTACCGATGCAAACCAATAACCATCAACACATAAATAAATGGAATAAATAGTTGCTTCCGTTATCATTTTAAGGAAACACGGTTATCGCCCCTGATATCAAACTGGCATTTCGCGTTTGATATAAAAAGTATAATAATGTCAATTAGTACGTCTGGTAATGGTAAATCAATGTTCATTTTGCCAGAAAAATGTCAGATTGAAAGAATAAATAAAAACATGTCTCCCTATATTATAACCTGGCATGTAGCACTCTAGGTTTAAGGTTAGAGAAATTGAGTATGCAAAAGTAGTCCGGCATAAACAATAGTCCGGGTGATTTAAGGTCACAGACACAGTTTGCTTGCCAATCTTGATCCATTACTACCCAGTTTCATTTGAAGAACATGTTGGGGGTGTTTTTAACACCAGTTTTCAGCATATTTGAAGCATTTAAAAGAAAACACTGAGCCCGTTGGTCACGAGATGTAAACAGAGTTTCTGTGGCCAAATAATGTAAACAATATTTGGGCACATGACGAGGTTTGTCCCACAACATCCATACGAATAGTGAAAGTAGGAAAGACTGGATGGGATTCAGTTAAATTATACAGTAAAACTAGTTGGTGTCTTTTAACCTAAACATGGCGCAACAGAAAAGGCGGCATCAATCTACATCAACACCGTTAGGGACATGGAACTAATTTAGAGGTTAGACTATACCAAGTGGCGCGAAATCGCCAAGACGGTATGCGTAAGTAGTCCGGTATAAAAAAAATAGTGCGGGCGTTTTGAGGTCACATACATGTACACTGTTTGCTTGTAAATCTTGATCCATTACTACCCAGTTTCACTTGAGGACCATTTTGGGGTGCTTTTAACACCAGTTTTCAGCATATTTGTAGCATTTAAAAGAAAACACTGAACCTGTTGGTCACGTGATGTAAGCAGATTTTCCGTGCCCAAAAATGTTAAACAATATTGGGTGATATGACGAGGCTTGATTTTTCTTTCTTAGGAGTAAGTAAACCTATTGTTTAATGCATGCAGAACCAGTACAGACTGGCTGCACGTCATGTACAAGTAGGTCCCATAGCATCCATACGATTAGTGAAAGTAGGAGAGACTGGCCTTATTGGATGGCATTCGGTTAAAGTATATAGTAAAACCAGTTGGTGTGGTCTAACCTAGAGAGCAACGGATTGTAGGACAGATACCAGCATATTAAATCATTTTTGGGAGAACTATTTTAAGTTTTAGCAGCGCACCTGGCGTCATAATGGTTGTTTCCAAATTACTGTTGCAATTATTGTTGTCAAGGGGCGTGGCTTAGCGAGCTAACAAAGATCATAGCAAAACAGCGATGCAATAATCAATAATGGAACTCTGGATGTCACTAACAATGAAGCATCAAGCCACTTAGAATGTAATCAACACAAGCGCATTGAAACAGTACGATTGAATAAATCATCAAGCCACATAGAAATGTAATAATAAAGATGGAACTTAGAATGTCAACAGCCAGCAAGCATCAATCCACATACACAGAAATGAAGTAAGACGGATATAACTTAGTATGTCATTAGCCAGCAAGCAACAAGCCACATATAATTGTAATAAGACTAATAGAACTTAAAATGTCATCAGCCAGCAAGCATCAAGCCAAATATACTTATGACGGATATTACCTTCCATAATAATATACGTGTCTTATGTATGCACTAAAGTTATTTACTAAACCTTATAACTTTCACGAAAAACCGAGTAGAGTACAGTTTATATCTTACAGCACGTGCTCTAGATTTGTATTACAGTGGAACCTCTCTAAACAGGACACCCTGGGATGCCCCCAGGGTGTCCGGTTTAGAGAGATTCCACTGTAAATCAGGCATGTGTGTGTGCCAAGCCATGCGAGTGTACCTTGCGAACCTGGGGCCCGTTTCACTAAACTTCATACGACTAAAATGTTCGTAAGAGCAAAATTATGATAGTCTGTAAATTTCACATTAAAAAAGTTTTCTTGTAAATAATTATTGGATTTACATTTATTGAGTATATGCTGCATATGCAGCCTATGCTCAATACATGTAAATCCATAGATTGACATTTACGGACGATCTTAAATTTGAACTTACGAACATTTTAGTCGTACGAAGTTTAGTGAAACGGGCCCCTGAACAGGCATGATCAACAGAGATATGTGACATTGAAACACATACAATTAACAATACAGAGACTGTCTGCGTGTCCGGTTTAGAGAGGTTCTACTGTACATTGTTGTATTAAACAGCATAGCTTGCCGATGCTGTCGGCAAATTAATTTACAATGTTGTAAACCACGTGCATTGCCACATGTGGTAAAACTCAATGAACGTTGGTTATGACTTACATTTCTTCCTACGCGACATAGTTTAACTTCTGTGTAGTGGTATTCATACGCACATGCTAAGTATCTAGCAAGTTAATAGTATACTCACACCAGCGTTATACGACCATATTGATCGTATTGGTAAGATAAATGCAGCTCCCAATATCGTTCATAAGCATCAAATATAACCAGTATGAGAGAAAACAAACATAATAAACCACCGAAAAGAAGTATCTGGACTATTTGGACTGAAACAATTAAAGGATTTAGAGAAGGATTTCCATTAATTGATTATATGGTTAACTGTATTTTAATTTTCAAATTTGCGGCGTATATCAGAAAATGATAGATCGGAAAATTTGTTTAATGGCGACGCGCTAGCGTAGCCATTAAAGGAGATATAACAAGCTTTTGTTTTCGCGATAAGCTTATGTATTCATCATTTATATACAAATAAAACAAATTTTACAGTAATCCGACCAGTATAAATACACAGTGATGTCAATATATAACTATATGACCATGCATACTGTGTCAAATCCAGTGACATGTAAGCAGTTATCTGATTGTATTGTCACTGGTGTCTTACTCTCCTACTGTACGAGTAGATATCGCTTTAATGGATAATGTATACACTAAAAACAAGTTTAAACATTGAAATATATGTTGAGATTGATGGGAGAAATGCTCAGATATCTCGTCTATCGTATAATTTTCTGGCAAATAATATTTATAGCACGCTGTTTTCATATATGTCTATGATTATTTGCTGTATGTGTCAAACGGTCGAAGTGGTGAAATTGTACGATGGCTTGTACATATCAAGATGGCGGAAATGGCAACTCAATGTACCATATAGTGTACATGTACAGTAACAAGACAATATTCACATCTTATGTTCATATATCACATCACTCTTATAAAGCAATTTTGATTGAAACCAAGTGTATATTTATATGACCCAATTCCTTAAATACCCAGCTTTCAATTATTTAAACGGCTGTCGCTAAATACGCGTCATCGAACACGTCGTTTTCTAATTATACAATTTGAAATGAAAACGATGTCAAAACGATGTAATAATAGGCCTTTGTAATAATAGGCCTTTGCGGCGGTATAATTTTTCATCGCAATTCTCATTTCTCTGGATTGCTGCTGATTGCTCTATACGTAAGTAATTTGGCCATATCTTCTACGTGAACGCGTTATTCACTTGTGGTATCTTCCACAGGTGTTTGTCCCCCTGTCGACAGTATAATATATATCTGGACCTTCAACGAATGCGATAAAAAAAAAGAAGACTGCACGACAGAAACGGCGATATGCTGCCCGGGGTCTTGTGACAACATCTGCGTAGACAGCGACTAGTATTGAACATATATGATCACGGGTCTTCCTATACAATTTATATCAACATGCACTAGGCTATGACATGTCAAACGTTGCAATATTGTATAAAATTTATTTATGGTGTATAAAATTAATTTATTGGGTATAATATTTATTGGGTATAAAAATATATTTGTTGAGTATAAAAACATATTTGATGTGCATAAAAAATATTTGATGTGTATAAAAAATATTTGTTGTGTATAAAAACATATTTGATGAGTATAAAAAATATTTATTGGGTATAAAAACATATTTGATGGGTATAAACAATATTTTTTGTGTATAAAAACATATTTGATGGGTATAAAAAATATTTATTGTGTATAAAAATATTTGTTGTGTATAAAAACATATTTGATGTGTATAAAAAATATGTGTTGTGTATAAAAACACATTTGATGGGTGTAAAACATATGTATTGGGTATAAAACATATTTGTTGTGTATAAAAATATTTGTTGTGTATAAAAACATATTTGATGTGTATAAAAAATATTTGTTGTGTATAAAAACACATTTGAAGGGTATAACAAATATTCATTCTATAATTTGTTTTATTGTGTATAATTAGCATGCTGGGAAATAATTTAATTTTTGTTGCGGCGAATTTCATTGGTTGCAAGCAACAACAAGACGTATGGCGGCGCCTTGTGTTTAGACACTTGTGATGATGTACGTTTGCGTCGCTCGACGGTGAACATGAGTGGTGAGTAACTGGCTTTAGATGGCGCAAGTATTTGCTATACCTATCAGGTTTGTTACCATGGTAACGTTAAGTTGTTTTGCACTTTTGGTAGCGTAAAAACCTAATGCATCTAGTTCACTGAAGTTACCCCACCCACCTCAAATATATATAAAATTCGGGTGCAAGTCAAAATGGACCTAGTCAAAACGGCCACCGCCATGTATTTTCAATGGTGATGGTGTCAATTGATGGACCAGCCCGTCGGTGCCTCTCAGATTGACGGAATGAGCCAATCTGATTGGTTCATTCCGTCACTTTGTGGGGCTCCCACGGGCTGGTCCATCAATTGACACCATCACCATTGAAAATACATGCCCATTCAATTGATGGATTTACATTTACTGAACATAGACTGCATATGCAGCCTATGTTAAATAAATGTACATCCAATAAGTATTTACAAGAAAAAAGTGTTAATGTGAAAACCGCATTTAAAAACGCAAGTGCACACCACCTTTCCTTATTTCCAGCAAAATATAGGCTTTATCGAAATAACCCACAACGAGCTAAATCTACGAGGACTGGGGCATCGGTATGTGTTGCTATTCAATTTTCCGGGGTATCTGCGCTTTATCGCGTCAAAATCGCTTGAGTAGTTGCTGAGATATTAAATAAAGTATGGTCTGAAGTAGAGGACTTTTCTTACCTGATTCATTGCACCACATCCAAATAGCAGGGGCCCGTTTCACTAAACGTCTTATGATTAAAATGTTCGTAAGTGCAAATTTAGGATCGTCGGGAAATTTCAATTGATTGATTTACATGTATTGAGCATAGGCTGCATTTACAGCTGGGTGGACTGAAGCAGTGTAAATAAAGTGTCTTGTTCAAGGACACAACGCACGCCTCGAATAAGGCTCGAACCCATGACCGTAAGATCAGCTAATGAGACAAAGACATACCGGTATACCCTCAATACTGAGGCTTATCACCAGTGGATCATATTTGTATTCATAAGTACATACAATCAAATACAATCAAATACAATCGATGTTCCCGGTATTTAGCCGGTACCCATTTTATGATGTGCAATGATCATACTTTATATCTGTCGAAAATATTAATTTTTTTCAGGTGACGCGTTTAATAAATAATGAAAAAAAAATTGCATATGAAAATAGCCCGATACCACCGCGAGTCACTATCAGTAAAATAAATAAAATGTCTTGCCTTGCCAGCTATGTTTCCATTCATGGCACTAACTTACTATTCTCTATATAATCTACCACACATAATGCAGAGATAAGAACGGTAACAATGTTTTCAAAGACTAGCTATTTACAGTCAACGAATTGCCTTTTTACATTTGTACAACCAAGCCTTTGTACATTTGGGAGTAACAACCAAGTGAATAAGAATAACACAAATTACAATGTCAGAACATATTTACAGTATATAGAGGATATTCATATTTTTGCAACGAATATGACATACATGTATATGTTCATCGAGTGGTGTGAAATGTCCTAACGGCACTCCTGAAAAAATCGACATTTCACACCACGAAATGAACATATATGTCATATATGTAGTGTGGCAAAAATATGAATATTCTATTTATTATATACCGCTCCATGGAAATTAGCAGTTTGTTAGATTGTATACGGTAATAAATGGGTATGTGCAGCCTATTTCCGCTGTTTTACTGCCGATGCGCGTTATGAATACAGATAGCGGAAGTAATTGTATTTTCACCGGAAGTTGTTTGTTTCATGGATGAGAACATATGACTTTTATTTACATCGTATAACTATGTATTTCATGGGTAGGTATATAATAAATATATTTAATATTAAAAATGCTCACCGCTTGTAACCTTCAGACATATGCAGAGACCGACCATTCAACTACCTAATGATTCAAAGGTCACAGCTGAAACATTCAAATTTGCAACGACAGAATATATTTTCATCCGGTGCATTATATTATATCGTAATTATAACAGCAATTCCGAACTTGACACATGTCGTTCATGTTTCTTATATAATATGAAATAGGCACTATACCTATGACGGGCGACGTTAATATATGAAACTAAATTTACCAATTGATAGCTTTACCATGATGTTAGTATGTTATAAACGGTACCGTAGTATATTGTAGTATTGCAGAGCTACTTCCCGCAACTACCACGGTGTTACAACTGCTCTATTATAATTAAATGGTGTCATTGTCGCACTTCTCTTATTTGAACCAGTGATACAATTTAGATATTTCCTTAAAGCTTTCATATATAGTACATGTACATTAATAGCCTAGGCATAGTGGAGCGCGTGGTCGAGCGGTCTGATGCGTCGGACTGCTGATCTTACGGTCGTGGATTCGAGCCTTGTTCGAGGCGTGCGTTGTGTCCTTGAACAAGACACTTTATTTACACTGCTTCAGTCCACCCAGCTGTAAATGGGTACCGGCTAATTACCTGGAACATCGATTGTATTTGATTGTATTTGATTGTATGTACTTATGAATAAAAATATGATCCACTGGTGATAAGCCTCAGTATTGAGGGTATACCGGTATGTCTTTGTCTCATTAGCGAAGCTGGCAAAAGCAAAGCATTATAGAAACTGTATTAGTACATTTACGATCATTTTAAGAAAAATAGAATAGTAGGTTAGTGCCCGTGAATGGCAAAATATCTGGCGCGGCACGGAAACGGGATGGACTCGGCAGAGACTCGCCCATCCCGTTTCCAAAGCCTTGCCAGCTATGCTTCCATTCATGGCACTAACTTACTATTCTCTATATAATCTACCACACATAATGCAGAGATAAGAACGGTAACAATGTTTTCAAAGACTAGCTATTTACAGTCAACGAATTGCCTTTTTACATTTGTACAACCAAGCCTTTGAACATTTGGGAGTAACAATCAAGTGAATAAGAATAACACAAATTACAATGTCATAACATATTTAGAGTATATAGAGGATATTCATATTTTTGCAACGAATATGACATATATGTTCATCGAGTGGTGTGAAATGTCCTAACGGCACTCGTGAAATATGGACATTTCACACCACGAAATGAACATATATGTCATATATGTAGTGTGGCGAAAATATGAATATTCTATTTATTATATACCGCTCCATGGAAATTAGCAGTTTGTTAGATTGTATACGGTAATAAATGGGTATGTGCAGCCTATTTCCGCTGTTTTACTGCCGATGCGCGTTATGAATACAGATAGCGGAAGTAGTTGTATTTTCACCGGAAGTTGTTTGTTTCATCGATGAGAACATATGACTTTTATTTACATCGTATAACTATGTATTTCATGGGTAGGTATATAATAAATATAGTTAATATTAAAAATGCTCACCGCTTGTAACCTTGAGACATATGCAGACCGACCGTTCAATTACCTACTGATTCTTATGAATAAAAATATGATCCACTGGTGATAAGCCTCAGTATTGAGCCTCAGCCTCAGCATTATAGAAACTGTATTAGTACATTTACGATCATTTTAGGAAAAACTAACAAGGTTGGTAGTCGTGTTCCCCAATCTTCGCAATCTCAGTCGTCATTGAGCACGACTGTCACTTCGAGAGTTATACACATTTCGCCCATTTTTGGTATAAATTGTACATTTACTTTTGATTAACCCAGTGCTGTGTCAGATGTATTTGTATCCTGGACTACAGCCACAGGTGCACTAGACGCACACTTGCAATGCATACTTTGTTCTGGTAGTCGTGTTCCCCAATTATCCTGGATCGCTTGACTATGTCTTGTATTTTTAAACTCACATCAGCGAAGTTAAATGCAGTGTGGCGGTTATAGAAATTCTCCAGGTGTGACCTTCCAGTGATGCTATTATTTTCTCGATCCCTGGTGGTCTTTGAGCACATTTTGACTATTTTTCGTATTAGTTTTATCCTTTTTATACACAGCTTCACTTCAGCTGTTGGTAAGACGTACTTGTGAATACAGCACTTGTGACTGTGAATACAGCACAGGCCGTGACACAACCGAACAGGCGCAATAAAACAGCGGTTGCAATGCATACTTGTTTCTGTTAGTCATGTCCACAGAGTATCATGGATCGCTTGACCTTGTCTTGTAAGCAAAATTACAACATGTGCGGTTTCTATCTAATGATATTGAGAGAGATATAGTGTGCTTCTATCTAATGATGTTGAATGATAGAGAGAGAAAGATTATGGTTTCTATCTAATGATGTTGAGAGAAGGTGTGTAGGGGTGCGGGGGAGAGATATATTGTGGTTTCTAGGTAATGATAGAGAAAGAGACGCATAGAAAGACAGAGAGCGAGAGACAGAGACATACAGTCAGACATCAAGAAAGAGAGAGAATGACAGAACGAGAGAGAGAGAGAGAGAGAGTGACAAATAGGGAGAGAGACAGACAGAGAGAGACAGAGAGACAGAGAGACAGAGAGACATGGATGTGGGAGAGAAAGGTGTGTTAAAATAAATACGGTATATTGAAACTTAATTTCGTTGCAAATTGTTTTTATTTTATTTTTTCCATAAAATATTTAAGGCATTGTACTCAAATCATTTAAAACGCATATTTTCAAGCGTCTCTCGAGATAATTTGAAGATGTTTATTCGTGTACATTTTGTCCACTTCGTCATCTTTTCGCGTGTAATGGTCCAAAAATAATGGCGTCAAAGGATTATTTTTTTCGATTTACGAAATGGTACGAGGGTTTCCGAGTGATTTGTGTATCCTTGGGGACTCTCGTAAGTGAACGACAACACAAATATTTGGAAATGTAGTAACTTCGTAGGCTATATTCAGTATACTTGCCGACGCTATATACATTTTTTTAGAAGCATTTGGCACTTCGGGCGAAATTATTCATCGCCCGTATTAGTAAAATACCACCTGTCGTAAAACACCCAGCTTCAGATTTGTTTACGGTAAAACAAATTTTACAATTTCAATCATATGTTCAACCTAGTTTCACTGAATGGTAAGTTTTCATATACGCATAACATAAAGCGGGCTACTTCGTCGCCCGTATTAACAACTGTATTTAGATACATTTATTATCATAATATATCGTCATTACATCTACGCTGATTATGATATGTGTCTTAAATGTTATGTTTTCTATCGGTCTCCTTTATATAGAGAATACCAGGCTAGTGTCTTTTGATATCAAGTTTATCAGGCAAGGCTAGGAACGCGTAGGAATTCCGAGGCTTGCCGAATTCGGAAATACCGTTTCGGAGCCGAGCCTGATAAACTTGATATCAAAATACACTAGCCTGGTATTCTATTTATCAGGTAACGTTTAATGCTCGAAAATGACATTATATGACGTCGTATTCTATGGACAGAACGGGACTTGTTTACGTTACGTCATTACACTGACGTCATTCGGTAACATCACGTGACGTCATCCGACCAATGGAACGTCAGTTTTCACTTCGTTGTAACCCGGATGTTTATATCAGGGCAATGCCTGATCTAACAATATGTATTCAGTCAGTACGTATTCGGTCAATGCAGGGCAGGTTACCTGATAAATGTCTTTACCGACTGCTCATCCAATATTGTAAGGTCATGTTGGATGTCAATTGACGCTGAGATGCGTATACGGTATATGTTTTACATGTATGCTGCGTCACAGGATATATTGGATATTTAAGGTACATGCCCACTCAGTTGGCACAAACATATATTATATACATCATCTGAGACATTTCCTTGCAAAATAAACATTCATTCACCATTACCCCACGCATAGATTGGCATTATTATACATTTTATATCAGACGTAACTTCCCACACTGATATCAGGGGCGATAACCGTGTTTCCCTAAAATGTTAACGGACATTACTATGTATTGTCTGTATTTACTTTTTGATGTGCAATGATCATACTTTATAATCTGTCTAAAAATATTATTGTTTCAGGTGACGCATTTAATTAGTATAAATAATTAAAAAATGGCATGCCTCATTTGCATATGCAAATAGCATGATACCACTACCGCGTCTCTACCAGTAAATTCAAGATTACTAAACATGCTAAATGATTATATATGTACAGCGGGCACTCATACTTTTTGGAACTGGTGGAATAGTGACACAATTGTACACTTATTTAATTCCTATAAGCATGCTTACGGTAGCGCTTCCAACCAATGCGGCCCTGGGGCCCGTTTCACTAAACTTCTTAACTAAAAACTAAAATGTTAGTAAACACACATTTAGGATCGTCTAGAAAATTCAATTGATGTATTTACATTTATTGAGCATAGGCTGCATATGCAGCATATGCTCATTAAATGTAAACCCAATAATTGTTTACAAGAAAACAGTGTTGATGTGCAATGTGCAATTTATAGACTATCATAATTTTGCACTTACGAATATTTTAGTCGTACGAAGTTTAGTGAAACGGCCCCCGGGTTCGGACTTCAGCTGGGTCGGTGCATGAGATGACATGTTGATCGCCACATCGAACCAGTGGGTTTCCTCCGAGTACTCCGGTTTCCTCTCACATTAATCATGGCCGCCATTACGCCTTCACTTGTGTCAACGAAAGCATCTGTATATTAAGTGCTTTCGCGATTGTTTGTACTCGTTGTAAAAGAAATAAAGTTTAAACGTGTTGTACATAATTATCGCGTTAAAGGTACATGCCCACTCAGTAAGGCACAAAATGGGCCATTTTCTGGCAAAATAAACGTTCATTCACCATTACCCCACGTCTTGATTGGCATTATTATACATTTTATATCAGACGTAACTTTCCACACTGATATCAGGGGCGATAACCGTGTTTCACTTTTATGTTAACGGACATTACTATTCATTATCTGTATTTATTTGTTGATGTGCCATCATGCCACATTTGCATTTTACAATAACCTGATACCACCGCGAGTCACTATCAGTAAAATATATATTATTAAATGATTATATCTGTAAAGCGGGCACTCGTAATGTTTAGAACTGGTGGAATAGTGACACAATTATACACTTATATAATTCCTATAAAGAACATGTTGTGCCTACTGAGTGGGCATGTACCTTTAAGACGACCTCTTAAATTGTCAAAATTAGATAAATAATACATTATTATATATGACGAAACAATTACTGTCGTCTACTGTTTACTTTGTTTATCGCATTTTCATTCTCATCAAACATTCTTTGACAACTCTTTAGAATCATGCCCAAAGGGCATTGTTCTAAAGCGTTACCAACGCATATTTTTATTGAGGAAGAAAACAACATTTCAAACAACAGTTCTCGTGGTTAACTATTGTCCCGGTCACATGAAGTTCCCGGACAGTTTACGGGCCCCGTGGGTAATCATAGGGGCGCCGTGTAGCCCGTGGCTGAACGTTGATCATGCACACATTTCAGACACGGGCTTCCTACGATTGTGCGGGCCCATATAAAGTAAGGGGCTCGTACGGGTGCCCGTACCGGTCCCTTACGGACCCGCGTGAATGTTGGGTGTTATGGGCCCCGTATGGGCTCTCACGGGCCCGTACGTTCTTTACAATTTCGTGTAGGCCACTTACGGGCCCCTAAGCCCGTACATCATCATCACGGGTCCGTACTGTGCCCACACGTGCACATGAGTTACAAAACCCGTTGGATACACATACGGGTTCTTGCGCTCCCGTGTCCAAAAGAAATCGCAAGAACACGCAGAGAACCCGTAGAAAGCCCGTGAACCCCGGAATGCATGTGACCACAACATCGCAGAATGGTGATTTCGCACTGACTTCCCATGGACCACAGGCCCATACGGTTCCCCAGTCCTACGGGTCAGGGGCCAGTTTCACTAAACATCGTATGACTAAAATGTTCGTAAGTGCAAATTTATGATAGTCTGGAAATTTCAATTCATGGATTTACATTTATTGAGCATAGGCTGCACATGCATCATATGCTCAATAAATGTAAATCCAATAATTGTTTACAAGAAAACGTTGTTAATGTGAAATTTACAGACTATCAAAAGTTTACACTTACGAACATTTTAGTCGTAAGAAGTTTAGTGAACGGCCCCCTGGGTCCACCCGTAGGTCGCATATATGGAAGCGTTAGAATTGGCACTAGGATACTTCCATACACGTCTGACCGTGTCATTACCGGTTGGCACCTACATGCATACATCATTACAGGTGAACATATCCACTAAATATTTTCCAGCATCAGGGGCCCGTTTCACAAAAATGTGTACGACTAAAATGTTCGTAAGTGCAAAATTATGATGGTCTGTAAATTTCACATTAACACTGTTTTTTTTTAAAACAATTATTGGATATTGCATAGGCTGCATAAATGTAAATCCATCAATTGAAATTTCTAGACAATCCTAAATTTGCACTTACGAACATTTTAGTCGTAAGACGTTTAGTGAAACGGCCCCCAGTAGCCTATTTCATCAACATTGCAAAGTATACTTTACTAGCAAAGTATACTTTGAGGGAGTAATCATTATTTTTTCCTGAAATGCATTATTTCATATAGAACTAACAAATGCATATATTTCATGATTAAAAGTATGCAGAATTATTATACTGAATTTATTACATTATCACAGCCAAATTGGCTGTGATAATGTAATAAATTCAGTATAATAAAAATTAATAAATTTATCATAAAATTGAAAATGTCTCCCTCAAAGTATACTTTGCTACTAAAGTATACTTTGCAATGTTGATGAAATAGGCTACTGGTGTTAGTGTAAATGTAAAGTGCACATCCTGATGATACGGCTCGTCACCAGCCGGCTGATGTGGATACACACTATTTGCCAACACTACTATACTGGGGCCTGTTTCACTAAACTTCGTACGACTAAAATGTTCGTAAGTGCAAATTAACTATCGTCTGGAAATGTCAATTAATGGATTTACATTCATTGAGCATATGCTGCATATGCTCAATAAATGTAAATCCAAAAATTGTTAACAAGAAACCACTGTTGATGTAAACTTTACAGACTATCATATGTTTGCACTTACGAACATTTTAGTCGTACGAAGCTTAGTGAAACGGCCTATAGTGTTGAAAGGGTTAATTATATTTAGAGACGAGCAGAAATTCAAATACAATTATTCCCTGAAAACAAAAATAAATCGCCTCTAAATTCCAATTATTAGATAACAATTGACAGTTAGAGGCGAACTTTTTGTTGTCATGGCAATTTTTTATTTCTCTGACTTTGTGTTTGTTTCAACTATACATACATACAACTATGATGTTTTCACATTTTACTACTCTTAGTACAGGAGCATTAGCTATAACCTCGAAAAAAATGCAGAAAGCTGATTTGTTCAGCAAAGTTACCTGGAGCCATCCTGAGTCCATAGACAAAAGTTATCATCTGGAAAATGTGAGCTCGATGTGTAATCCAAGATGGCGTCCAAGATGGCCGCCAATAATATGAAGAGTCATATATCTTTAATGTTTTGATCTTAAACTAATATAACATAACCCAGTTTCATGCTAGAGGATGTGAGGAATCTAAATATAATGTCATATCATCGGTTAGATGTCAAGGTTATCTGAAAATTTCAAGAATGTCATCTGCAAATAATTCCAAATAATCACGAGAAATCTGCGCAATTTTATTATATTTCTGTATTTATTTACCAGTACAGTGCATGCACCTCCTTTATATTAGTACGTAAACAATACTAGGGAGAGTAAGTGCTTCAGCTTATATAATTATCCTAATATGACCTTAAATATCGCACAAAACAAGTTTCAATGTTGCGGATGCTTACAGTCTACACTTTTATGTCGAAATGGTGAGAAAGTTAATTACTGCTCATCGTCACCATCGAGAGGATAGCAATTTGTTCATGTTTGGCAAATGCATGACGAGCACATTGTTGTGCATCCTTTCTTGCAGTCACATGCTACAATATGGAGTACACTGTCAGGTGCTACAGATACATCTCTCAGAACAGTTTTCAGCATATTGCCCCTGAGCTCCCAGACCCAAACAGTGGACTCTAGATCTCCAACATGACCAAGCCATTATTGTACAGTGAACTATCTTCTGTACGAGTGATATCTTGCAGCTGCCTATGTTGGTGGGTGGCTCTCCAGTTTGAAGCTGCTGTTGCTCTTCTTGCCGCCCTTTTGCTTGTATTGTACACAACGCAGCTTGTCAACAGATGTAGACTGCTTGGCATTACTAGTATATAGCTTCAAGAGTATTGTCTCCCCCACCCGTGCAACTACATTCTGACTGGAGTCGGAAGTTCGAAATACATACGCTACTGTCAATCTTACTGACAACAGTAAATGCCTTCTTCCCAACGCCGAAGGGGGCAGAGACCTATCACACCCTAGGATGGCATGGCCGAGAAGAAACGTGTGTACGTGCATTGGGTTGCATCGCTTGTTGAATGTCACTGACTTTATAAACAAAATTCATTGAGCATGTTGAGTAACGCATGTAGAAGTTTGTGGTGGTGACTATCGACCAGCATGACAAGCAAGTCAGTGTCCGTGCCGACCAGTACCACGGGACGACATGGGTGAGCATCGGCGTAAGTTATGGTTGAACGTGGCAACATGTATTCAGCGTCTACGGTAGCCTGAATACATTTCACACCTTCGACGGTGAGCTTCTGTTTGACTTTTCTATCAGTCGGATATTTTAGGTGCGACTGGCTAAGAGAGCGTTGATTTGTAGAAATGGCTAAGGACAAGCGTTGATTTGTAGAGATTGGTCGGTGAAGATCAACAATTATGTCTGCAGATATGGTTTGACTGAGACTGTGTCTATTCTGTTCTGCAACTGTAGTTGACATGGTGGTATAACCATCAAAACAAAATGTACACTTGTCATAATTATTTAGCACATTGGATACATAGTTGTCACAGACATTTCATATGTACAAGTATCCGGATCGGTTGACCATGCCACACTCTGCAATAAATGGCCGCCATCAATAATGTAGTACGGGTTCTCGCCTTCATCACGTGTTGTGGGGGTAACTGGGGCTTTCAGCTGATTAGCCAGAACACTTGTATTGTTCTTCCGCAACACTCCCTTATCAAATAATGCTGGTGGCTCTTTTCTGAACTCATGCCGAAGGTGATATTCCATGTCTGATGACACATGTAACACGCATGAACAGTAGGATGGAATATATCTAAACTTCATGATTACAGACTGTCACTAGTGTTCGCGCTTACTTACAACTCGGTCATTCCTTTTAAATTTAGCGTCAGCATAATTATCACGTGTAAGGCATTCCTCAGCTTCCCTCCAGAGCAAACACAATTTGCATTAACAGATTTGTGTGCAACTAGTCATGTTGAGACAGAGACCAGACTGCCACAATGATGGCTTGTGTAACAGAAAGGAAAGTGATCACCAAGCCAATTCCGAAATATGGCATAGTGTTGTCCATCACGCGCTGTTTGGAGACTCACATGCAATTGTGCTGGTCGCTTGTTTGCAAATGAATCCCACGGAAGTGACTCACAGACAGGAACAGTCCTTGGCAGAATGTGGACCATCATCGAATGGGTGCTACTTGTGATGCCACGACCATGTTTCAAGCCTCATTGTGTCCTTAGCATCCGCATCAGCACCTTCTCAATGGGCTGGTCCGTCGGGTTACCTAACCAGAATATGTCTGCATTTATTGAAATTTTCAGTATCGAAAAGTAACAAGTGCATGCGATATTTGACATTTGACCTTGACATTGGTCTTATTAGCTGACCTTGAAGCATTTGAACAATTATGAAGTCACCAAACTACTATCTTACATCCCAAAACCAGATATTAGAGGTAAATTATGCATTGTTTTATGAACATGCATTAATACAATGTGATTTGTATTTTTTTGGCGGTCATCTTGGATTTCTCAGCGAGCTCACATTTTTCAGATGATAACTATTGTAAATCAATTAAAAAATATGCAAGCTACCACTGGGGAATAAATCAGCTTTTTGCATTTTTTTCCAGGTTCGGGTGTTTTAGAGCGGATTGCTCCTGAGCTATGTACAGTTTGATAGAATCTAGAGTTTGTGTAGCAGATCACGTGCCGATTTTATCAGCATTGCAAAGTATACTTATCTAGCAAAGTAACTTTGAGGGGGTAATCATTTATGTTTCCCAAAATGCATTATTTCATATAGAACTAACCACTGCATATATGTCATGATTCAAAGAATACATAATTATTATACTGAATGTATTACATTAACACAGCCAAAATGGCTGTGATAATGTAATACATTCAGTATAATAAAAAATAATAAATTTATCCTTAAAGCCCCTATACGGCTCAAGTTGCCGAATTTGGCCTCCTATTGGGTTTTCCCACACATAAATCCAACAGGTTTCTATTTACACACACTTTGAAACTGTTTGCATTCATTTTGGTACAACAATGAGTTTGTAGTCGATGAAAATATCAATGTGTGTTGATAAACAAACAGCAGGTGCGTGTTTCAAAGCCCGATCGATTTTCCGATAGACGCTCGGGTCAACTCCTCAACTGCCCGATTCGCGGCCGATGAATTCCGATAGCCGGAGTTTATCGACTCGGTTCCGAGCCGAAGCTGTTGGGTTACGGAAATGAAATTGTCAATATTGACATTTTGCACTGAGTGGTACACAAAACAAGTTTTTGTTGTCTTCACATTGCGATTAAGATGTCAATCTCAAGACTTGAGATGTATCTATTAGGCAGTATATGTTAGTTTTGTGTACTAAATCAGTTGCCAAACATGTTTTTTGTGTTTGAAAAAATCGGAAAATTGTAATACTGAGCCGTTCAGGGCCTTTAAATTCTGAGCTATCTGTAACGGTTATTCACAGCGTTGTTCACCTGTGGAGAAAATGGGGACACTTTGTAGAATCCATGGATCGTCGCTGAAATGAAACGGGTTTATGAATGTTTAAACTGCCACATCCGGGCTCGTCTGTGTACAAAGCCATCCTGTGTCTATCCATGCGTCGCAGATGTTTAATTATTGTATCGCTATTCCGCTTAAATTCAATATTAGCCTCTGCATTAGGCAAACATGGATACACGCGAATACATGTATGTGTAGTTGAATATACATTTAGTCTGAATGTATCGACTCTGGTCGGATATGTGTAGTTGGTGACATGGCAGTGGGATATATGTGTACAATGTTGTTTGTCCAAGTCGGCACGGTCGGTGATGTACTGTAGTGGACGGATGGATGGATCAGACGGCAACCGATTGTCACGGACGGGCGATATTTAAGGTACATGTATATACACTATCGCCTGCGATATTCTTGTCAAGATATGTCAATTGCATTATTTCAAAATACAGTGGAACCCCTCTAAACCGGACACTCCGAACAATATGGATGTTTAACTTAGATGTGTTTCGCTGTTATGTTTCTCTGATTACAATGATTTTTCGTGATTGCAAAACACTAGAAAGTGTCATGAAGTGCTAACATGTCTGATTTACAGTGGAACATCTCCAACCCTGACACCCTGGGGACCTCCCAGTGTGTCCGGTTTGGAGAGGTCCCACTGTACTTGAATATTGAGATACCGCATACCTCTCCAACCCCTAGTCCGTCCCCAAACCTGGCGGGCAATGCATTGATACACATTCGCTGAGTACGTTTCACCTTATCTTAACCCGAATTTTCTGTCTGTAACGACAGACAATTCGGGTTAATCTTAGGTTAGTCTGGTTAGTCTGGTTAGTCTGAGCTGTAGCACATGTAGCTCAGCTCAGGCTCATTCAATCAAGTTGCTTGATTTGTCAGGCACAGTAGTCAAGTGATTTTAAATAAAAATGAATTAAAATACTAGCAATATTTGCTATAAGTAGTACTCGTTCGTACGACTTTCTGATTACTCTTGTATTTAGTTTGTTCGGGTTCTTGTAGTCTTGTCGTTGGGGGGGGGGGGGGGGGGGGGGGGGGGGGGGGGGGGGGGGGGGGGGGGGGGGGGGGGGGGGGTGGGGGGGGGGGGGGGGGGGGGGGGGGGGGGGCAACGACAGCTATCGGTCATAGGTTGAAGTAGCGAACCAAGGTATATAAATACATTAAATACTTTACTCCCTGTTATAACACATTAAATTAAATGCGTTATAACAGGGAGTAAAACAGTATGTAGCTTATTGATATGTTTAGGTATAGTTAATGTAAGTATAGGCCTTGCTCCGTTACTTCAACCTGTTTTACCGGTTTGTCCGCCCTGTTAAATACTTTACTCCCTGTTATAACACATTAAATTAAATGCGTTATAGCAGGGAGTAAAACAGTATGTAGCCTATTGATATGTTTAGGTATAGTTAATGTAAGTATAGGCCTTGCTCCGTTACTTCAACCTGTTTTACCGGTTTGTCCGCCCTGCATCCGCCAACACAACATTGTCACCGCGAGAATTCGAAAAGTTACTATCCAATTTTCACCGATCTACATGAACACTCACTATATTTGTTTATAGATCGGGTGAGTTTATTAAAGCAGGCATATCACACGCCATATGGTGTAGTGGTCATCCTTATAATACCCCTCCCACCACTCCCCCGGCATATGAAGTATGTCGAGGGGTATATATAGTTTTTGCCTTTCCGTCCGGTTGTCCGTAACATAAACATAACATTTTGTTATAATTTCTGCTTCTCTTCATGGAATGCTTTCATATTTGATAGATGTCTTACTAACATCATCGTGCACCAGTGTGCCCATAATTGCTCCTCCTATATGACCTGCATGCCCAGGATCAAGGCCAAACATGACATATAAATTATAGATTGGACCAATTGGGGACTGGGGGCATCCGTGAACCCCTACTCACTTGCTCTAGCTGCCCGGCTGAACTCGAAACATTACCTTAACCCTTTCACCCCTAAGTAACTTAATGGGCTGCGATATGTTAATTTTGCAACCAATCCAATCGTCACAAAATGATTTTCAGATTAGTCCATTTACGAAAATGGGGGTGTTTTTTCTTGTACAAAAATATGAAAATTACTTGCAAAAAGTGCAGATCCTGATGAGACGGCTCGTTACGAGCCGGCTCATCTGGATCTGCACTGTTTGCATAAACCGCTATAGCGGGCTTTCGGGTTCAAAGCGTTAATGCATCAGTCAATGTAAATCCCCGCCCCCCCCCCCCCCCCCCCTCCGGGGGAGGGGCGGGGCTTTACCGGGGCATACCCCGGGGCTTTTACCTTTCATGATGCCCCGCACTGCGGGGACTTTACCGGGGCTTTAACTGTTGCTAAGAAATTGAGCGGGGACATACCCCGGGGCTTTACCGGGGCTTTACCGGGGTTTTATCAGACTGTTATCAAGATATGTACATGTATGTTTACCTGAATACTGTTGTGTGGGAGGGGTGACATGGGTTTAAACTGTTTAATACGATCTACTTTCACTGTGGACTGTTTAATACTGGCAAATTTTGTTTAATATAAACAAAATTGTTTTCAAATAATTCCTCTGTTTATATTGCACTGCCGTTATCCGTTATCCGTTATCCCAGCCCCCCCCCCCCAACACGTGGAAAATTCTGAGACATTCCCCCCCCCACACACATTGAAGGAAAACCCGAAGACCCAGACCCTCCCCCTCCCCCCCTGGAAAGTGATTCATTACCCGACCAACCATGGAAAATCCCCCCCCCACGAGATTCTTTACCACATGGAAAGTGGATCTTTACCCAACAAACCCTGGAAAATCCCGAGACCCCCCCCCCCCCCCCCTGGAAAATCCGAGACCCCCCCCCCCCACATGTGAAAATCCCGAGACCACACCTGAAAGTGATTCTTTACCCAACAAACCCTGGAATATCCCGAGAACCCCACCCCCCCCCCCCTGGAAAATCCCGAGACCCCCCACCCACCTGGAAAGTGATTCTTTACCCAACAAACCCTGGAAAATCCCGAGACCTGGAAAATCCAGAGAGACCCCACCCCCCCCCACCTGGAAAGTGATTCTTTCTACCCAACAAACTTTCCCTGGAAAATCCCGAGACCCCCCCTCCCCCCCACCTGGAAAGTGATTCTTTGGTACCAACAAACCCTGGAAAATTCCCGAACCCCCCCTGGAAAATCCAGAGACCCCCCCCCCACCTGGTAAAGTGATTCTTTACCCAACAAACCCTGGAAAACCTCCCGAGACTCACCTGGAAATGAAAATCCTAAAATCCGAGGAAAACCACCCCCCCCCCCCCCCCCCCCCCCCCCCCCCCCCCCCCCCCCCACCTGGAAAGTGATTCTTTACCCAACAAACCCTGGAATATCCCGAGACACCCCCCCCCCCCCCCCCCTGGAAAATCCCGAGACCCCTCCCCCCCACCTGGAAAGTGATTCTTACCCAACAAACCCTGGAAAATCCCGAGACACCTGAATGGTTCTTTACCCAACAAATGGAAAATCCCGAGACCCCCCCCTGGAAAATCCCGAGACCCCACCTGGAAAGTGATTCTTTACCCAACAAACCCTGGAAAATCCAGAGACCCCCCACCTACCTGGAAAGTGATTCTTTACCCAACAAACCCTGGAAAATCCCCGAAACCCCCCCCCCTCCCAAAACCCCCCCCTCCAGAGGATCCAGGAAAGTGATTTTACCCAACACCGGAATATGGAAAGACCCCCCCCCCCCCCCTGTATTCCCGAGCCCCCCCCCCCCCCCACCTGGAAAGATTCTTTACCCAACAAACCCTGGATCCCGAGACCCCCCCCCTGGAAAATCCCGAGACCCCCCCCCACCTACCGGAAAGTGATTCTTTACCCACAAACTGGAAAACCAGAGAACCCCCCCCCCAAACCCTGGAAGTGATTCTACCCAACAACCCGAAAATTCAGACCCCCCCCCCCCTGGAAAATCCAGAGACCCCCCCCCCACCTGGAAAGTGATTCTTTACCCACCCAACAAAATAGACCCTGGAAAATGAGAACCGGAGGCTACCCAACAAACCCCCCCCCCCCTGGAATAAAATCCCGACCCCCCCCCCCGGACCCAGACCCACCTGGAAAGTGATTCTTTACCCAACAAACCCTACCCGGAACTACCCTGGAAAATCCCGAGACCCCCCACCCACCGGAAAGTGATTCTTTACCCAACAAACCCTGGAAAATCCCGAGAACCCCCCCCCCCCCAAGGAAAATCCCACCCCCCCCCCCCCACCCACCTGGAAAGTGATTCTTTACCCAACAAACCCTGGAAAATTCCCAGAAACCCCCCCCCTGGAAAATCCAGAGACCCCCCCCCCCCACCTGGAAATGTGATTCTTTACCCAACAAACCCTGGAAAATCCCGAGACCCCCCCCCCCTGGAAAATCCCGAGACCCCCCCCCCCCACCTGGAAAGTGATTCTTTACCGAACAAACCCTGGAAAATCCCGAGACCCCCCCCTGGAAAATCCCGAGACCCCCCCACCCCCCCCACCACTGGAAAAATCCTATTTCTCACACACACACCCTCCCCATGTAAGTAAAAGTATAAAGTGCTGCATTTTATACTATTAATAGGGGGGGGGGGGTGTACTTTTTATGAACCCTGTCTCGAAGAGCCGGTGTCATGTAGTGTTTGCACCGTCCGTGTGTCCGTGCGTTAATACGGTTAAGAAGTTTGTATCATGCAAGGGTCCACTTTTGCGCTATTTAATACTATTCACACATATCCGACCTTCCTTCTACCGAGTCCGTGGGTGGTGCCAAAGGTTAGCGGCTATTTATTTGGTTACTACTATTAACAGGAACGTACCTATTTCAAAGCAACAAACACATATTTACCCTGTACTTAGTCGACCCTACTTGTCCTAACTGTCATTTGGAGGCGGAGCTAGGATGCGTCACACATGCTACTAAGATGCCCAGCATTACACGAAGTTCGGAAACAGACCTACCGGCGTTTCGTCAAGAAATCCAAAAAGTGCTGGAGACTCGAACTTTTACAAACTAAACATATCGGTCATTACCCAGCTGATCATCGACTGTAACGGTTTCAAAACAACTATATCACTAAGTCAACCACCCTAGAAATAGAACGAGTAGCAGGCCAAATGTGCTACCAATTACATCTACAACGAATAAAGCTGCTTGGGTTGTAATAATGGCTTCCCATACTAATAAAAGTTCCCAGATATCTACTATTTATAAGTGACATTTTGCTCTACAACACATCATTTTCGTGCAAGAATATTTCACATTTAAAATCACGAACATTTTTTATTGATTATTGGTGTTTAAAGGCCTATCAACAGCCAGGATCATGTAAGGCCGGGCCAACGATATAGAGACCAATATTACAGGTCAAGTCGGTACATAATACTGTCATTATTCCACCTGGTTTCAAAATTAAAAGGCGAGGTAGGAGGGAGTAGCGAAGGGTAATTTAACGATCGGCGTTCATCCTTACCGGAATGCCGACGTACATGGTTTGGCCCTCGTGTACCAACCATTTCGGCCCGCTGGTACTTGAGAGCTAAATCCTGTTATGCCCATTAAGAAAGTAATAGGATTAAAAGCTAATCGTATTGCTTTTGGGGTGATCTCAGTGATTCTGGTGTAGCATGGACCTGGCACCAGGTCAGGATATTCTAATTTAAGGGCTGAATATATAGTTTATGTAAATATTGAGCTCTGATTTCGGGAATTTCCCTCATTTCTTACAGGTTGAATACAGGATAGTCCATCCTGTTGGCCCGGCCTTACATGACCCTGGCTGTGATAGGCCGTTAAACACCAATAATCAATCAATCTTATCTGAAGCTCTGATTTATATTGCATACAGTACACAGGAGCTATTCACATGTAAATATATTGTAAATAATTGTATACCTAGCAGTTAAAAGGGATATCTTTTCTTTTAGGCATATGCCACGGATATAGAGACCAATATACAGGTTGAGTCGGTACATAATACTGTCATTATTCCACCCGGTTTCAAAATTAAAAGGGGGAGGTAGGAGGGAGTAGCGAAGGGTAATTAACAATCGGCGTTCATCCTTACCGGAATGCCGACGTACATGGTTTGGCCCTCATGTACCAACCATTTTGGCCCTGGTACTTGAGAGCTAAATCTGTTATGCCCCATTAAGAAAGTAATAGGATTAAAAGCTAATCGTATTGCTTTTGGGGTGAGCTAAGTGATTCTAGTGTGGCATGGACCTGGCACCAGGTCAGGATATTCAATATTGAGCTCTGATTTTACAATACTATCGAATTTCCCCTCATTTTTTTATCTGATCACTACAATTGAAAACCACGTATTGTTTAATTACGCCATTTGCTTCCCTTCAAAAGAAAAGATATCTCTTTAACCTTTCCAACACCACATACCTTTTTATAGGCTTTGGTGGACGGTGTAGATCCTGAAAGGCGGTTTCTAACGAGCCGTCTCATCAGGACCTGCACCGCTTGCAAACATTCTCATAATGTTTTGGCACAAAATAAATCTTCAAAAATAGAATGTGTTTGTGTTGGCTTGATATTTTGATACACGTACGCTTTGAGTATTAAACCTATTACCAAGACGCTGTAGACGGTGTCTGGGCACCGTGTAAGTTGTACTGTTTATTTAGATTCATGAAGACGGTGATCAACACATTGTCTGTCGCTTTCACTGTATGTTGTTCGCAGCACTCTCTCAAATTTAGTCACACGGAGGGGTTCTTTCGTCATGGGTGGGAGGTAGGAGGCGCAGCGAAGGGTAATTTAACGATCGGCATTCATCCTTACCGAATGCCGACTTATATGGTTTTGGCCCTCATGTGCCAACCATTTCGGCCCCTGGTACTTGAGAGCTAAATCCTGTTATTCCCCATTAAGCAAGTAATAGGAATAAAAGCTAATCGTATTGCTTTTGGGTTGAGCTAAGTGATTCTAGTGTGGCATGGACCTGGCACCAGGTCAGGATATTCAATATTGAGCTCTGATTTTGGGAATTTCCCTCATTTTGTACAGGTTGAATACAGGATACTACATCCTGTTGGCCAGGCCTTACATGACCCTGGCTGCTGATAGGCCGTTAAACACCAATACTCAATCAAATTGAAAAATCCCCATCTCAAGAATGGACTAGTCGGAAAATTTGAATGGCCCAATGCAATCGCTCCGAACGTATAAAGCATGGAACAATCCATCAAGTTACTTGGGGTTGAAAGGGTTAAGATACACGTATCTATCCATTGTTGACTATTATTATGTCCCCAAGAAATGGAATTTTGTGGCCATTATGTTTTGCACGTGTCTGTCCGTCTGTCCGTCCGTCTGTCTGTTCGTCCGTCACACTATGTATACCTTGTGCGTTCAAGTCTGTTTCTCAGCCACTGGAACATATACAGCCACCACAAACTTGGACAATGTGATTAGCTGTACACCAGAAACCAACATAAAGCTTTGACCTTCATTTGACCTTGACCTACTTTTTCCACGTTTATATCGACTTAGTGTTTTTTTGTGAAATCATGTTTATTCGGGAAATGGTCTCGTGGGGCCATCGCTGTGTTTTTGATACAGACACGATTTTCTAGTTAATATTTGTACATGTACTTGCACAAGCAGGGAAAATGGTCAGGTAGTTTTCTGTCAATTTTTGCAGTATTATAAACACTCGACATTTGAACTCGCTCACACAAATCAACTCTTGGGAAGTATAATATAAAAATACAAGAAACTTTGATGATATGTTTAATACATAGATGTTACCTGGTCACAGAGTTATATTAAAACATTATAGTATTTCAATATGTCTACAATATTAGAACCGTAAATTTAATAAGGAATGTGCCCGCCCCAGCAGGGGGGGCTTTTTACGGGGCCTTTTGGGGCTTTTACCAACCAGATGGCCCCGCAGTGGCGGGGCATTTTACCGGGGCTTTTACCGACCATGTTGCCCCGCAGTGCGGGGCCTTCACCGGGGCTTTAACAGCAACGAAAATATAAGCCCCGCTATTCCCCCGGAGGGGGGGGGGGGGGGGGCGGGGACTTACATTGACTGATGCATAACTTAGATATTGCTCACCAAACTTTTATTCATGAACATCGTAAAAATAAGTTATTGAATCAAGCATAGTGGAGGGCACATGCCAGAGTTATCACCCCTTGCCATATTGTTCTGTTTATTATACATCCTTGGATAGCAATCATTAACACATCGGGGTTTCGTTCATTCCTTAAAGTACCTGTATGGTTTTACTGAGCCTGTGACCGCTATAAGTATAACAAATAATATCCAATTACCACCGAATTTATCAAAAAGGTTATAATAACTGGGACACATTCTCAAACATACGGAGCCCCGCAGGGGACATGGATTTTTTTTTTATTAATTCGTTCCCACGATATCACAATTCGTTCCCACGATATAACAATTCGTTCCCTCGAATTAACAATTCGTTCCGACGAATTAACATTAATATTACTGATAGAGACACGTGATGTATCACGCTGGTTTGATGCAACTGAGGCAGGGCATTTTTAAATTAAATCTGTATAAATAGTTGTTTTGTTAACCTTTTAAGGTACACGATTATCGTCCCGATATGAAGAGTGGCAATTACATTTGCTATAAAAAGTATAATAATGCCAATTTAATACGCCCGATAATGGTACGTGCAACCTCTGTACAGCAGCCACTCATGGGAAGACAAAAAACTGGCTATTGTAGAGGTGGCTGTTGTAGGGAGGTTAACGCTGAATTCAATTTTGTCGTCTACTGTTTATTTACTTTCTTCGATAATTGTCATCAAAGACATGTTTTGACAGCATTTTAGAATCATTTCCAATGGAAATGATTCTAAAGTGCTGTCAACACATGTTTTTTATTGATAAAGAAGGCAAAGGCAACAGCAGACGACAATTATCGTGTTCAGCAGTCTAAGGGTTAGATATAGAGGAAATCATCCATTTGGGAGATAAAATAGCGGCTGTTACAGAGGTGGCCGTTCGTGGAGGTTCGACTGTACATGTCGTATCTAAAGAATGGGCAAAACACATTTATCTCCTTATGTTACAACCTGGGATATGTGAGTCAAGGTTTAACATTTTCTGTTACCTAATGTCTCTGTTACCGAAGACGAGAAAACCTTAACCCTTACACTGCCGAATTAAATGTTGTCGTCTGCTGTTTATTTTTTATTTTCGATGGTTTGATAGCATTTTAGAATCATTTCCAGTGGAAATGATTCTAAAGTGCTGTCAAACCATGTCTTTATTGAGAAAGAAGGCAAAATATAAAGCATGAGCAGACGACAATTTTCGTGCTCAGCAGTCTAAGGTAAATCCGGTACAGGCAGACCGTCATGTCCGTCAGACGGTCACTTTTAGACGAACAGACAGACAGTGTGGCAACGTGTGCGGGGTACATACAAAGCTACACGGGTGATCATACTTGCATAAATCTTACGACGTTATGGAATTGTTTTTAATAAACAACAACATCTTATAAATAATCTAATCCAACGTGCTATATAATGATTAGGTCGATTTTTTCTCTAAGGTATTATATATAGAGCATTGAGTGAGATTGGCAGTACTGTAACTATTATCATTAAATTCTATTAAATAATTCACGAGGTGCATGATCACGTGGTTATAACAACAACAGTGGCTGAAAGTGTTGAAATTTTGCCCACTCCAAAGTAAGTATTATTTGGTATTTTCCTTAATATATAACGGATTTTGATGAAATATGGCGCAGCAAACGCGTCTTCACGAGTTACATTTGGTCGTCCAGGGAGTTCGGCACAGACTTGTGTCGTTTTTGTGAAGAATTGATTTCCGTGTCTACAGAAGTTTGGACCAAAGTACAGAGACCACCAAATGCAGCTGAACAAGACGCGTTTGATGCGCCATATTTCATAAAAATCCGTTACGTAATAAGGACAATATAAAAGAATACTAGTACGTTCTTTGAAACGGATGGATTCTGGAAGTTTCAGTACTTGTTGTTGTTGTTAGTACCACGTGATCATACACCTAGATTCAGATCAATTGGAATGTAGTACAATAATTCCAGCACAAAAATATTTACACAATTCCCTAACATTTGATTGGCCCGTAGCAAGTCTCTGTCCAAAATTTATATCCCAGTAAACTCCCACACCGAACTACTTTCTGTAACCGTCAGGCGCAGTTAAAATAATTCTTAAGAAAACGGAAAATAAACACATTTTCTTGATGAATTTATTTCAAATGCTGGAATTATAAGGAATGAATGGCCTTTTTGTGGAAGTTATCGGGGATATAAACTTGGAAAAGTCGCGGGAATACTGGACGAGGCCTTCCAGCCTTCGTCCAGTATTCCCGCGACTTTTCCAAGTTTATACCCCGATAAATTCCACAAAAAGGCCATTCATTCCTATAATGAATCCATACTTGTGACATAGCTTCACACAGGACTAAGCGACACCTTTGCATACGGTGTTCGTTAAGGCCACTACGATACCACAATACTACGTTGACGATACCACGGTGAAAATAGTACGCTAACACGATGACAATACTACGATAGCGATACTACGATGGCGACAGTATAAGAACGCGATGACGATATTACGATGGCAATACTACGATTATGATACCACGATGGCGAGAGCATGCAACAATTCTCGCATTTCGTACTTGGTGTACCGGCTTTTTCCTCATGTTTTGGCTACTTATCGCTAATTATTGGCTGCATATTAATCGTTTTCGATGTACCCTGCACATACACGTCGCGACCGTTCGATATAACACACTTGATTGCTGATGTCAGTGGGCCGATTTTTCAAATGAAACTAATAGGCAATCAATTAATAGTAGAGGAAAGAAGTGGTCAAAGGTGGCTTATTTAACATGTTTAACGAGTTATGCATTCATCCAGTATCAGCACCCATCAGCACGACGTATATCACATACCAATGCTTTTGTATAGTATTTATGTCTCTGCATATACCAAACTGAAGAAGAAAACTTTAAAGTTTTTTAGACTGCTGGCATAAATTGGAAATTTTCAGTGCGGGTCTGGACATTCAAGATGACGTCCAAAATGGCCGCCACTTTTGAAGATATGCTAAACACTGGGCCAGGAAAATCATATTTATTAATTTAAAATTTCAAACTGCGATGGAATAAGTTTAACACGACAGCAGCTACATAATGTAATACAAAAGAGTATTAGATGTTACAAGGTCAACGTCACAGTCAAGGTCAAATTTTAGTAACTTTTCACCATTCTACCTTAGATCACGACTGTACGATAACGATATTACGATACAGTGCAACCTCTCTACAACAGCCACCATTGGGAAGACGCAAAACTGGATATTGTAGAGAGGTGGCTGTTATAGGGACGTTAATGCTGAAAGTTTGTCGTCCGCTGTTTATTTATTTTCTTAAAAAAATTCTCATCAAAAACATGCTTTGGCAACATTTTAAAATCATTTCCAATGGAATGATTCTAAAATGTTGTCAAAACATGTTTTATTGGGAAAGAAGGCAACAGCAACATCAGACGACACTTTTCGTGCTCAGCAGCTAAGGGTTATATAGAGAGGAAATTATCCATTTGGGATATAAAATAGCGGCTGCTATAGAGATGGTGTTATTGTAGAGAGGTGGCCGTTCGGGGAGGTTCGACTGTACTATGATGGCTGTACCACGATAGCACGACAACGATAGTCACACGTTCAGTGCTGATGCTAATTGCTACAAAGTAATATCTGGGCATGAAGAGATGCCATGAAACTATGAACAGTATTTGATTTACTTTCATTGTTTATTTCAGAAATTTCGATGACAAGCATTGGAAAACACGTGGATGACATGAACATAGCGAAACATTGCCTTTGTAGGAGAGTCAACACACAAACGCCACGTCGCTACCTACACGTGACGGCCATCTTGGCGTGCATTGCAGCGCTACAAACCATCTGTTTGTTTGGCCAACCATGGTATTGCCTCCGTGTTGACCTTGACACGTGTCCAAACTGCGCGTCTATAATTGGTGCAGTGGGCGCCATCTTGGACGACAGTACCGAAGAATCTGCTCTACAAAAGAGGCTGAATCTTCCCGTGTCACAAGACGAACTTTCCGAAGCGTTAATGGTGGACAATGGTAGCTCAAGTACTGAGTATGGTATACGGGACTGGTTGAGCATTCACGTGGGCTTGTTGGCTGTGGCTGTTTGCTCGGAAGGCGTTCCCGTATGTGGAGAACTTGGTATAGGCAGGGCCATCGGGTACATTGGGCGGATACAACCATACAGGGACATACTTGGTGAGTATATAAATGCACATTTGCTAGTGTTAGTATAATACTAGACAGTGGAACCTCACCAAACCGGACACCCTGGGAGGTCCCCAGCGTGTCCGGTTTGGAGATGTTGCAATGTAAAACTGGCAGATGACTACTTGACACGATGTCCGTCTTTCTGTCTGTCCGAGATTTGCTTTATCGTTTTTGGAGACCCAATATCTTTGTTACTGTAAGTAGGTTTCACGTAAAACCTCATATTCTGCGTGTTTGTCATCGTCCATATTTTTATTCTGCCGCCCACTGATTCGCTCACTCTACTGAAGGTCAAGGTCAAATGACTTACACATTTGTGTTAACGTTTTTGAGGGGTACATCCATCAGTGTTTCAATGGCACGTTTCAATATAGGCAATACGGATTTATTAGGCGAGTATGTTCTCGTTATTATGGATCGATACACAAGAACAATAGTCCTTAGGCCAGCCGTAGACCCCCCTCCCCCCACCCCGCTATGCGGAATTTTGAAGACCTATATAGCAGTGTAGCTTGATATATAAGGAAATTAAATCCACTTGTTGGACAGTTGACATCGGTGGCAAAAGTACTTTAAAATCACTTTAATTATTAAAATGACGGAATTAGGACATCAACGAAATTAGGATGCTTTGTTTAGTGTAATCTAATGCTATAATCACACTCACTGCTACTAAAATAAAAGCATAGTGGTGAAATTTAAAAGTGTAATAGTTTGGTACAAATGGTAAAATGTAAGTATCGAACAAAACTCAAAATGGCCGCCATCCGCAGTAAACTTAAAACGTATGTAGAGTGAGAATGCACATGTAGCCATTTTACAAAATCGTGATATCAAACACTACATAATGTTTAATTATTCACTATCTACAACATAATGGAACAATAATGATGAGCTTTACTTGTTTTTAATTCAAAATGGCCATCAAAAATAACATGAACACACTTTTCTAAACTGTCTATTTAACCAAGAGTGAGAGCTTCCATTCGCCGTTACTAAAGCAGAATCTCCGAACATTCGCGGCACTGAAAACAAAAGTAAAGTTCACTTGTTCGAAAAGTAAACTGGTTGAGGTTAAGGCAGAGCTAAATCTATTTGGCCAACTTATTATGTTGTCAGAGGAGCATAATATCAGCATTGATAAGGCACTGTCTTGCCAGTTGGGTCCTGTACCTTGGACCTTAGCCACAGCAGATGGGTGTCCTATGAAGACGGACAAAGCCAAGCTTCTTCACAATGTGGAGAAAGATACGTGTACATTTGAGAAGCCACGTATGGATGAATCTGTCTATATATATGATGGTAATGCTATACTACAGGCTATGACTGGACTTCCGGACACGTTTGAAGATTTGGCAGAGAAGGTGTTCAGTCAATTACCTTGTGCCGAGAGAGTGGACTTTGTAACCGACACATACAAAGATGCTTCTATTAAAAGTTTAGAAAGAGAAAGACGAGGCATCACAGAAACATTCCTGATACACGCACATAAAACGAAAGTACCCAGAGACTGGAAATCATTCATGCGACAATAAGACGCAGCTAATCAAACTCTTATGCACAGAATGGTGTGAAGACAAGTATGCCGAGAAACTAAAAGGTCGTCGAATCATGTTCGCCTGTGAAAACGAGTGTACGTACGTGTATATGCAGCGATGATGGAGTAACTGTCAGCGCGTTTCCTGTCGATGAATTGTTCACATCACAGGAAGAGGCAGACACTCGAATTGTCTTACACTTGCTACATGCTGTAAAAGAAGCTACAACGGGAAAGACCCTGATTGTCGGGTCACCAGACACAGATGTATACATTTTGTTGCTTTCCTTTATTCAAGATATCGAACACAAAGTGTTGTTCGACACTGGTAACGGAAACAAACGAAGCTAGTCAAAGCTGCAATCGAGAAGGAAGGCCCAGATAAGTCCAAAGCACTTCTGGGACTGCACTGTTTCACAGGTTGTGATATAACTAGTGCATTTCTTCGACAATGAAAGATTAAACCGAAAAGGGTCTTGGAGAGAAATCCAGAGTTTATAATTCCCGTGTTTTCGGGTTTGGGAAATGACATACACATTGCATGATGATGCTACATATACAGAACTTGAAAGGTTTATCTGTTGCATGTATGGAAAGGCAACATACACGGACATCAATAAGCTGCGTGCAGACTGGTTTAGGCATAAATATCAACCGGAATCAAGTGGACCGCTCCCCGCTATTGATGGAGTTGACTTGAGTATGTTACCGCCATGCAGATCTTCTCTCAACATGCATACTCGATGTGTCAACTATCAGGCACTTATCTGGAAAGCAGCGTCGGAACCACATCCTGATATTCCCCAGCCTGATGGTTACGGTTGGAAAATAGATGAGAGCCAACGTCTCGTCTCGTCTCGTACTGACAGTCCCATACTTCCACCGGAGATGATAGACATTCTGGCTCAACACTCGTGTGATGTCAACAGCAATGACGAACTGGAAACAGACCGATGATGATGTTGAATTCGATAACCACATAGATATCATCTTTGAGAATAATATTGAGGATGTTATGTGAGATTCAAATATTCCGATACTGATTATTACTTTAGGTATGGATCATTGGCTAAAAAAATGGACCTTACGGCACATACGACCAGTATATCCATATGTCAGCCTGTCTTATCAATGTATACACTGTTTTAAACAGCATTATTGACAGTAGAAACAAACACGAAATTTATATCAAACTGTTTGAGTGTGCAAGAGAAATTATAAGTTGTTGAACAAGTTGCCATGTCCATTTTCTCAGCCAGGAACCCATTATGGTCATAGACGGAAATAGACACTGTCTATGCACAGTACTCACTGACAGATATAACCATTGTTCGAGCAGTTATGTATGCCAAGTGTTGTCTGTATACATGACTAAACATTATGTTTATCGCGATCACTGTGTCATGAAATTAGGATAATACACTTCCGACTAAGACAAATGACCTTACATGCAGCATGTCCGACTAGCGTAACTCTAGATCAGCCTGCGCGTCCGCTTATGTTGTTGGCCATTCGTTCACTAATATAACATTAATGATACCAGCAGAGAAATCACATTTCATTGTAAAATGTGTGATTATGCTACAGGGCCGTAGCCAGAGGTAAAAATCTACCGAGGTAAATCTTATGAAACGTGTATCCAGTGGGAGCGCGTAGCGCGACCCGCATCGTAAAGAAAATCGGCAAAATGTGTACCGAGGCAACTGCCTCGGTTCGCCTCAACGTGGCTACGGCCCTGTGCTACAGGAATTAAGTTGCAAGCCCGTAAGGTACTTTTTTCTCAACCGGCGGCCCACATTGTTAATAGCTGTATTAACATTTGCCATGCGACGACAGTATGGGTGTTCATTGAATTAGGATGAACGTCATTCCAGATTGAGACACACGATGTGATTTTGTACCTTCAGACAACTGCGATATTTCATGAAACCTATTGACAAAAAAATGCCGCATTTTCTGTAAATGACGTCAGAATTTGACAGAAATTTGTGTGTGAACTTGTGGTTTCATTTAAGGAAAATATCACGATTGTTTTATTTATTTTCATACAAAATGGTCATGTATCTAAATATTAACGAACAGTGTTCATCCATTTAATGATTATGACTGCGCCACACTTATTTCTACTTGAAATCAAAGTACTGAAAGTACTGAACATAGGGCACTACAAGAATTCCGCCACGGAAGCAGTGTCGCACCTGAAAATGCCTTGTTGGTACAAAACAATGTTGTAGCAGGATTTTTGTTAAAGTTTCTGCATTACTTTGACATCGCCATGTTTACTTCTGTTTTGTGAATTAAATAGTTGGCCCCGGATCGAGTATATTAAAATATACAAATGACGTCATTGGGGAAACCGCCGACAACATTTTCAATGTATGGAAGCCCAAACTTGTTAGAATCTTTTTTTTGTCGTATTTTCAGTACTTTCATTAATATGGGTATTAATCTACGCTGGATGTGTTATACTGTCATTAATGTGTTCCCTGACTGTAATTTATCACTTACTGACTTATTGACCCCCTTCCCTGAACGTAGAATTGACACTCATGTTGGCGTGTATTGGCCACCATAGACAAATGTCAATCAGGCAGAATTCGGGAATGTCACTAAAATCCGCTGTAAATCCATCGATAGAATGAGGATTAACTTCAGTTAGACCCACGCGTGCGAGTTTAGTTGCGACACAATCGCGATCATTAAACAAATCTGGTTCAACAGGTAGCTGTAACTCCTTGATATCGTTTGTGTGTTGAACGCGTCGCTACCCTATGTAAAAACTGCATGTTGTCGCTGTGAATCGCATAGTAGTGATGCATTTAGTAATCGTTTTCACATAATTCTCTATTCATTATTTAATGTAACTTACGTCACTGTAAGTACCGTATTTCAAAACGATAGTTTAATGATTGTGACATTATATATATACATTGCGAGATATGTGATCAGTGTAGCGCCAAATAAGCCGACGGAGTTTCGCATTCAACGTACATATTGTATTGTATTCCATTAATCAACATAAACATTATTACATGCCATACAGTATCTTAATTATTATTATACCGGTAACGTGAATGTCATTATTAGTACTTATCGCAAATGTCATAAGGTATATTTTGTCTGCATGTGATTAAATATCCGTTGGTTGATGCTGGTATAGCAGTATAACATGCTAGAATGTGTATAACGTATTTAAACATATCACATGTATGTTAATTTGTTTGAATAAACAATTTATTTGCATTTGTCGAGTATTGGTCTTGTCCGAGTACTGGTAAAGTTAATACACACAAATTGGGACCAACAAAATAATAAAATTTTCAACATTTTTGCCACCACTTACATCTGTCCAACAAGTGAATTTCAACTACATATATAAGGCCTATCTAACTATATAGGTCTTCAAAATTCCGCAGAGGGGGGGGGGGGGGGGTAGGGTTTCGATTCCTGGCCCACGGCCTACAAGCCGAACACTGTGGCATATTGTAAAGAAATATCGAGCCAAACCCCTGTGGCATCTTGTAAAGAAATACTAGTATCAAGCCAAACCCCTATGACATCTTGTATAGAAATATCGAGCCAAACCACTGTATCTTGTACGGAGCCCCGCAGAGGACATTGGATTTTTTTTTATTAATTCGTTCCCACAAAATAACAATTATTCCCCTCAATTTAACAATTCGTTCCCACGATATAACAATTTCGTTCCCTCGAAATGACAATTCGTTCCCTCAATTTAACAATTTGTTCCCACGATATTTTATTTCGTGGGAACGAATTGTTAAATTGAGGAAACGAATTGTTATTTCGTGAGAACGAATTAATAAAAAAAAATTCAATGTCCTCTGCGGGGCTCCGTACAAGATACAGTGGTTTGGCTCGATATTTCTGTACAAGATGCGGAGCTCCGTAATCTTGTACATAGAGAATAGTAGGTTAGTGCCGTGAATGGGAAAAAATATCCGGCAAGGCTCAAGAATTTCTTTATTTCTCATCAGAAGTATATGTTGTGACCACTCATTTGAACCGTCTCGCCGAGACGGTTCAAATGAGTGGTCACAACATATACTTTGGTTCAGAAATAAGGAAAATAGATAGAGAATAGTAGGTTAGTGCCGTGAATGGGAAAAAATATCTGGCAAGGCTCAGGAAACGCGATGGGCCAGGCTCTACGGGGCGCCATGCAGGACAGGTTAATTATGTGTACAAAATTGAGTTTTGTAACACTAAAAATCACAAAATTCAATTCTGTGTCACAAAATTCAATTCTGTCAATTCTGTGTCACAAAATTCAATTCTGCATACGTTTCGTATACAAAATTAATTTTTGTTATAAAGGATTCAATTTTGTAAGACAGAATTGAGTTTTGTGAAGAAAATTCAGTTTTGTGGGACAGAATTCATTTTTGTCCACAAAAATTAGTTTGCGTATGATAGTCTATGTCATCTCTACGTTGATTGGTTGAGATCGGTCTTAGTCCATTTTACTAGATGGTGGAGTACACTTGCAGGTTTAAATATTTCAATGCGAAAATATAACCCAATATATCAATATTATACTTCTTTATGGACAGTTATTTTGGTTATATTATGATTACAAATGAGTGGTCACACCATATAAGCATATATACTTTGAAGGAGAAATAAGAAAAATATTCAGAATTTTCACTCAATTATGTAAACAGGGTCAAACATAAAGTAGCCGGGACATAGCTAGACCTCAGAGCATGCCCATATATAGAGAATACCAGGCTGTGTATTTTGATATCAAGTTTATCAGGCAAGGCTAGGAAACGCGTAGGAATTCCGAGGCTTGCCGAGGAATTCCTACCGTTTCCGAGCCGAGCCTGATAAACTTGATATTAAAATACACTAGCCTGGTATTCTATTTATCAGGTAACGTTTTATGCTCGAAAATGACATTAGATGACGTCGTATTGTAACAGTAGATCTAACCTTGTGAAACAAATGGTATTGGATCTGTGTCTACTAGTTGCGAAGTTACGTGTTCGCAACTATGTGTCTACATGCATTATTTACAGTATACACCATCTTAGTATCCATGGTATCTACACAAATACTACAAATGGTTTCCTCAAATGGCCCAATACACACATTCTGTTTATAAACACAGACAGCAGTCAGAACACAGGCCACAGCGCGTGTATTATTGATTTAACTGGGGCAGATGTACCTTGCGATACATAATACATGACGTCAGTACTCGCGGGAGATCTACATGTACATGAATTGTGTACAATTATAACGCAAATGAGTTTAAATACGAATGGGTTTGTCAACGTTTGACTGTTTGGAGATAGTTGAAGCAAAATGGCATTATGAGAAATGAATCATCGGCAGAATGAGAAATGAATCATCGACATTGAATGTGTAGATCGGCGACCGTGACCCATTTCTCCAGTGCAGTTTCTGACCAATGGTAGTCCTTCTTACATGCGTGTGCAGAATTGACAGAATTGAATTTTGTGACACAGAATTGAATTTTGTGGCACAATAGTGAATTTTGTGACACAGAATTGAATTCTGTGGCACAGAATTGAATTTTGTTACACAGAATTGAATTTTGTGGCACAAAAGTGAATTTTGTGACTGAAATCTGTGGCACAGAATTGAATTCTGTGGCACAAAAGTGAATTTTGTGACACAGAATTGAATTTTGTTGACAAAATTGAGCCATGTCCCACTTGGCGCCCCGTAGGCTCTGCCGAGCACATCCCGTTTCCGTGCCGCGCCAGATATTTTTGCCCATTTTTGCCTACTATTCTATTTATCCCGTCAACACCTACAAATGGCTGTAAAATGCAAACATTGTATTGACTGGATATCAAAAATATTTCACGGCACCGTGTTTCACGGCACATACGCACTGTCTTCACGGGATAAATGCGGATGTGTTACCCTGCAGATGGCGTACAACAAGGTCGCCCCTTCCTTCTGCTGGCTGCAATGGTGTCAGTCAGTACGGCCATTATGAGTGCCATATCGTCCAGAACACACGCTCGTCTTTACACAGCGACCGCTTTCTCTACCAGTATCTCAGGTATGACCATACATCTTGAAGGGGTCAGTGGAAGAAGGGGGCTAAGTCCCAGCCCCCTTCTTCCACTGACCCCTTTAATTATTCATCTTATGTGCATTCATTTGATAAGCTGCTTTGGTGTTAATCAACCACAGGCGATTGAAGTCCCTGTGTCCTCATCGAGACCACACCACGCCCCCACCCATATAGTATACATGTACCATTATACATTTTAATCTATAACATACGTTGTATAGTCGGACCAGATGGATTTATCTAATGGGGGTATTTGGGTGGGGAGTTCAATCGCCTGTGAATCAACCAATGTATACAGATATTAACATATGATAATTAATATCCATATATCAGTTGTCATCTATGTCAAACAGTTTATAAGTGTCTCCATCATGCGATGAATTATCTATATAACTAGATGTATTACTTTTAATTAATATTTGATTTGGAGAGTTTCTTCGATGGTAATTTTAGTAAACATATATGCTGCAAAACATTTTTGTGCTTTGCAATCATGAACAGACATTATGATTAGAGCTTATTTTAATACGGAATTTAGTGAAATCCACAATGTAATGTGCTCTGTGTGGGTTTAGAGAGGTTTTACTGTATACACACAGGCACTATCATCAGGGCTCCAGATAAGGTGCGTATTTGCATAAATACCCAATTAAAATTGCCAAAAACCCAATTGAAATCAGAAGTAGTGAGTATCAAAAAGCAATGGAAAATGTGTGGTATCTTTACCATGCTACAGAAAACAATAAACAGACCACAAATATAGCATATTTTCTTATTTTTCCATGAAAACACATCTTGGTATTTCAGAAATACCAAGATGTGTTTTCATTTAGAAGCAAACTATTCAATATGTGCGGTCTGCTGATGTGTAAACAGTAAACAGTAGTGCGATTCTATTTTACACAATTAAAATTTTGAAATACCCAATTGCTTCAGAAATGATGGAGTGACAATACTCAATTACTAATTCCTTATCTGGAGCCCTGATCATAGTGCTTATTTCAATTAGGCAGTGATATGCTCTGGGTGGGTGTCCAATTTAGAGCTGTTTTACTGTTTCATGACCATGAATTACAAGTATGTTATTTAACCCTTCCTACGCTGTTGACGGAAATTGCCGTCTGCTGTTTTTCATTTTTCTTTAATTCTTCACAAACAACTGGTTTTGACATTTGACAGCACATGAGAATCGTCTCCACTGGAGACGATTCTCATGTGCTGTCAAAACCAGGTTTTTGCCGAGCAATATTGAAAATAAAACATTTCCAGCAGACGACAATATTTAATTCAGCGTAGTAAGGGTTAATTACTGAAATCGATACTGGTGTTCTCTGGGTGGGTGTCGAGCGTAACACTATTTTACTGTGTTCTCTGGGTGGGTGTCGAGTTTAACACTATGTTCTCTGGGTGGGTGTCGAGTTTAACACTATTTTACTGTGTTCTCTGGGTGGGTGTCGAGTTTAACGCTATTTTACTGTGTTCTCTGGGTGGGTGTCAAGCTTAACACTATTTTACTGTGTTCTCTGGGTGGGTGTCGAGTTTAACGCTATTTTACTGTGTTCTCTGGGTGGGTGTCGAGTTTAACGCTATTTTACTGTGTTCTCTGGGTGGGTGTCGAGTTTAACACTATTTTACTGTGTTCTCTGGTTGGGTGTCGAGTTTAACGCTATTTTACTGTGTTCTCTGGGTGGGTGTCGAGTTTATCAGTATTTTACTGTGTTCTCTGGGTGGGTGTCGAGTTTAACGCTATTTTACTGTATCTGTTTCAGGGTTCCTATGCCTGGTGACCATCACGGTAGTCGGTACGTCCTACGTGACCCTGCACAGCCAGTTCCCGGGGGTAACCCTATCTGTCCCCTGGGCGGCGATTGTTACCGCGGTTGCCGGGTATCTGAGTCTCTATGTGGGTTACACAATATACACGGACAATCATAATTGTAGCGGTGTCTATATATACAACTGGAAATACAGACGTCACAACAGTGTATTTGATTTTGGTGCGGAAAATTGGTAGAAATATATATTTTGTTAACAATTGTGCCTTTGTGTATTTTGATGTTTATTATTGAAAGGTACATGCCCAGTCCAGTTGGCACAAAATGTTCTTTATAGGAATTAAATAAGTGTATAATTGTGTCACTATTCCACCAGTTTTAAAAATTACGAGTGCCCGCTGTACAGATATAATCATTTAGTAATGTTTATTTTACTGATAGTGACTCGCGGTGGTATCAGGCTATTTCATATGCAAATGAGGCATATTTTTCAATTATTTATACTAATTAAGTGTGTCACCTGAAAAAATAATATTTTCGACAGATTATAAAGTAGGATCATTGCAATCAAAAAATAAATACAGATAATAAATAGTAATGTCCGTTAACATTTTAAGGAAACACGGTTATTGCCCCTGATATGAGTGTGGAAATTTTTGTCGGATATAAAATATATAATAATGTCAATCAATACCTGGGGTAATAGTGAATGAATATTTTGTTTGCCAGAAAATGTCATATCTACAGAATATACAAAACTATTTTCTCTATATTATAGCCTGGTATTTGTGCCTACCGAGTGGGCATGTACCTTTACAGTCACTGGGTTGTCAATTGACACACATGGTGCAATTTAACACGGACAAAATCATGATTTTGTCTGTGTTAAATTGCTCCATGTACGTGTAATAGTATTAAATTGATATCTACTTATTTTTACGTAAACAAATATTGATTACTACGGTATATCATTGCCGCGGGAACAGGGGTGGCAAGAGGCGACCATTGCCCAATAATTTCAGGGTTCCCACGCGTCAGGGAAAAGTCAGGGAAATCCAAGGTCAGGGAAATGTCAGGGAATTTTGTGTAAACCTGCATATATATGGCTATGGCAGTTTTCTCATTATAATGTTCTGTTGATGGAATTGTTTAACTTAATTACAATGCCAAAACCAAAAGAAAAGTGAAAGGAACTTGCAGAAACAACTGAAATAATAGCGAAGCTTCAGAAAAGACTTCTTGAGATGCAATTATGTACATGTAGGTCTTGTAATGAAAGTGTCATTTTCTTTGAAAAGTCAAAGGAAATGTAATAAAAAGTCAGACCTTATACAGAAAAGCTACTGTTACTTTCACCAAATAATCACGAATACATGACCTCTCATGCTTACTCTTGTCAGTCACGATATGCAATGCATGCTGTAATTTGGATGTCTAGGCAGTTTATGCCCCCATGATGGCAAGTCAGCGGGCATTATGTTTTGCACTGTCTGTGCGTCCGTCACACTTTATGTTTACTTTGTCCATTTCTCAGTCACTGTGGCACCTACAGCCACCAAACGTGAACATGATTCATTGTTCACCTTGCTGAGCATAGCATTTTTCTGGGATATGGATGCCAATGTGGGCATCATCCGTGTCTTACAGACATAATTTTCTAGTTTAAATATGTTTTACATTTGTCAGTATCTCCGTGCAAACAAATACATGTACTAGTATGTATGTATAGCAGAGAAATGTGTCATAATCCAAACATTAATGAATACATTGCTGTTAAGGTTAGAAGGTCCAATATAGTCGCAGAGCTATGACATATACATGGTTTATTAATGCAGTTAGCATTTATGTATTGAGTTTTACTTTTAAATAGGTTTTAATAAAAAAAAACATGAATATCAGAAAGGTACAATTACCATAAAGTGACACTACTGGTTTTAAATCACTTCATTAACAAATCACCAGGACCATATATAGCTACATATATGTTGGTGTTAGCTCCAAGTCATTACATTCAGTAATGAATTTGCACTGTTCCCTGCAATAAAGGTGCAGTTCTAGCTCTGGCAGTCAGGCGAGTCAGAGTGTCTGTCCATCTGTAGCCCATTTCATCAACATTGCAAAGTATACTTTAGTAGCAAAGTATACTTTGAGGGAGACATTTTCAATTTTTTGAAAAATTTATTAATTTTTATTATACTGAATTTATTACATTATCACAGCCATTTAATGGCTGTGATAATGTAATAAATTCAGTATAATAATTCTGCATACTTTTAATCATGAAATATATGCATTTGTTAGTTCTATGTGAAATAATGCATTTCTGGAAAAATAAATGATTACTCCCTCAAAGTATACTTTGCTAGTAAAGTATACTTTGCAATGTTGGAGAAATAACAATAACTATTACCTTACACGCTTGTCACAAGGTACCGTCACAGACAGAGGCGTATTCCTTAAGCACTTACTTACTGACAAACCAAGTTTTAAATTGTGTTGTAAAGACCAATTTAGTCAGTACTTTTCAACTAGTTGACTATCACATGTATGAGTTGTTTGCTAATTGCTTTACTCTAAAATGCTATCTGTAGGCCAGTTTGAAAAACATGATGTATTGTTATGGTATAGCACTGTCCCTCTCATTCCATCTACACTGTATTTGCAATTAAAGGTTTTAAAATGACTTTTACATCTGTAATCACATTAAGGATTGATTTAAAACTTCATATGCATATTTATCCATAGTTACATGCTATGGAACACCTATGCTGACCATGTCCACAATGTCAAGGTCAGATAGCTGAAATTTCATTGTTGTTTTTTTATCAATAGCATTCGTTCTATTATTGTATATATATTGTAACATTCGGTATTCTTGTCCAAGAATGCATAAGTATGTGATTTTTGGTTGCTACAAGATCAAATAACGTAATGTTAACCTTGAATTGCTGCTGGATGTGGTGAATATGTGTTTAATAGTAAGATGAAAGGTTATAGTTTAAATAATAATTATTGATTTTATTCTGCATTCTTTAACACTCCTATTATTGAAAGTTTTGAAAATATCATCCTTTTACCTTAAATCTGAGGAATGGAAACCGACACCCTTCTCATGTTACTCACTTTGTTGCATTCAAATCCATACCTTTTATTATGCCCCTATGACTAGTTAGGTGACACTACATTTTCGATGAGATGGTTCAAATGGTGGTCACAACATATGTTGTTGCAAGGAAATAAGAAACAAATAAAAATATAAATTTGTATCAGTAAAATCATAATGATTTATATGTCTTCAGAATGTAATTGGTTAAGGACCCATGGGGCCCCTGATAATCTAATGATTCATGTATAATTGCTTCGTAAATGTGAAGGGATATATGCAGTAACATACATGTGAACATTTTCTTCTTACTATATCCCACACAGTGCATGAAGTTGCCATGTCAGCCATCTTAGTGTGTACAACTTGTCGCCCAGTTGTACCTCTTATTGTGTTTGACAAATACCACTAATAATATGACAAACACATGAATACATTTTGGTACAACATAATGGGAATACATCAGACAACAGCGTGCTATGTCTTGTTTTCATCAAATTTATATACAAATTCTGATATATGACCCTTTGTTAAAATGTTTGAGAATTCAGTAAAGACATAACAGTAAGAACAATACACAGTGTTGTAGATATATACCTGTATTACCATACATACTGCTTCGAATTCAGTGACTTGTAAGCAGTTATCTGAGTGTATTGTCACTACTGTCTACGTGCCTGCTATGCGAGTAAATACGACTTTTACCCATGTCAGATGTACTTGTAATAATAGAGAGTGCATCAGTTGGACATTTTACACATGGAAAAAGTGTTCATTGTATAGTTTGTGAGTGATTGTAGAAAAGCTCAGATATCTAGTGTTGTGTGTAGTCTGCTGAAATAATATGTATAGGACATTGTAGTTCTATATATCTGGGATACATTGCACCAAATTTTATTAGATTTGCTGCCATATTATTTAATGTACGTGTCAAACGCTCCAAGTGGTGAAACTGTCCGATAACATGTACAAACTAAAATTGCAACTCGATGCTCTGTATAATATACTCTTAAGAAGAACAGGGTCAGATATACTTAATATATATATTCAGTCATATGTATGATTCTACTACATTTGAAACAAAATGTCATATTCTACATAGTCAGTCCTTAACATATACTTTCTGTATCAAATTACTTGCGTGTGCCTTTTCTTGCTGCTGTGTATTGCAAATGATGGAAATTTAGTGACTTGAATCTCAGTCTCAGTAAGTTCTTTATTACAATATCATTTAGGATCATTCTTTAAGACAGTAGCTCAACAATTTCCAAGCACTCAGTCTTATATGGTCAGCATTTTAATACCAGAACAAACAAAGACAAGTACATGTAGCGAGTTATTAATTTAACTTTTCCATCATGGTTGTTAATCATCTTAATGCTTCGCTAATTATGAATCAAATTGCTTATACCACTGTAACAACACCATGTTCAGCATTTTCTTCCATAAAAATGAATACATATACATGCATATTAACTGGCCATAATAGAAGAATAAAACAAATGCATATACTTAAAATAGTTTTATTGATACCGGTAGTCCTTTTTTTGCTGTGAAAATCAGTTCAGTTCCGTGATTATATTTTAGGGCGGGAATTGGCTCTAGGACCGTCCATGCCGTATGCTGAGAAAATGAAATGACTTGGGTTTATAACTTTAATGGCAACTAACGCGCAATTGATACCTGATAAGTTTTAAATATCTTGAACTCGATACATTTGTTAAGTAAAACAATGTATACATACCATACTATTTTTTCTGTAAGTACATGTATGTTTACCTTTGATGCCAATGGTAATGTTACATGTGTGAAACAAACTTAGATACATGCGACACGAGATAGAATCACATGTTATTCTTTCTGAAGAAAAGTTAGATATACATTTATGTATATGGAATTCCTGTTTGTTATTCTTCAAATGTAGCCAGCGATCATGTACTTGTTTTCAGAAAATTAACAAAATCCATCCAGAAAGGTGGTTAGGGTTGGCTGAAGGGGAGAATATGGAGGCCAACATTAATTTAAAGTTCACATATTCAGGTTTTGATCAGGGAAAATGTCAGGGAATTTTATATCAGCTTCTGTGTGAGAACCCTGAATTTGAACAGTTGAGTTCACCGCCATAATATTAACAATAACACTTATACACCTGTCAGTCCGTAACACAAAAACATAACAATGTTCTTCAAGTTTTGGTTTGTCGGTCCAGGCGGAAACCGCGCTAATATAGCTCACATAGAGTAGTCTTTGTTGCATGTGACACATCTCTAGGTCATGATGTATACATGTGGGAAGTATCATAAATATATGTTAAGTGGACTTAAACAAACAATGTGATCATTTGTATGACGGATGGACGCACGGATGGACACACAGATGGACAAGGGTAAAACGTCATAATCCCTCCCCACACCAATGAATTGGTGGGATGCATAAAAATCCAAGTAGCTGGTCACGGTGTCAGATACAGTAATAGGCAGTAGGTAACAAGTTGCCATAAAGTTTATTGCATATTAAACAAATCAACTGCAGGCTGGGTAGGTACATCAGCTACAAGTGCTATAAATAGGAACAGGGTTTGTCTGCTACCATGGTATCAGGTCACATGGTAATCTCTACAGAGGATGAGGTAAAACTAATAGCAGATGAACTATCATTTTAGTCGTTAGCCAATTTACATTTTGAGGATACACCAGTTTAGTGATGAAAAATTGTAAAATAGATGATTCTAAAGTGCTGTGAAAGCATGTCAGAAATTATTCTAAAGTGCTGTCAAAGCATTTGTTTGGCGATAACAATGGAAAACAGGAACTAAACAGCAGACAACAACAACAAAAAATATAGCGGTGTAAGGGTTGACATGCATCCTTAACCCTTTCCATATTTTCATATTTTTTAGAACAAAAACACCCCCCAATTTATCAATGAATTAGTCTGAAAATAATTTTGTGGCGATTGGATTGGTCAGAAAATTAACATAGCAAAATCCATTCTAGGTATTTAGGGTTGAAAGCGTTAAGGCTGGATACGTTGTTAATATAAGCATATCCTTCCCATTGCTTTGTCGAAGATCAAACCCAGATAGACAGATCAGTAGCCGATTTCACCAACATTGCAAAGTATACTTTTCTAGCAAAGTATACTTTGAGGGAGAAATTTTCAATTTTTGGATAAATTTATTAATTTTGATTATGCTGAATTTATTACATTATCACAGCCATTATGGCTGTGATAATGTAATAAATTCAGTATAATAATTCTGCATACTCTTAATCATCAAATATATGCAGTCGTTAGTTCTATATGAAATCATGCTTTTCGGGAAAAATAAATTATTTCTCCCTCAAAGTATACTTTGCTAGAAAAGTATACTTTGCAATGTTGATGAAATAGGCTACAGAAGCCGAACAAGCCAACCAGTGAGACACATAGGCCACACACACAATAACAAAACTGACTGAACACTATGAGAGAAGTATTGGCGTATATGCATACATGTACATGTCAATATAAATATAATCTCTAGTGTTAAATAGTGTAACTAAGTTATCGCGCAACAAGCAGAGCAAAATGGAAACAAGCAAAATGGAAACTATCTGGCTGATTTACACCCATGTCCAACCCAGGGTTTCTAGTATCAGGTTACACACGTTAACTTCAAAATGATTGTGGTTTATCCTGGGTTAACCCTCTGCAACCTATTTGTGTATTCTAGTACCAGGGTGTATAGGTTTTGATTGATTGATTTGGAGTATTACATCCGTTCCAGAGCAGTCATATACAGACGGGTGCGTAGTCCTAACTGGCATACTTTAATATTTTGAAAACAATCAGTGGTGCTGACAACTGCTAGCCTGGTTAACCCTATGCAACCCAATACTAAAACATAAACAACACAACTATTTCAGTTAAATACATCGGGTTTCGGGTTGCATAATATTAACTGGTACACTTCAACCCATTCCTGTCGTAATACACCTTTACGGATATGAAATTTATTAAATATTTTATTTTTTGTAATTTCTCAATGAAAGTATATGTTGTGACCACTCATTAGAACCGTCTTGACGAGACTGTTCAAATGATGGTCGTGACATATACTTCTGAGCATATAGAAGAAAATATTTAGGATTTTCCGTAAACATAATGGCGTATCCTCAACATGAAAAGGGTTAGGTAATATAGTGATTAAAACAATTGGTGGCAATGGCAACCATTATGCAACCTGATACTAAAAACACATATAGTTACGTTTCTAGTATCGAGTTATATCGGGTGTAATACAAGTTCAAGAAGACCTGGTCTTTTCAGAGAGCTTCATGTATATATACATATTGCACAGCGCACACAGAAGTAGTTGACAGTAATGAAAGAAAATATGTGGACATATGTGAAACATAGAAAGAAATGGCAATTACGGTACCCACAGATTGCTGAGATTGATTGATTGGGGTTTTACTTCCATTCAACAACCAGAAAATGTGATCTGTCGATGCACCTATTTGAGAAGCTCATACAAAAACTTTCAAATAAATAAACAGACAGACGGACATACGATCAGTAGCGAGGGTAATTGTATTTATGCGGAATGATGTATAGTTACTAAGTAATGCATGTGTGCAATATGAAGATATTAGCTGAAGGCAAACAGAAATTATAGGTGATTTGAGAAACTCTTCCAAAAACTTTCAAAAAATAAACGGACAGACAGACAGACAGACGCACAGGGCGAAACAATCGGCGGTGCGCTAATAAAGTCATATACAGATGGTAAGTCACCCCTATGGGGGGAAACACTGTACTACAAGCACTAAAATTACAATAAAAACTATCAGCACTGACAAATCACTTTAAATAGAAGCATCATACAAATATTCCAAAAATTGTTCGCTGGCCATACACAATCACCTGCGTTAATCTTGTCAATATCTATTGGCAATTTCAACTCGGATTTGCTTTAGTGACCAGGCAATAAAGCTGCTTGATTTCACGAACAATAGTCAAGTATTTCACAATAAAAATAAATTCAAATATTGGTACGATTAGAGCAGGTGTTGGTGAATATAGAACAAAGGGATCGCTACACAATCTCTAATTGTATCTTAATTACCGGTACTACAATTTTCTATTATGGAAAAAAGACCCATACACACATAATATTTATATAAACAGACATTTCTGAAAACAGTATTATACAGTCTATATGTGGCTGTGACTGGAGGAATGGGGCTTATGGGTTTTGTGACCAATGTAGATCCAGATCAGACTGTGCATCCGCACAGTCTTATCAGGATCTGCACTGTTCACCATTCCATCAATGGAACACATGTCATTCTTCTGAAAAGCAATATAGATCGTTATCAGGCTGCAGGAGTTTGCTATTTGATCTGGAGCTACACTGGTCATGATATCCCGTTGAGCCCCATTTCTCCAGTCACAGACACTAAAACAATGGCAACAGCTTGAACAGTGTCCATAATTTCACATCATATGGATTACATATGGAGATTACGTTCTCATTTAACACAACACAAAGGTGGCTGAATTCTAGCATGAACAGCTAATTTTACCTTTAGAATGTGGGGAAACATACATTGCCGTTTGCTGTTGTTATAATGTAGTATTGTTTCTGAATACTAAAAACATGGTTTAACAGCATTTTAGAATCATTTCCAATGAAAATGATTGTAAAATGATGTCAAAGCATGTTTTTGATGAGGAAAATGGTAAATAAACAGCAGACAAACAAATTTAATTCACAGCAATGTATAGGTCGACATTCACTTGACTTGATGCTTACATTTAATGGCCGCACTGATTCTATGGACTTGCACGCCGCTAAAATGATGTCAAAGCATGATTTTGATGCGGAAAATGGAAAATAAAAAATAAACGGCAGACGACAAAATTTAAATTAGCATTGTACTATAGGTTGACATTCACTGTATGATTCACATAAATTGTGCTTGTTCCGACTGTTGCCTACTTCTTTCAAAATCTAATAAATACATCAGCAATAAGCTTTAACCCTTAGACCGCTACACACAACAATTGTTGTCTGCTGTTGTTTTTATATACATGTATTGCCTTATTTCTCAATAAAAAACATGGTTCGACAGCACTTAAGAATCATTTCCAATGGAAATGATTCTAAAGTGCTGTCAAATCATGTTGCAAATTATTCTAAAGTGCTGTCAAAGCATGTTTTTGATGATACAAATGGAAAATAGAAAATAAACAGCAGACGACAAAAAATTAAGATAGCGGTGTAAGGGTTAATACATGATTTGCTATCAAATCATGTATGAACCCTTACACCGCTAGTATATATGTACTGATCTACTGATATAAGTACGGTATTATGCTTCAATTTGTATTGTACTACAGGTAATGGTGATGCAGAATGTGATGTGTATGAATACGTATGGAAATGAATACATGTATTTATTATATACCCATCATTGAATGATCTGTTACACAACATGCTGTGTTTGTTTTTATGGTGGTATGTAAAACATTTGACCTGTTCAGGGAAAAAGTCAAGGACTGCACACAGTGTAAAGTTCCAGGGCTTCTAAAAATTTTCAGTTGGTCGGTTCTGTACCGAATTTTGAAATCTCAGACCGATTGAGATTTGCAAACTATCCTTAAAATTCGGTCCGAAAATAATTAAATATGGCTGCTATTTCTCAATCCACGCTCCGATGCCCAAAATAATACACAACATGTCATCTCACTGGTCTATTGGTGTGATGTGTGAAGTTACACATCTCGATAACCATGATAACGGATATGCCGATTAGCGGCGCAATACACAGCTGTCACGTGCCTCGTGTTACCAGATATTGATTTTCTAGCCACACACGCCAATATGACGTATTGTGTGGGTCAATTAGGGTCTTGTGTCACCAAATATTTATGACAATGGCCATCGATCGATCGTATTTAAAACATGTAAAAAGGCACAAACAAAGCGAAACAAAATAACATGATGCGTTCTGTAAAAATCACACTGTTTAGTTTGGTTATACATGTATACAACCAAGAGCTATACTGGTCACAATTCCTATGAGCCCTATTTCTCCAGTCACAGCCACAAATAAGAAAAGCACTGCACACATTACCAGTCAATTCAGACTCCCAAAATCAAACATTGTCCGGTCATTAACCTGATCAGCTGGCAATTGCCAGGTAACGGCTGTTCCATTTACCTCTTTATAGTTGTGGCTAGTTGATATTATCGTTATTTACTTGACAAAAATACAATTATCTTGCTTCCCTAACAGTTAATAATTGTTTGTGTATGCTGGTACACCAGAATTATGGTAAAACATTACCATTTTAAAACTTGATTTACTATTTTATTTTGTGTGTTCAATTGATGTAACAGCCGATTTATGACATCGCGTGTGCATTAAATGTTTCAAACACGACTTTTGTGTGTATTACATGTTTCAAACACGACTTTTCCATTACAAAAATAGATAAATATAGTACATTGACCATAAAAGATATATTTTCTATGTTTACACGAAGTGTCTTCGCTTCAGATAAACTGCAGAAAGCACAAAACTTAGCCAAGCTATGGAGGCGAGATGTAACCTAATTTCGTCTGCACCCAATAGCCGACAGATGTTCAGTTTCTGAAGAGGGGTAGTCAACAAAACATGGGGGGGTGGGGGGGGGGGGGGGGCGCTAACCGTACCGGCTCCATCGGGCCGACAATTATGTCTGGACCGATTGGCATCTGAAATCTGAAATTTTAGAAGCCCTGGTGTAAACAGACAAAATATTTTACTTACCACAACAAACGCAACAGCCGATGGTTTAATTACTTATAGTTACATTACTTTCTCTTGACAGTTTGAAAATAATGTAAATGACAGTATCATGGCATGAAAATTAAAGTTTAATCTTGTTTTACATAATTTTTTCACAATTCCTGGAACAGCGACATTGACGGTTAAGAGCGTGCCATTCTGGACAACGACATGGGAGATAAATAATGTCAAACAGATGTAAACTAATCAGTATTATCGCTCGGCGTTACATAAGATTTCGCATATTTACAGAAACATATACATGTACATAGTTATTTGACTAAGGACCATACATGCAAAGCACAATGGCCATGTCAATATGGGTTGCTAGCACGCTTGAACGACCATTACATTCAGCAGTTTCAGGGTATAAGCAGTTTCGGGACAGCTTACGGCCAACTGCCCACAAACACAGCCCTATACTGGCTACTATAAGCTGAGCCACACTAATACAGTATCTTCTCTACCTATATATCTTGTCCATCTACCACCTAAGCCAGTTTGCCAAAGACTTCTGTAATACACTGCCCTATGAATGTCCAGTATGTCCTGAAAGGCTAGAAACCTTGGCGAACCATAAATGTATGCGCACTGGTGACATTATCCCAGGCTCGGTATTATACAACATTCTGAGCATGTGAAAATATGAACTCGACGTCTAGCAGTTAAATTTGTCAAGAGTGAGCTAATCTCAGATTATTTATTAAACATTCCGAGCGCATTCTCACAATCTATACCCAAAATCAGGCAGTTTGATTGGCCGAGACTTGGTCTGATTTTGGTCTCGGCCTATCAAACTGCCTGATTTTGGTCTCGGCCAATCAAACTGCCTGATTTTGAGCACGAGAACCGTGTACATGCTCAGCAACTTCTGTAATCATGAGCCCAGGTGGCGTATACGAGAGTCCCGGCAGTGGCTGGCGGGGGCAGCGGCAGGGGAATCTATAACGGCATATTGGCGTGTTTCTTCCACGGGTTCTTCAACTGTTTGTTCGCCAGGACGTCCAGATCCTGGCAGATCCGTCGTCTCGTCGTTCTTGGCTCGATCACATCATCCACAAACCCTGCAAGAATAGAGAATTTATTTATTTATGGCTATGGTCATTTTAGGCAGGGTTAAATCCGATGGGGGAGGGGAATCCCAAATTCAGAACTGAATATTTACATAGAAAATATATATTCAGCTCGGAAATTTGAATAACCTGATCTGGCAGTGAAGCACACCACCCGTACAGACACATGGATGGACGGACATAGTCCAAACACAAGACAGGGTAAACAAAAATACTAACTACCGGTATTGAAAATAACGAAACAGTAAATGACAAAATGTCTATCCTAAACACTGATGGGTCGGTCGATACACGATTAGTAAACATGGGCAAATAACTCAATACGGCTCTTCCTCTTGCCATTGTAAACATGTCTTCTGAATTTGTTTAACCCTTAGACCGCTATCTTAATTTTGTTGTCGTCTGCTGTTTATTTTCTATTTTCCATTTTTATCACCAAAAACATGCTTTGACAGCAGTTTAGAATAATTTACAACATGTTTTTACAGCACTTCAGAATCATTTCCATTGGAAATGATTCTGAAGTGCTGTCAAACCATGTTTTTATTGAGAAATAAGGCAATATATAAAAGCAACAGCAGACGACAATTGTTGTGTGTAGCGGTCTAAGGGTTAATATCCGCCAAGTAGATCTTAGTTATCACGACGACAAGGATACAGAATCTGAAAATGAAAATTGATTATCACAGGGCGATAACTCATTGAATGTGTTATTCCTCTTGCTGTAATAAACGATACGTCAAGTAGGACTTCAGTTATTTTGTGCACAAGCTCTGCCCACCTGTCACCCGTACATGGTGAATGCATGTACATTCCTTTTTTTCTTCAAATGGAATTATAATAATTACACCCTCAAAGTGCACCGAGCTAGATTAGTGCCATGTAACTTACCGCGTGAGGCGGCAGGGAAGGGATTGGCGAACTTCTCTATGTACTCAGCCTCGTGTTTCTCCCGGTCTCCTCCCCGGAATATGATGGACACGGCACCCTGTGACGAGAAAAAATTCATGAAATGTAGCTGAGAAATGGGGCTTATGGGATTTGTGACCAGTGTAGCTCCTGATCAAATAGCATACTCCTGTAACCTGATTACAATCTTTATTGTTTGTTCAAAGCATGACGTGTGTTTCGTTGATGGAATGGCGAACGGTGCAGATCCTGATCGGATCCTGGTTGCAAAACCCATAAGCCCCATTTCTCCAGTCACAGCCACAAATGTGATGAATGTCATAAACAACTAGAAATGGACGCTTGTCGACAAGCGCATGTGTATCCCCCTCCCCAGATACACAAGTAGTTTGAAAAAAGGGTGTTCGAGTTATGCTCCGGAGACAAAATCAGTGACGGAAAAACAAAGGGAGATAACTAAAAAATTAGTGATGCAAGAGTTGTCATTCTTGCGTGACACACCTTTAGGGTCGTGGTCTATGCATGTGTGAAGTTTCATGAAAATATTCCAAAGGGTGTTCGAGTTATGCTCCGGACACGAAATCAGTGCACGAAACAACAAAGGGAGATAACTAAGAAATTAACGACGCAAGAGTTGTCATTCTTACGTGCGACACACCTTTGGGTCGTCTTCTATGCATGTGTGAAGTTTAATAAACAAGAAAATGTGTTCATAGAACACGGATGTCCCACATATCGCTTTGATAATAAATGAGGCCAAATTCCAAGTCGAAATTTTCTTTTACCTGAGCGTTAAAGTTTTTGAAGCACCAAGTATGTGACCTTGACCCTGGGCTTGGCGGGGGCAGGACGAACGTGGATTTGGCACAGGGCGGTAGAGGACCATTAGAGCAATGTATATGTGAAATATGAAGCTGATCCGTGAAAGAAAACAGAAATTATAAGATATTTACCTGAGCGTTAAAGTTTTTGAAGCACTAAGTATGTGATCTTAACCCTGGGCTTGGCGGGGGCAGGACGAACGTGGATTTGGCACAGGGCGGTAGAGGACCATTAGAGCAATGTGTATATGAAATATGAAGGAGATCGGTCGAAGGATGAAGACATTATGAGACATTTACCCGAGTGTTCAAGTTTTGTGACGGACGGACGGACGGACGGACCGACGGGAGGACGGGACGCACGTTCCTACGAATGAATACTTGTTGGGTTTTTACTCTATAAAAATACCCAACAAGAGTACCCAACACTATCCTAACCCTACCCAATAAGATCCCCGTACGCTTACAACAAGTACCCATTCGTGTGTGCGGATGGACGGACGGACAAGGGTAACACTAAATGCCCCCTCCACTATCGTGGTGGGGCATACAAATATTCCAAAGGGTGTTCGAGTTATGCTCTGGATACAAAATCAGAGCACGAAACAACAAAGGGAGATAAGTAAACAAGAATTCCGCGGAATCAAATGCCTCGCATTGTCCAGCCTTGACCTCGAGCCTGGGCCCAAAAGCAATTTTCACTGGCCCGAACATATTATACAATTATTGACTAGTGAGCCATAGAATATCAGATTATATTCTATGGCTCACTAGTCAATAATTGTTTTATTATACGATAATAGTCTGTATATAGCACTTACGACCTTATGCTACTAGACAACAAGAAACGAGGCAAAGCCACGAAGGCCAGGTTTTTTCCAAGCATAGACACTTGGATAACATAATTATACCCACTTTTTGTAGACTAGATGGCCGTGGCCTGCATGTCGCGCCTTGGGGCGAGGCATGGACACTAAAAAAATAGATATAGTAGATGGAAAAAGTTTAACCAAAAAACTTTAACCGGACACACGGACGAACGGACGGACGGACGTATGCCAAAATGCCGACGATATCGCGCGTTCCGCAAGCAGGTGTGACAATGATGATAAACACCCATGTGAAGTATCAAGGTATTGGGTGAAGCAGTTGCAGAGATATAGTACACAAAAAAACTTTAACAAAAAAATTTAAAGTAATTTGAACTTGACATAGGGCACAGGATCGCGTGTTCTGCAAGCAGGTGTGACAATGATGATAAACACCCATGTGAAGTATGAAGGTATTGGGTGAAGCAGTTGCAGAGATATAGTACACGAAAAAACTTTAACAAAACAATTCAAAGTAATTTGACCTTGACATTGGGCACAGGATCGCGCTTTCCACAAGCAGGTGCGACAATGATGATAAACACCCATGTGAAGTATCAAGGTATTGGGTGAAGCAGTCGCAGAGATATAGTACACGAAAAAACTTTTAACAAAAAAATTCAAAGTAATTTGACCTTGACATTGGGCACAGGATCGCGCTTTCCGCAAGCAGGTGCAACAATGATGATAAACACCCAAATGTGAAGTATCAAGGTATTGGGTGAAGCAGTTGCAGAGATATAGTACACGAAAAAACTTTAACAAAAAAAATTCAAAGTAATTTGACCTTGACATTGGGCACAGGATCGCGCTTTCCGCAAACAGGTGCGACAATGATGATAAACACCCATGTGAAGTATCAAAGTATTGGGTGAAGCAGTTGCAGAGATATAGTACACAAAAAAACTTTAACAAAAAAATTCAAAGTAATTTGACCTTGACATTGGGCACAGATCGCGCTTTCCGCAAGCAGGTGCGACAATGATGATAAACACCCATGTGAAGTATGAAGGTATTGGGGTGGAAGCAGTTGCAGAGATATACGAAAAAACTTTAACAAAAAAAATTCAAAGTAATTTGACCTAGACATTGGGCACAGGATCGCGCTTTTTCCGCAAGCAGGTGCGACAATGATGACACCCATGTGAAGTATCAAGGTATTGGGTGAAGCAGTTGCAGAGATTTAGTACACGAAAAAAGTTTAACTAAAAAAATTCAAAGTAATTTGACCTTGACATTGGGCACAGGATCGCGCTTTCCGCAAGCAGGGGTGCGACAATGATGATAAACACCCAGTGAAGTATCAAGGTTATGGGTGAAGCAGTTGCAGAGATATAGTACACGAAAAAAAACTTTAAAAAACAACAAAAAAATTCAAAGTAATTTGACCTTGACATTGGGCACAGGATCGCGCTTTCCGCAAGCAGGTGCGACATGATGATAAACACCATGTGAAGTATCAGGTATTGGGTGAAGCAGTTGCAGAGATAATAGTACACGAAAAAAGTTTAACAAAAAAATTCAAAGTAATTTGACCTTGACATTGGGCACAGGATCGCGCTTTCCGCAAGCAGGTGCGACAATGATGATAAACACCCATGTGAAGTATGAAGGTATTGGGTGAAGCAGTGCAGAGATATAGTACAAAAAACAAAAAACTTTAACAAAAAAAATTCAAAGTAATTTGACCTTGGGACATTGGGCACAGGATCGCGCTTTTCGCAAGCAGGTGCGACAATGATGATAAACACCATGTGAAGTATCAAGGTATTGGGTTGAAGCGTTGCAGATATATGTACACGAAAAAAGTTTAACAAAAAAATTCAAAGTAATTTGACCTTGACATTGGGCACAGGATCCGCGACTTTCCGCAAGCAGGTGCGACAATGATGAATTAAACACCCATGTGAAGTATCAAGGTATTGGGTGAAGCAGTTGCAGAGATATAGTACACGGAACTTTAAAAAACTTTAACAAAAAAATTCAAAGTAATTTGACCTTGACATTGGGACAGGATCGCGCTTTCCGCAAGCAGGTGCGACAATGAGATAAACACCCATGTGAAGTATCAAGGTATTGGGTGAAGTAGTTGCAGAGATATAGTACACGCCAAAAAACTTTAACAAAAAAATTCAAAAAGTAATTTGAACCTTGACATTGGGCACAGGGGCCGCACGGTTGGGGGTTAGAATGAAAATATGGATGATGATAAACACCCATGTGAAGTTTCAAGGTAATGGGTGAAGCAGTTGCAGAGATATAGTATAACGAAAAAGTTTTAACCAAAAAACTTTAACCAGACGTACGTTAAAAAGTTAACGTTGAAAATGGCTAAGTCAATTACGTAGAAATAATAGGTGAAGGTGAAAAAATTGTCACATGTTGGATAGTTGTATGTGGTAGGCATCCCTTGGTTATGAAGCTGTGAAAGTTTGGTGGTCCTAGGTGGTACAGTACCAAAGAAATGGACTTAAACACGAAAACTTAACATTGTAAACGCGAAAACTTAACATTGAAAATGGCTAAGTCGACTGCGCGGAAAAAATGGGTGAAGTTAAAAAAAAAAGTAACATGTTGGATAGTGATATGTGGTGGGCACCCCTTGATTATGAAGCTGTGAAAGTTTGGTGGTCCTAGGTGGTACAGTACCAAAGAAATGGACTTAAACACGAAAACTTAACATTGTAAACGCGAAAACTTAACATTGAAAATGGCTAAGTCAACTACACGGAAAAAATGGGTCAAGATAAAAAAAAAAGTAACATGTTGGATAGTGATATGTGGTGGGCACCCCTTGATTATGAAGCTGTGAAAGTTTGGTGGTCCTAGGTGGTACAGTAACAAAGAAATGGACTCAAACACGAAAACTTAACATTGATTGTGGACGCCGCCCGCCGCCGCCGCCGCGCCCGCCCGCCCGGCTTTCGCCAATCCAATAGCCTGGATTTTTTTTCAAAAAACCTGGCTAAAAATTGAAAAAGAATATGAAAAAAAAAATGAAAAAAAGAAATGGAAAAAAAAAAGTTTAAAAATCAAAAATAATAATGCTTGCTACTGGAGCCCAGAATTTTTTTTTAATAGTCCTATATTTATCTACATATATCTGCACAGGTCCACATAATGCCACAATATTTTCAACACAGTTTACAGAAATGTAATATACAATGTAGTAATTTACCTGTATAAATTACCTGTGGTCAGATATAGTGGTCAAGACTGGACATTTGCACATGCTAGTACATGCTAGCACATGCTAGCACATGCACAGGTGAATGGTTCTCCCAGTCTCTATTGTTCTCTCTAGAGGTAAGGTGTACAGAGCACACGAGAAAAGGTGTACAGAGCAGACGAGAAAACGGGTCTTCATGCATTATTGTCCAGTTTGTAGAGTGCGCAAAACAAAAAATGGAGATAACTAAAAAATTAGCTATGCAAGAGTTGTCATTCTTGTGCGCGACACACCTCCAGGTCGTGGTCTATGCATGTGTGAAGTTTCATGAAAATATTCCAAAGGGTGGTCGAGTTATGCTCCGGACAGGAAATCAGTGCACAAAAACAAAAAAGGGAGATAACTAAAAAATTAGCTATGCAAGAGTTGTCATTCTTGTGCACGACACACCTTCGGTTCGTGGTCTAATTGAATGTGTGAAGTTTCATAAAAATATTCCAAAGGGTGGTCGAGTTATGGTCAATCAGTGCGCGAAACAAAAAAGGGAGATAACTCAAAAATTAGCTATGCAAGAGTTGTCATTCTTGTGCGCGACACACCTTCGGGTCGTGGTCTATACATGTGTGAAGTTTCATGAAAATATTCCAAAGGGTGGTGGAGTTATGCTCCGGACACGAAATCAGTGCAAGAAACAAAAAAGCGAGATAACTAAAAAATTAGCTATGCAAGAGTTGTCATTCTTGTGCGCGACACACCTTCGGGTCGTGGTCTATGCATGTGTGAAGTTTCATGAAAATATTCCAAAGAGTGTTCGAGTTATGCTCCGGACAAGAAGTGTCTGCGGCGGACGCGGAACGCGGACGCGGCCCGCTGTCAAATCCATAGTATCCCCCGACGGAGTCCGGGGGATACAATAAGTGTTTTGGTTCACGGATATCGCTGCGCTGCATTGGAGAAAAAGTAGTGTGTGGCAATTATTGTCAATTGAAAAATAAGAAGAAATCTACCCAAATGTCCGCAAAAAGTATGTATTAATTTATTGAATGGTGTTTAACGACCTGTCAACAGCTAAGGTTATTTTAGGCCAGGTTAACGGGGTCAAATCCCATATTTAACCAGTTGTGATGGGGCCACAAATAGTAAGTATCAGATCAAAAAAGAAGTTGTGTCTAAATAGAAAATGTTCATGAAATCAGGGTGTTGGCTTGCATATATTGCGGCGTTGGATAAAATATGTACGTCCGCACTTTATATTTCTTTTATAGTTTCCTTATTTCTCATATATGTCATGATCACAATATATACTTCTCATTGAAAACTAATTTCAGACATTATCATGAAATGTGTTCCGTTTTGTGGCATAATAATGTACAACTGGTTTCCGAAAATGGCATAGCCCTGGAGCCTTTATTAGAATAAATACGGTAGACAACTTCTATGCAGACCAATATAGACTTACAAATATTTTATTATGCTAAGTCTGTACTTGGATTATGCCAGACAAAATGCTTGAATGGCATGCCAAGTAAAACCTACTGTCAGTTTCACCAAGTTTGTTCCACGTCTTCCTAGGAAGTCAACCTGCTTTTATCCATTAAACAAACAACAATAACCAAGCTTAAATATTTGTTCATGTAAAATAATAATACAAAAAGTCATGCACTCTCTCACAAAAATAATATTTCATAAATTCTGTCAAACATTGAATTTGTTGAAAAAAAAATAATGGGACTTTAACATGGGAGGTAAATTCAGATTTCTTAAATAATTTTAAAATTTGCGTACTGATTTTCAAAATTTAACTTTTTATCATTTCCAACTTGTCTAACTGTGTTTAAATGTAAACATTTGACTCTTCATTCAGGTATTCCACATCCATTTAGACAATGCTAAATTCCCATAGGAAAACTGTATTTTTGCCATAAAATCAACATTTAACAGAATTTCATTAAAAAATACACGAAAATGTGGCCTGTTGGCACACACATGTCCCAGGTGGCAGATTGGAGAAACTATGGCAAATGGCCCCACAGATACACAGTCAAAACACTACCAAGACTGGGAAAAATTGGGAAAGGTGACTTTTTAGTACATGTATTAATTAAAAGAACAGTCTGATGTTGGGATTTCGTCCCATCACAACAGGTAAAATATGGGCCATTTTACACCATTAAATAAATAATTAAAAGCAACTTAAATTTAAATACATGTAATGGTGTACAGTACTAAATGAGTTGCATAGCCACATGTAGACATGGGCAGCGGAAGTGTGGGGCTGGGGGGGGACCTAATTTTGCTTGGGGGGGGGGTGGGGGGGGGCCTGGCCCCCTCAATAATTCTGTAATAAAGCACATTTTCTGATCCTCGAACTTGCTGAGAATGCAGGAAATGGAGTTTCACGCCTCCTAGATTTAAAAATATTCGGAGGTGCATGCCACCGGACCGGACCCGCTAGCAACATCGGGCACTTTGGGCCCTCAAGATTGGCCCCCCCCCCCTCACCACAAATAATCCCCCGGCCTATGGTAGACAAAATGTATGTCAAACAGAAAACAATGAAACAGACAGTAAATATCTTATCAGTCAGTAACCTACAGTAGAGCATTATAGCATATGGGGCTCCGACTGATAAACAGGACTTTATGACATTTGGGACCAGTGTAGTCCCAGATCAGCCTGCACATCTGCGCAGTCTGATCAGGGACTACGCTGGTCGCCATTCAGTCATTGAAGAAGGCTAACACCCATCAGCAAAAACAAATTAGATTCTACTCCTACTCGGTGAATATGCAAGATGAACGATATCTTGTTGCAAATGTTGTTAGGTCACTTATCACGGTCGGAAGCCCAAATCTAGAACATGAAGTGAAGTGACCCTGTACACAGCTCTGTCAGTTGGAATAACTATTTCGCAATGTAACTGTGTATCGTCATCTTTGAACAATATTGCCTAATTTTTAGCGAGGTTCATACTTGTGGTGATTTCATGAAATTGGGAACAAGTGAACATTATTCTTGGACCACAAAATCATTACGGCTATTCTATTACCGCCGCTTTTTTCGATAGATTGATCGATTGCCTATCAACAGCAAAGGACATTTAATGCTGGGCCAACTGGTTCGTTCCCGTATTTAACCTACTGCATTTCGAACATATGAGTTGAACTTACATTGTGTTTATTAATAACGGGTGGACAGTGCACAGTTAACACATACTAGAAATAGCAGCAACGGTTTTTTGGCCCGAGAATAATATTCACCAGCACCGGTACGATTTGCTTGAAAAATTGGACATACGATACATCTCAAATGTGCGCTAACCACCAGTTATCAATATGCACAGCATAAGTTTGACTCGTGTTTGTCTGTGACTGGAGAAATGGGCCTTTAATATTGGTTTTGCGACCAGTGTAGATCCAGATCAGCCTGTGCATCCGCACAGTCTGATCAGGATCTGCACCGTTCGCCTGTCCATCAATGAAACACCCAAGCAATATAGATCGTTTATCAGGCTACATGATTGTGCTCAGTGGTCTGGATTTACACTGGTCAGAAACCCATAAGCGCCATTTCTCCAGTCACAGCTAGATATATTCAACAAAGAGGACAAAGGATAAGTGACCTGGCACTTGCAGATAGTGTCATACAGGAGAACAATGGTCGCAGTGTGGCTGTGTAGTGTCATTCTATGTGGCGTGATGTGCGTGGGAGATGGCCAGGTGACCTTCAGCCACTCCCAGCCACATGTCAGCACCCCGGTGGGCACGATAGCTGGACTAGAGGAAACGCACACAATAGACGGGCATCAACTAACTGTGACGACGTTCCTGGGGATTCCCTACGCCGAAAGTACGGCCGGTATCAACCGTTTCCGAAAGCCAGTACAAAAGTCAAGGTTTGGTCAAGTTTACAACGCGACTACCGACCCACCGGCCTGCTACCAGGGGCCAGGATTCATCAACGAGACGTTGGCCGTACAGACGGAGGACTGCCTCATGTTGAGTGTATATGTGCCGCGGAGTTACAGGTCTACTCTTTGTTTTACAAAAGCTGTCCAAATTTTACGAGTATATAAACGATACAAAAACAATTTCTTTTTTGATAATATTAAATTTTAGCAAAATGACATCATTTAGTATTACATCATGTGACATCGTTCGACCAATGAAGACTCCGTGAAAGTAGTTTTAAATTAAACCTGGATTGTGTCAGCATAAATGGCTGATAAGTCTTTATTTTGTGAAATTCAGCAAAATATTAATTTTACTACAATTCTTTTTCATTTGTTAAATTCACATAGACATTGACATGGGGAAACAATTGTAATTTCAGAAATAGTGAACTGATTTTCAAAATTCAACTCTTGTTCTCTTAGTTAGATCATTTCCAAGCTATCTAGCCAACTTTTGGATTCAAATTCCATTATTTATTTGTTTCGACTCATCCTTTTCGGAGTTGCAGGTCTCGGGCCGCCCACGTGCTGTATCCGGTGATGGTCTGGGTGCACGGAGGCGGGTTTAATACCGGCACATCCAGCGAGTACAAGTTCCAGACCCTCAGCTTATCAGGTAATGCAAAGATGGCCTGATAGCCTAGGGGTAGTGGATTGGACTTTGGTTCATTTCCCGTCCTAGGCATCACAAAATAGAATTTCCATCCCACATGACTTTCGGATGAGGCTTGGAACCGAGGTCCTGTCTCTTTGACCTTATCTGTTGCTGGGATAATAACACTTTCACCTTTATCAGGTAATTAACTTTGCATTGACCAAATACATGATGACTGAAAATGAATTGTCATATCCTGCATTGATATCCAGGTCACAACTACTTTTGCTGAACGGCGTCACATGACATTACCGAATGACGTCAGTGTAATAAAACATTTTACATGATAAGTAGAATACCGTGTCAGGGTCTTCTGTAGCCGATTTCACCAACATTGCAAAGTATACTTTTCTAGCAAAGTATACTTTGAGGGAGTAATCATTTATTTTTCCCGAAATGCATTATTTCATATAGAACTAACGACTGCATATATTTGATGATAAAAAGTATGCAGAATTATTATACTGAATTTATTACATTATCACAGCCAAAATGGAAGTCATAAAGTAATAAATTCAGTATAATAAATATTAATAAATTTATCCTAAAATTGAAAATTTCTCCCTCAAAGTATACTTTGCTACAAAAGTATACTTTGCAATGTTGGTGAAATAGGCTACTGATATCAAATTTACCTGGTTTGGAATGGACATTTGAGTAATTCCAGGATGGTCTTGGAATTCCTACTTTTTCCAAGCCTATTTTTATCAGCCTTGCCTGATAAACTAGATTTCAAAACACAATAAACTTATAATTTCTATTTCTCAGGCAATGTCATCATCGTCACAATAAACTACCGCCTGAATGTGTTTGGATTCCTGCGTAGTAGCGATGGTCGGTTGCCAGGCAACCAGGGTCTGTGGGATCAACGCCTTGCGTTCGAATGGGTGAACAGAAACATCGCGGCATTCCACGGCGACGCCAACCAGGTGACGATAGTCGGTCACTCGGCAGGCGCGGCCAGTGTGACACTACATGCCTTGTATCCAGGCAACCGGGGACTGTTTACCCGTGTGATTGCGCAGAGTGGATCGGCGCTGGCGTTTTGGGCGACAAACCCAAACCCAAACGCGGACTACATATACCGGGCCGCAGGATACGATTTATCAGGTACATACAGTCAAACCTGTGAATAAAGGCCAGCCATGGGAAGAACACAACCTGGCCTTTGTTCACAGGTGGTCATTTATCTAGTAATTGGGAAAACAAATACGGGGATGCGAAAGACAGGGAGTTGTTATTCCAATGTGTCTCAGCACATGTTCAACTGTAGCTGTGCATTGGCCAAGTACACGCTCACCGATAACAAAATGCATTGCCAGGCTGTCTAGATGAAGTATGTATGTATTAGGTGTAACATATAGAATATATCAGGTACATAGCTGCGAAGTGACAAAATACATGATGCTAGACGGCTTGATGCAGCATTTTGTTATCAGCGTGACGCTGATGCTGATAACAAAATACTATATCAAGCTGTCTAGATGAAGTATGTATGTAGTGGGTGTAATGTGTAATATTAGGTAACCGACTGTGCCTTGACCGAATACACGCTGACCAACCGATAACAAATTGCTGTATCAGCCATTTATGCTGACACAATCCAGGTTTAATTTAAAACTACTTTCACGGAGTCTTCATTGGTCGAACGATGTCACATGATGTAATACTAAATGATGTCATTGTAATAATGCAGCAAAACAGTGTCTCTGTACCTTCCAACAAAAGCAACATTTCATCGCGTTACCTGATAAATAGAAGGCCAATCTATTGTCTTTTCGCATCAAATTGATCAGACTTAAATTGTAAATGGTAGTAAATGGTAGTAATTACTTGGTGAACACTCTTTAGTCTTCTGTGATAACCACTTTGCTTGGAAATGGTAGGAATTCCTTGGTGAATACTTCTCTTAGTCTTAGTCTTGGGTGATAAACTTGATAAGCTTAGCCTAGTGTTTGTAATCAGTTTATCAGGCTTGGCTCGGAAATGGTACGACGTCCTTGGTGAGCGTTTCCTAACCTTGCATGATAAACTTGATAGGTTAGTGTTTTTCATCAGTTTATCACTCGGCTCAGTAATGGTACGAATTCCTGGGTGAGCCTCAACTTAGTCGGATAAACCAGCAGCCGATTTCACCAACATTTCAAAGTACATTGTATACTTATGTAGCAAAGTATACTTTGAGGGAGAAATTTTCAATTTAAGGATAAATTTATTAATTTTTATTATACTGAATTTATTACATTATCACAGCCATTTTGGCTGTGATAATGTGTAATAAATTCAGTATAATAATTCCGCATACTTTTAATCATCAAATATATGCAGTCGATAGTTCTATATGACATAATGCATTTCGAGAAAAATAAATGATTGCTCCCTCAAAGTATACTTTGCTAGATAAGTATACTTTGCGATTTTGATGAAATCGGCTACTGGTATTCTCTATGTAGGCACCACAGACCCAGCCACATGGCTTCGGAACATGCCAGCCGCACAACTACACAACATAACAATGGAACCGACACTCTATGCCAACCATGCACCGTTTCAACCCTCCGTCGATGGGGACTTTCTCGTTGAAAATCCCTACGACATAATCTACGGAAACAACAGCCTATCTGCAGCAGCTAGACAGTTCTTCGCGTCACTAGACATACTGACGGGCGTGAATAATTACGACGGTGCAGCGAATTTCCTCGTCTGGCCGTCGGCTTTAAACCAAACGGACGTGAATAATTTGACTGTCACGAAACACCAGGTGCTGTGACTTGAAAACATCCTGACCACATTCTCCACTCACATGCTTGAACTCAGGCAGTTTGATTGGCAATTTCCCCGACCAATCAAACTGCCTGATTTCAAGTAGAAAACTACCTGAGCATATTTGTCAAAGTATTGCTTGAAATCTGCAAGTTTGAGTAGTCGAGACAGCTCAGTCTCGACCAATCAAACTGCCTGATTTCGGGCATGAACTTCGAGAACATGCTCAAAACCTTTCATAATCACGATACCCAGTTTGATGAGATCATTGTGCCCAGTGTTGTACGGCCAATGTATCAAAATGACAACTCCATAGACAAGGCAACAATCTCATTAATTATGAACGCTGCCAGTTTTGCATACACGGACTGGTTACACGTAGACGACAGTCGTGAGTGGCTCGAAACTATGTCTCACTTGTCCAGTGACGCTATATTCTTCGTGGACGCCATTCAGCTCGTGAATGGGCACACTGCCCTGAATGATGGAGGAACGTATATGTACGTCTTCAATGCCGAGCCGACTCAAAACCTGATACCTATGCCCAGTAATCTACATGGTAAGTCCAACAGTGGAGGTCACTCACTTAGAAATCATGCGGCTAAAATGTTTGTAAGTGCAAATTTAGGATCGTCTGGAAGTTTCAATGGATGGATTTACGTGTATTGAACATAGGCTATGCATGCTCAATAAATGTAAATCCAATAATTGTTTATTTTTGCACTTACAAATACTTTAGTCGTACAAAGTTTAGTGAAATGGTATCTGATTCTTAATGATTTATTGTTCATTAAGACCATGTGTTTATTTATTTAATGCTGTTTAACGGCCTGTCAACAGCTATGTTCATTTTAGCCCGGCTTAAAGGAGCCGAAACCCGCATTTCACCTGTTGTTATTTATGGGGGTGGGGGAGAGGATCCCATATTTAGAACTAAATATTTATAGAAAATATATATATTATTATAACCCGACCTGTTGCCTGGTCCTCACCACACCAGTGACTTAGCACCACTCCCTAAAAGAAATAGGATTACTACAAATCTTACTACTTTTGTAATGGGTATAACAGTATTCAACTCTCAAGAAACAAGGAAGGTAAAAATGTACCTGAGGGTCAATCCAGGGATATCGGGACTCTGGTAAGGATGAATCCCTGGTAAGGATGAATCCCATCATTAAATTTACCCTTTGCATGCTCACTACCAATCGCTGACTAGCAGAGACTACTGTCTGTTTCACGAAAGCTGCCCAAATTTTTCGGCCATATGAACAATTCAAAAACCATATTTGTTTCGATAATATTAAATTAAAGGAAAATTTAAGAATGAGCCTTCTTTTTATTTTGTGAAATTTGGTCAAATATTGATTTTATTGCGAAAACAAAATTTCCCCATGTTAAATCCCCATAGACATCTTCACGGAGTGAAGATGTCTATGGGGATTTAACATGGGGAAATTTTTAGAATTTCAGAAATACTGGACCGATTTTTAAAATTTAACTTGTTTTCTTAGTTAGATCATTTCCAAGCTATCTAGTCAGGAGGTTTCGGAGTCAATTTCCAAATTATTTTGTTTTTTGACTCCTCCCACACTCCCTTACCTCTTTTCACCCATGTTAAATTCCCATAGAGAAATCAATTTTTCGTAATAAAATCAATATTTGACCATTTGACCAAATTTCACGAAATAAAAAGAAGGCTCATTCTTAAATTTTCCTTTAATTTAATATTATCGAAAAAAATATTGTTTTTGAATTGTCTATATAGCCGTCGCATTTGGGCAGCTTTCGTGAAACAGACAGTAAGGTACATTAAAACTGTGCCACAAATCAATCGAGGAGTGGATGTACATATGTACAGAACATGCCACGCAATAAATCACTCATTACACGTGTAAGCTATGACCTTCGAACACATGTTCCTAATAGTGGCAGTACATAGCATCAAAAATGTCATCAAAACAATCTTTAAGTCAGCATTCTCATGTGATATCTGATGAATATATCATATGCCCACTGTGCTGTGCTCAATTATTGTTTAACCCTTACAATGATGAATTAAAATTTGTCGTCTGCTGTTTATTTTCCATTTTTCTCATCAAAACCATGTTTTGACAACACTTTAGAATCATTTCCAATGGAAATGATTCTAAAGTGTTGTCAAACTATATTTTTATTGAGAAAGAAGACGAACCATAAATTGACATCAGACAATAATTTACATTTCCCACATTTTAAAGGTACATGCCCACTCAGTAGGCACACAATGTTCTTTATATCACAGACATCAACTGAGACATTTTCTGGCAAAATAAACATTCATTCACCATTACCCACGTATTGATTGGCAATAGTATACATTTTATATCAGACGTAAATTTACACACTGATATCAAGGGCGATAAACGCGTTTCCTTAAAATGTTAACGGACATTACTATTTATTCTCTGTATTTATTTTTTGATGTGCAATGATCATACTTTATAATCTGTCAAGAATATTATTTTTTCAGGTGACGCATTTCATTAGTATAAATGATTAAAAAATATCATGCCTCATTTGCATATGAAAATAGCCTGATACCACCGCGCGTCACTATCAGTAAAATAAATATTACTAAATGAGTATACCTGTATAGCGGGCACTCGTAATTTTTAGAACTGGTGAAACAGTGGCACAATTATACACTTATTTAATTCCTATAAAGAACGTTTTGTGCCTACTTAGTGGGCATGTACCTTTCAGTGATAACACAAGATAGGAAAATGTCCAATGCAATTCCTATGCATTGTAGTGAGGTATAAATATTAATAAGAGAATTGTTGTATTTCGACAATATTGGTATATGTATTTGCCGTAAATGACGTCAAAAGTTGACACAAAATTACGAGCTCATGCGGAAGTCACTTCCATTCAATGAGTAATGAGCTCTGAATTTTGTGTCAACTTTTGATGTCATTTACTGAAAATATGACTGATTTTAAAATTCAATAAAACATTATATAAAAGCTAAATATAGCAATACAACAAGGACGGTCACTCCACACTGTGCAACGACACACAGGCCCTGACAGTACAATGTGAACCTGACTGTGGAGTCCACAGTCAGGTTCACATTGTACTGTCAGGGCCTGTGTGTCGTTGGAATTCATAAATCGGTTTTTAAAAAACACAAAATTAGCTGTAAATGATGCAAAAGTTGGCACACAATTCACAGCTCATGCAGAAAATGTGATTTTGTGCCAAATGTTGGCATCATTTACGGAATTACCGACTCCTGTGTACAGGGGCAAACCACGCTGATGAGATTCCCTTCCTGGGACAACCACTGGCGAACCCCACACCGTTCACCCACGACCAACGGATGCTCTCAAACGCAATGATGACCATGTGGACAAACTTTGTAAAGTCTGGGTATGCATGTGAAATTTCTGGCTTCATACCTTCATTATGTATGTGCAATTACATACTTCATATGTACAATCTGACTTGTCCGAGTACGTGCAATTACATACTTCATATGTACATGTACAATTACTGACTTCAAACTCTCGCCATGTGTGGGTACGTGCAATTACATACTTCATATGTACAATTACTGACTTCAAACTTTCGCCATGTGTGGGTAGGTGCAATTAAATACTTCATATGTGCAATTACTGGCTTCATACCTTCGCCATATCTGGGTATGTGCAATTACTGGCTTCATACCTTTGCCATGTGTGGGTATGTGCAATTACTGGCTTCATACCTTCGCCATGTATGTGCAATTACTGGCTTCATACCTTCGCCATATCTGGGTATGTGCAATTATTGGCTTCATACCTTCGCCATATCTGAGTATGTGCAATTACTGGCTTCATACCTTCGCCATGTCTGGGTATGTGCAATTACTGGCTTCATACCTTCGCCATATCTGGGTATGTGCAATTACTGGCTTCATACCTTCGCCATATCTGGGTATGTGCAATTACTGGCTTCATACCTTCGCCATTGTATGGGTATGTGCTTCATACTGGCTTCATATACCTTTCACCTTCGCAATGTGTGGGAATGCTTCTTTCCATTGGGTATGTGCAATTTCAATTATTGGCTTATACTTGCCATCTGGGTATGTTCAATTACTGGCTTCATACCTTCGCCATGTGTGGGTATGTATTACTGACTTCATACCTTTGCCATGTCTGGATATTTGCAATTACTCGTTAATGTTTGATTTTTAAAGCTCAAATATTTGAATATTCAACCTGGTTTGCTTTTACCCCCTACCGTATTTATTCCCTATTTTGCAATCACAAAAAACATGTGAAAAATTCAGTAATCCACTTGCAATAATAAAATATGCATTGAATTTGAAATCAGGGGGTAGAATACTCTTTAGACACAAAGCTTATCTGGAGGTCAGGGGTCCATTTCACTAAACTTTGTGCGATTAAAATGTTCGTAAGTGCAAAATTATGATAGTCTGTAAATTTCCCACTAGCAATGTTTTCTTGTAAACAAATATTGGATTTACATTTATTGAGCATAGGCTGCATGTGCAGCCTATGCTCAATAAATGTAAATCCATGAATTGAAATTTCCAGACGATTCTAAATTTGCACTTACGAACATCTTGGTTGTACAAAGTTTAGTGAAACGGTCCCCTGGTCTACACTACGAATCACAGGCATACACCACCTATTCTCACACTCACTCTTCCACAGGAACCCGAATGTGCCCGGGGCCGTTACATCTGACCCCGGGCTGACCTGGCCCCAGTACGACGCGGCCTACCAGTCCTACCTCGACATAGACTACGGCCTGACCCGCGACTCCGTGAAACACCGGTTCAACGCAAGAAGTCAGGCCTTCTGGACGTACCTTGTCCAACAGATTATCCAGGCAGGGCGGTCGCCGACCGGCACTATACCCGTGTCATTTAGCCAGGGCCAGAATATTGTTGGTTAACCGAGAAAATAACCTGAAGTTACTGTGCATCATTGCTCAAAACCCCAGATAGCTTAACCATTTCACCTCTAAGTAACTGGAATGGACCCCGATATATTGATTTGCTAAAAAATACAATTGTCACAAAATGAATTTCAGACTCGTCCATTTATATTTATAAACAGGGGTTGTTTTTTTTTCTTCTAAAAAATAAGAAAATTAAAGTGCAGATCCTGATGAGATTCACGAACCAGCTCATCTGGATCTACACCGTTTGCAAACACCACTATAGAGGTATGTAGTGTTGAAAGAGTTAACAGACTGTTAAATCCTAAACAGTGTTAAGGATTTAACAGTCCGTTAAGATAACAGAAGTTTTGAGCAACTGGGCCCTGGCTGTCACGTGGCATGACTTACTACTATCTGTCTGTTTGACTTACAAACTGTAGATGGTCTATGGGGCAAGTAAACATATATTGAAAAATATTCAACTTCAAGTAATTTTTTGAAAATATTGAAATAAGCCTGCTTTTCTTGCTAATGATGTACAACTGACTTTGGCTCCCATGACAGCGACCTTGGTTGGATCATGGCCTATATGACAGATGTACAACTGACCTTGGCTGCCATGACAGCGACCCTGACTGGATCCTGGCCTATATGACAGATGTACAACTGACCGTAGCTCCCATGACAGCGACCTCAGCTGGATCGTGGCCTATATGACATATATACAACTGATCTTGGCTTCCATGACGGCGACCTTGGTTGGATTGTGTCCTATATGACAAATAAACAACTGACATTGGCTCCCATGACGGCGACCATGGCTGGCTGGATTGTGGCCGATATGACAAATATACAACTGACCTTGGCTCCCATGACAGCGACCGTGGCTGGATCGTGGCCTATATGACAACTGACCTTGGCTCCCAGGACAGCGACCTCGGCTGGATCATGGCCTATATGACAAATATACAACTGACCTTGGCTCCCACGACAGCGACCTTGGCTGGATCTTGGCGTATATGACAGATGTACAACTGACCTTGGCTACCATGACAGTGACCTTGGCTAGATCGTGGCCTATATGACAAATATACAACTTACCTTGGCTCCCATGACAGCGACCTTGGCTGGATCTTGGCGTATATGACAAATATACAACTGACCTTGGCTCCCATGACGGCGACCTTGGCTGGATCATGGCCGATATGACAAATGTACAACTGACCTTGGCTCCCATGACGGCGACCTCGGCGGTGGGCCAGGCATAGTTGGTGTCGCCACGGAGGTGCTTAGAGCTCATCACGTCGTACGCGCCTCCGTATGCCTTCCGCGTAATCACGGTGATCTTGGGCACAGTAGCCTCCGCGTATGCGAACAGGAGCTTGGCTCCATGCCGGATAATCCCGCCATACTCCTGCTGCGTACCTACAGTATTTATTTATATATTTAATGGTGTGTAATGGCCTGTTTAACAGTCGGACATGGGTCATAAATTATGCAAAACAAAGCACCATCCCTAGACACAGATTCTGGCCAAATAGTATCAGTGATGCATTATAAGTTATTGAAAGCTGTTACTAATGCATGTAAGTACATGGACGATGGACGAGGGGACAATAATACTGAAAAACAGTTGCCTATTCCGGTGTCGAGCACCCTTCCTACAACGGATCACTTGGTCACAGGTGTGAATCCCAGTAAGATTCACCATTAAGACACATACTCTCCCATTCACCCTTCCTGTGTTAATTAACCAATTACATGCAGAATACACCTTAATGGGTATGAATTTGTTTAAATATTTTATTTTTATTTTTGTTATTTCTGAATGAAACTATATGTCGTGACCACTCATTTGAACCGTCTCGACGAGACGGTTCAAATGGTAGTCACAACATATACTTCTGAGCACATATAAAGAAAATATTTAGGATTTTCCACAAACAAAATGGTGTAGCCTCAGCATGAAATGGGTTAGGGATGTGTATCCAAGTGCCGGGAACGTCTGGATGCAAGGTACATACCTGGAAGAAATCCTGGCACATCTACGAACGTGACAATGGGGATATTGAAGGCATCACAGAAGCGGACGAATCTCGCGCCCTTCACCGATGCACTGATGTCCAGGCAACCTATAAATGGCAGAACATAGTAGATAGACGAACAGCATAGGCCCAGATCAGACTGCACATGCATTGGCAGAGAAATGGGACCTTAAGACATGTGCAAGCAGTCTAGATCCTGATCGTCATATGGAATCACATAGTGAATAAACGGATCAAAATTTGTAATTTGGGGAAATAAACGTTAGCTTGATTGTATGGTGACTAGTGTATGCCCTGATCAGACTGTGAATGCACATACTAATGTTGATATATACTGGTTGCAAACTCAATAAGACTCTTTCAATCCAATCCAAATTACAATTATGTACAGGCTGTCTAATAAATATATTTAAACCAATAAGACCCTTTTTGCTGGCTGGTGAGATAATCAGCAAGATGACCAGTGATTGATTGATTAGTTGATTGGTTGATTGATGTGGGTTTTAAGACCCGCATACAAACCTGCAGCAACTTTTGGCTGATTAGCCACCATGCCGACGGTGCGGCCATTCATGCGTGAGAAGCCAATAATTATGTTCTTGGCGTAGTTGGGCATAATCTCGAAGAATTGGCTGTCATCCGACACCTACAATGTAGTATTGTAACATGAAAGTTGGCATACACTGGTCCATGTGAATAATGTTCTGAGAACGTACTAGTGCTCGAAATCATGCAGTTTGACTGGTCGAGGCTCAGCTCAGCCTCGACCAATCAAACTGCATGATTTCCAGTACGAATTTTGAAATGGGTTCAGAGTATGTGATTATAAACACATGGGTCATGGTGGCATAATAAAACATTCTGAGAATGTCCTTCATTCTCATACTCGAAATCACACACTCTGATTGGCCAATACCAAGCTATTCTCAGGCTTGGCCAATCAAAGTGCCTGATTTTGAGTACAAATTTGGAGAATGTTCTCAGAAAGTTATAAAAGCACAGGCCACGATTATCCAGTTTTACCAAATGTTTGTGACTTAAATGGAATTGTGTTTAAGGGCTCAAAAACACAAAAGAGTATCATATAGGGCTTGTGCATTATTAAATGATAATCAGCTCACCTGGCTGAACAAGAAATCAGTAACACTGATGGATGTATCCCTGAAAAACTTTATGTGAGTTTAAATTAGATGGTCGGAAAATCCAACAAAAGCTCCCCACCCCGATTACGCCTGGATTGAGATTCAAAGTCTTTGACCCTGGGTATTGGTGTAGTATGCTTATTAATCACAATAAATGGTGATAAATGTGTATATGAAGTTTCACTTCATAATCTCAATTGGCAACAGAGATAAATTCTAGAAAGCTTCAACGCAATGTTTTGTTTATTAGTCGCAATAAATATTTGGATGCTAATGAATGCCATGAATTGAACTGAATTTGAAAAACTTTAACGTAAAACTTTAACACAAAGTTTAAAGTCATTTGACCTTGACCTTGGGCTCCTGGGCAGCATGGGTAGGGTATACAATGAAAATATGGATGGTGATCAATGTGTATATGAAGTTTCAAGTTGATATCGCAGGCGGTCACATAGATATAGAAATTTGAAAAACTTTAACATAAAACATTAACAACTAAAAATGTGGCCTGTCGGCACACAAATGCACCCGCTGGCAGCCAAAGAAAACAAGGCACATTTGAAAACACAGAGGGCCAGAGACGCGTGGATTTGTCACAGCATGAAAGGAGACTATTAGAGCAATGGGATTGTGAATTATCAAGCAGATCCATGCAAGGAAACAGACATTATAAAATACTTAGCAAAGTGGACCCTGGGCTTAGCAGGGTTTGGACGATTGTGGATTTGTCACAGGGCGGTAGAGGACCATTGGAGCAATGCGTGTGTGAAATATGAAGCAGATCCAAACAAGGAAACAGAAATTATAAGCCATTTACCCGAGCGTTAAGGTTTCGAACGCACCTTGACCTTGACCCTGGACTTAGCGGGACGAATGTGGATTTGTCACAGGGCGGTAGAGGACCATTGGAGCAATGCGTGTGTGAAATGTGAAGCATATCTGAGCAAGGAAACAGAAATTATAAGCCATTTACCTGAGCGTTAAGGTTTCGGGACATACATACGTACGGACGCCGGTAACACTATATACCCCCCTGAAAAAATTTGGGGAGCATAATAAAATGTGTTTATACCAATTAAGTATATGAAGTTTCAAGCCAATCCGACGTATGGTAACAGAGATAGTAGGTAGACAAAAACTTTCAACGCAAATCTCTCACAGAAAGACAGACAGACGGACAGGGTGGTGACTATATGTACTCTGAAAACATTCTCGGGGTACATAATAAACAATATGGAATTCACTCAAAATATTCAGATATGTGTAGCTATTAAATGGATCCTTCCATTGACATTTGGGATGCATCCAATTTTCATTACGGTATAAAATGCCACTTGCTAAACATTTGAATGCCCCTTGTATATCAGGTATATAACAAGGTAGTGATATACCAGTACATAAATGTCAGTTATCAGTAGCCTATTTCATCAACATTGCAAAGTATACTTTACTAGCAAAGTATACTTTGAGGGAGCAATCATTGATTTTTCCGAAATGCATTATTTCATGCAGAACTAACGATTTCATATATTTGATGATTAAAACTATGTAGAATTATTATACTGAATTTATTACATTATCACAGCCAAATTGGCTGTGATAATGTAATAAATTCAGTATAATAAAAATTCATAAATTTATCCTAAAATTGAAAATTTCTCACTCGAAGTATACTTTGCTAGGAAAGTATACTTTGCGATGTTGATGAAATAGGCTACAGGTAATGAGCTGATACGTAAAGAATTGGAACATAGTGTCATACCCTGCACCGACTAGATATGATTATCAGGGTAACAACTACTTTCACTGATTTTCCATTGGTCAACGGCGTCACATGACGTTACCGAATGACATTAATGTAATGACACAAGATAAACAAGTCTGCAATCTTATCAACGAAAACCATGTTATCTTTGCCCATTCTCTAGCATAGAACATTATCTGATAAATAGAATATCAGGATGTTGTCTTTTGATACCAAGTTTATCAGACTCGGCTCGGAAACGGTAGGAATTCCTCGGCAAGTCCTCTGAATTCCTACACGTTTCCTAGCTTCCCTGATGAACTTAATATGAAACAAGAGGGCCATGATGGCCCTAATTCGCTCACCTGACTCCATGAACACCAGTGGAGAATGTGACATTGAGTTCATGTTTTTTTTTAAAAATTGTGCTATTTTTAATTTTGGATTAAGCGATGACTCATTTTACCAAATCTGAAAATGCTTCACCCAAGGATCTTAACTTACTATGAAGTTTGGCCAGCATCGGCCATGTGGTTCCCGAGAAAAAGACGTTCAAAATCTCGAATAAATGGACCTTTTGGCGGCCATCATGGATGATATAATCATCCGATTCCGACAAATATTGCACCAGAGTAATCGCCTCATCGATACCTTCGATTTGATATATGACACGAGCATATCCGACAAAAATAAAATTTGACCCCACGGGCCACGCCCATTTTTGACCTCGGGGTCACCATTTTAACACCTTTGAAAGAGCATTCTACATCGATCATTCCTACCAAGTTTCGTTGAAATCCAGCTGGTGGTTCACGAGAAGAAGATTTTTTAAGAATGTGTGCTATTTTTAGATGGCGGCCATCTTGGATTAGCGACGACCTCCGTTTTAACAAATCTGAAAAGGCTTCACCCATGGACCATAACTGTGAAGTTTGGCCACCATGGGCCAAGCGGTTCTAGTGAAGAAGAATTTTGAAATCTCTAATAAAAGAACGACCTTTTGACCTTTCGGCGGCCATCTTGGATGACATGACCATCCAATTGCGACAAAAAATGTACCAGAGCGATCGCCTCTTTGATACCTTCGATTTCATATAGACATGACCATATTCGGTCAAAAAATAAAATTTGACCGCACGGGTCACGCCCATTTTTAACCCCGGGGTCACCATTTTAACAAGTTTGAAAGAGCATTGTACATCGATCATTCCTACCAAGTTTCGTTGAAATCCGGCCAGCGGTTCATCAGAAGAAGATTTTTTAAGAATTTATGCTATTTTTAGACGGCGGCCATCTTGGATTAGCGATGACCTCCATTTTAACAAATCTGAAAAGGCTTCACCCATGGACCATAACTTTTAAGTTTGGCTACCATGGGCCAAGCGGTTCATGTGAAGAAGAATTTTGAAATCTCTGATAAAAGAACGACCTTTTGACATTTTGGCGGCCATCTTGGACGACATAATTTTGACAACAAATGCACCAGAGCGATCGCCTCGTTGATACCTTCGATTTGATATATGACATGACCATATTCGGTCAAAAATAAAATTTGACCCCAATTTGACCCCACGGGCCATGCCCATTTTTGACCCCAGGGTCACCATTTTAACAACTTTGAAAGAGCATTGTACATCGATCATTCCTACCAATTTTTGTCGAAATCCGGTTGGCGGTTTTTGAGAAGAAGATTTTTGAAGAATTTGTACTATTTTTAGACGGCGGCCATCGTGGATTACGAAATGACGTCATTTTAACAATTTTGTAATCTCCCTACCTAAGGACCACGACCATGAAGTTTGGTGACTATAGGCCCAATGGTTACCGAGGAGAAGACGTTTGAAAATGTTCACGGACGACGACAGACGACGACGAACACATTGCGGTAACAATAGATCACATGAGCTTCGCTCAGGTGAGCTAAAAAAAACACACTAGTCTGGTACTCTCTATGTACACACTGGGGATGTATAAACAAAGAAGACGGAATACCGACCGCTCCGATAACATTGCGGATATCGTAGGCTGCTGTCGACTCCAGGGGCACAATGGTGTCCAGGCCGGGAATATCCTTGTCCCTGTAACACAACACGGGATTGGCCAATAGCAAATATGTCTATGGGTATTTAACATGGGGAAATTTTCAAATTTCAGAAATAGTGGACCGAATTTCAAAATTTAACATTTGTTTTCCAATCTATCTCGCAAGATTTTGGTGTCAAATTCAATATTTTTTAATTTTTCAACTCCTCCAGGTTCTGTAGCTCCTTTTCCTCATGTTAAATTCCCATAGAGAAATAATGTTTTGGCAATAAAATCAATGTTTTACCAAATTTCACAAAATAAAAAGAGGGTTCATTCTAAAAGTTTGCGGTGACCAGCATTGCCCCCGAGTCATCCGAGCAGTAGGCTAACCCGTTCACCCAAGTATCTTGCTAAGAAGTTGCGGGCAGTAACTCTGCAATATTCCATACAGTCTGTAGCAGAGTTATGGTTATTGGACTAGTCTGAAAATAACTCTTATGACAATTGGATTAGTCGGAAAATTAACATATCACAGACCCATTCCAGTTGTTGAGGGCTGCAAGGGTTAAACTGGTGGCCTAATTCATATTCTATGGAACCTACCAAGGGTCATCGCACTCCCGGATAGGGGCGGGGTCCTGGTTGCTAAGGGGCAGGAAATCGAAGAATTCCCGCATCTGGAGTAGAGCATCCACGTCGTTCTCAAACGCTCCGTGAGCCACGCCTACAAGTATCATAGAGAGATGGTTTGACATTACTCTTGGTCTATTTCATTTCTCAACCCTTTCAACACTACAGACCGCTATAGCGGAGTTTGCAAACAGTGTAGATCCAGATGAGACGTCTCGTAACGAGCCGTCTCATCAGGATCTAAACTTTTTGCAAGTAATTTTAATTTTTTTCGAGAGAAAAAAACAACCATTTTTATATAAATGGACTAGTCTGAAATAATTTTGTGATGATTGGATTGGTCGGATAATTAACATATCAAATTACATTCCAGTTACTTGGGGGTGAAAGCTTTCACTGAGAATTCCAACGGTTTGCAACCAGAGCAGGAAATATTTGATATCAAAAGACACTAGCCTGTGCCCAAGGTTATAACACGATTTTCTGTTCTCAATTCTGAACTGTGCTCAAATATCTTTTAAATGAATGCAGACAGCAAAATATATTTTTAAGTCTGGATTAGCGTCAATGCCTGATACAGCATTATGTTTAGTCAGACTGTATTTAGGCAATGGGTAGAGAATTACCTCATAAATAATGATCAGCAGCAATAAGATGCAAATACTAATCTTGGGCTATACTGGTAGCAAGCACAAAGTGCGTTATGCTGAATCACCATGATGCTACTGAATAATGTCCGCATACTGATGGAACAACATACACAAGTCCACATTCTTTTCAACGAAAACCATAATTTACTAGTGTAATAAATATGCAAATGAGCCCGCTACAGAAAACATGTTAGGTAATTAGCACAACTTCAAATTATGACGATGTGCTTATGCAATAAATAGAATCTAACAATTGTGATGATTTAATATGAAATTTATTAAACCAATATTTGGGAATTGCCGCCATTTTAGATCACATGCTTCCTCAAACTGGGAGTTACCTGAGATGGAGGTGTGAGTCTTGGCCCCACCCAGTTCCTCGTGTGTCACATCCTCATTGGTCACCGACTGAAAATATAACGTACACAGTCACTAATTTGGACATATGGACACATGCCGAGAGGATGTGCCTAAGGCGTGAACTTGTAGCTGAGAGGTTACGACCTCCGACTGTCACTCCGGCCCAGGTTCGATCCTCGATCCAGACACTGCAGTTTGTGAAATACAATTGTATTTACCACTCTACCATCTGGTTCTACCAAGGTGTGCCATATAGAGGCTTGGTCTGCGGGTATTCAAGGCCTGATAGCCAATTGGGACCCTTAACCCGCAATATATACAGGAAGCACCTTACAGAATGTGCAATAATTGCCCATTTATGTTCATATACTCATCCCACTATCAAAATAGAATGTATTTGTAGCTGTGACTGGAGAAATGGGGCTTGTGGGATTTGTGGCTAGTGTAGCTCCTGGTCAAATAACACACTCATGTAGCCTGATAACGATCTGTATGACTTGCTAGAAGCATTCCGGGTGTTTCATTGATGAAATTACGAACAGTGCAGATTCAGACCAGACTGTGCGGATGCACATGCTGATCTGGCTCTACACTAGCTCGCAAAACCAACAAGGGCATCGTTATCACTAATCTAATCCCCTCGCTGGCCAGGTGAACATATGTCCTCAGTGACCTTGACTTTGGGCGGTCGGACGAGGTTCGCATGCAAAACAAAAATCACCATCTCTACACACATTGTGGCCAAATATTATGAAAATCAGTGAAGCGGTCCATAAGTTATTGAAAAATGAAAGATGTTACTGACGCACAAGGTGAGGAGATAATAGGCCACATTTATTATATACTTACCCATGAAATACATAGTTATACGATGTAAATAAAAGTCATATGTTCTCATCGATGAAATAAACAACTTCCGGTGAAAATACGACTACTTCCGCTATCTATATTCATAGCGCATATCTGCAGTGCCAGACTGCAAATAGGCTGCAAATACACGTTCATTAATACCGTATACAGTCTAAAAAACTGCTAATTTCCATGGAGCGGTATATAATAAATAGAATATTCATAGTTTTGCAACGAATATGACATATATATGTTCATTTCGTGGTGTGAAATGTTCATATTTCACTCATGCTAACTGCACTCATGAAATATGGACATTCCACACCACTCGATGAACATATATGTCATATTCGTTGCAAAAATATGAATATTCTCTATTTCTCCAGTCACAGCCACATTTGATGATGATAGTAAGCATACTTCAGTGACGAATGGCCAACAGCATATGACCTAATCATATAGAGCAGATGCGCAAGCTGGCCCAGAGCTATGCTGGTCACAAATGCAAGGTACCATTCTCAGCTATGCACCTGTTCAGTCAGATCAAAATCTGTACCATTCACAATTCTGTCAGTGAAAGATTTGGCATGTGAATATATTTATAGAGGATCTCAAACGAATTCCCATTTGATATGAGATTTATGAAACGAATCACGTACAGTTTATGCATAAAATTGCGGACGAGTTTCAGAAATCTCATATCAAATGGAAACGAGTTTGAGATTCTGTTTATCACAGTCAACGTGGAGACAATCCAATATGTTTCAGTGAGCAGACGCCATTGACTATTTTCTCATCTAGTTAAAAATCTCCACAGGGAAAAATAGTTTTAATCCCTGCAAGAAAATTATTATAAATATGCCATATAATAGGTTCCTGTTCTTTGTAAACACTTCATATTACCAAACGGGAGCTCATTCAAACAATTTCAGTAAGCTTGACGAGTCACTGACGCTTCTAATGACGTTTCAAACATAATATCATTTCAAACATGATGACGTCAACTAGAAAACATCATTGCTTTGTCGCGTCATTACGGACGTCATTTGGAACCTCTCCATTTTATTCATTTGACATAACGTTGGCGCAAAATACAAATACATAATTAGGTTGATGCAGCAATCACATTCGCTCCAGGTGTTATTACATGCGTGTCCTATCACATTTATGAAATGGGTTACAGCACGGAATAATAATATTTGCATGTGATAAAAGATGTTATCAAGTAGTATGTCCTCAGGTCTACGCTGATCGCAAACATCCTAAGGTGTCTATTGTCAGTGTTACATAAGAAAACAGGAGCCAGTCTAAGTTTCAGGGATTGTGCCAGCATCCTGAATGTTTGAAGAAATACTAAATGTTTCAACAGCTGGATAAATTATTATCTTATTGAGCAAGGTGGAAACTGGGAAATATCTTGCCAGATTGGAAAATATGGCATGGCAATCCAACCCAGCCTAGAGGTGCAGATTGGGGGGGGGGGGGAGGGGTGAGGGTGGGCGTGTGCATATTGGGAGGGGGTAAACTAAACATGATAGCAGAAAATAAAATTAGCAAAGAACTGTTAACATAAGAGTGATGTTGGTTGACATGATTAGTCAAGAACAGTAAATATTTTGGCAAAACAGCAAATTTAAAAAAATAATATTTCAAATCCTGGTACAAAAGCTTTTAAGCCATGTTTAATCCAGTTGAAATATCGACCAGACAGTTCTACTGAGTAGTAACAACATACATGTCTACCTCTGATGAGATAGATAATGATCATTTTTCTTTCTATGAATGAATTTTATACATCAGTATGATGGGTTAACGGTTAAACCATTTGCATGAAAAATAAAAATAATTCTCTAAATTATTCACAGAAGTATATGTTGTTACAACTCATTGAAACCGCCTCGAGATGGTTCAAACGAGTGGTCACAAAATACTCTTTTGACAGGAAGTAAGAAAAATAGCGAAAATAATTTCAATTTCTTCATATTCCATTAATAAGGTGTATTCAACATGAAATGTTAGCTGGTGTTAGGAGTTAACCCTTACTACGCTGAATTAAATTTTGTCGTCTGCTGGAAGTTTTATTTTCAATATTTTTCGATAAAAACCTGTTTTGACAGCGCATGAGAAATGAGAATCGTCTCCACTGGAGACGATTCTCATGTGCTGCCAAAACATGTTTTTTTTTTAAGAATTAAAGAAAAAATGAAAAACAGCAGACGACAATTTTCGTCTCCCGCGAAGCAAGGGTTAAACAGCGGGAGGTGGGAAATCCCCTGGTCGGCCCTGACACCAGTAGCAGATAGCAACTTTGATAAGTGGTAATTGGAATTCTGATATAAAGATTAATTCCCCAGATTCTGGCTGCATGTGTGTACTAAAGGAACAAATCAGATCCTATATATGTGGGGTGACTGGAGAAATGGGGCTTATGGGTTTTTGCGACCAGTGTAGATCCAGATCAGCCTGTGCATCCACACAGTCTGATCAGGGGCCCGTTTCATTAAACTAAAATGTTCATAAGTGCAAAATTATGATAGCCTGTAAATTTCACATTAACAGTGCTTTCTTGTAAACAATTATTGGATTTACATTTATTGAGCATATGCTGCATATGCTCAATACATGTAAATCCATCAATTGAAATTTCCAGACTATCCTAAATTTGCATTTACAAACATTTTAGTTGTATGAAGTTTAGTGAAACGGGCCCCAGGATCTGCACTGTTCGCCAATGCATCAATGAATCACCCGCCATGCTTCTAACAAGGAATATAGATCGTTATCAGGCTACATGAGTGTGCTATTTGATCAGGAGTTACACTGGTCTTAAATCCAATACGGTAAACCCGATTTCTCCAGTCATAGTCACATATATGTGGTGGTGATGGAGAAATGGGAGCTAACAAATTGTTGCTACATACACAGTTCATGCAAAATTTGAAACAAACATGCTATAAAGTCTAAATCAGATTCTGAAAATTTCCTTTGAAACAGTTTCAATTATCTGCAAACACATGATTTTCCCCTGGCTTACAGACTATAAGTTACAGAGATCTCACAAACAAGTGGGTATGCTCCACTGAGAATGGTGGCTGTGGGGTTTAACCCTTCCTACGCTGTTGACGGAAATTGCCGTCTGCTGTTTTTCATTTTTGCTTTAATTCTTAACAAAAAACTGGTTTTGACAGCACATGAGAATCGTCTCCAGTGGAGACGATTCTCATGTGCTGTCAAAACCAGGTTTTTGTCGAGAAATATTGAAAATAAAACATTTCCAGCAGACGACAGCATTTAATTCAGCGTAGTAAGGGTTAAGGCCATTGTGAATCATAGACACTCAAGGAACAGCCTGTGCATCAGGACGCAGTTTCACTAAACTTTGTACGACTAAAATGTTTGTAAGTGCAAAATTATGATAGTCTGTAAATGTCCCATAAACAATGTTTTCTTGTAAACGAGTATTGGATTTATATTTATTGAGCATAGGCTGCATGCAGCCTATGCTCAATAAATGTAAATCCATCAATTGAAATTTCCAGACGATTCTAAATTTGTGCTTACGAACGTTTTATTTGTACGAAGTTTAGTGTAACGGGCCCCTGCACTCAGTCTAGGAACTCCCCATTATGCTTGTAATAAACTGTATAGATTCTTATCTGAGCCTGGTTGCTCAAAACGTCTGTTAGCTTAATGTACTTTAAGAATTTAAGTCCTTTAACCCTAAATAACTGGAATCAACTTTAATGTGTTCAACCAATCCAATTGTCACAAAATTATTTTCAGACTGATCCATTTATGAGTTGGTTTCTTTTCTCTAAAACATATGAAAATCCTGCTGAGACGGCTCGTCATGAGCAGGCTCATCTGGATCTACACTGTTTGCAAACACCACTATCGCAGGCTGCAGCATTGAAAGGGTTAAGCTAACAACCAGGCAACATTGTTTGACAGAACTTCAGAAATTATTCTAAAGTGTTGTCAAACCATGTACATTGTATTGTGATGAAAAACATGGAACATGGAAAATATAAAATAAACAGCAGATTTACATATAAACACCTATATTTAATTTGGCATTGTAAGGAATAACAGATCTTGGTTCTGATTATAAGCACATTATCCAAATTCCTACTAGTACTCAAGACACTTTGATTGGCAGACACTGAGCAAAGCACCGGTGCAGGCATCAGACTGGCTACAATATTCAAGCCACATTTCTCCAGTCACAGACCTTGAGCCAGACTGGCCACAATTCCCATAAGCCCCATTCCCCCAGTCACAGATCAAGAACCAGACTGGAAAGATATCCAAGAAACCCCATTCCCCCAGTCACAGATCAAGAACCAGACTGGCCAGATATCCAAGAAACCCCATTCCTCCAGCCACAGACCATGAACCAGATTTGTCACATATCCTAGAAGCCCCATTCCTCCAGTCACAGACCAGGAACCAGACTTGTCTCATATCCTAGAAGCCCCATTCCTTCAGTCACAGACCAGGAACCAGACTTGTCTCATATCCTAGAAGCCCCATTCCTCCAGTCAGACCAGGAACCAGACTTGTCTCATATCCTAGACGCCCCATTCCTTCAGTCACAGACCAGGAACCAGACTTGTCTCATATCCTGGAAGCCCCATTCCTCCAGTCAGATCAGGAACCAGACTTGTCACATATCCTAGAAGCCCCATTCCTCCATTCAGACCAGGAACCAGACTGACCAGATATCCAAGAAACCCCATTCCTCCAGTCACAGACCAGGAACCAGATTTGTCACATATCATAGAAGCCCCATTCCTCCAGTCACAGACCAGGAACCAGACTTGTCTCATATCCTAGAAGCTCCATTCCTTCAGTCACATACCAGGAACCAGACGAGTCTCATATCCTAAAAGCCCCATTCGTCCAGTCAGACCAGGAACCAGACTTGTCTCATATCCTAAAAGCCCCATTCCTTCAGTCACAGACCAGGAACCAGATTTGTCTCATATCCTGGAAGCCCCATTCCTTCAGTCTCAGACCAGGAATCAGCCTTGGAATCAGGAAAATAGCCTTGTCACATATCCTAGAAGCCCCATTCCTTCAGTCACAGACCAGGAACCAACCTGGCCTCATATCCCAGAAGCTCATTCAATCAGTGATGGACCAAGAACCAGATTGCTCACACATATCCCAGAAGCCCCATTTCCCTAGTCACAGAATAAGAACCAGACTGGCCACATATCCCATAAGCCCTGTTTCCCCAGTCACAGATTGAGAACGAGACTGGCCGCATATCCCATTGCCCCAATTTCCCCAGGTCACAGATTTGGAGAACCAAGATGAGAACGAAGGACTGGGCGCATATCCCATAAGCCCCATTTCCCCAGTCACAGATTGAGAACCAGACTGGCCACATATCCCATAAGCCCCATTTCCCCAGTCACAGATTAAGAACCAGACTGGCCACATATCCCATAAGCCCCATTTCCCCAGTCACAGATTGAGAACCAGACTGGCCACATATCCCATAAGCCCCATTTCTTCGAGTCACAGCCAGAGATATGGGAGGCTGATCAATAGCAGGGGGCTAGATCACTTCACTTTATAAACTTGAGTGTGGAGTTGTGCCAACTGGCAGCCACAATACCTACACATTGATCATTCTGCTATATCTCTGTCTGTCTGTCTCTCGCGTTATTTCACAAGGATATACAAACCAAGTAAGTCACGTAACTTGTATGCTAACATTTTAACCCTTACATCTTAATTTTTTGTCGTCTGCTGTTTGTTTTATATTTTCTAATTTTATCATCCAAAACATGATTTGACAGCACTTTAGAATAATTTACAACATGATTTGACAGCACTTTAGAATCATTTTCATTGGAAATGATTCTAGTGCTGTCAAACTATGTTTTTATTGAGAAATAAGGTAAGATATAAAGCAACAGCAGACGACAATTGTTATGTGTAGTGGTCTAAAAGTTGAAAGACCATACAGGCTGATGTAATACATTTTTTTGAAAAGCCCTCTAAGTACCCACTTCATGCTGAACTTTTCATGTATCAGTACACATATTTTTCAATGAAAAAAAAAAAAGAATTTTATAATTTCTCACCAAAAGTATATGTTGTGACCACTCATTTGAACCGTCTCGCAGAGACGGTTCAAATGAGTGGTAACAATATATACTTTCATTGAGAAATGAAGAAAATAGAAGAAAAAAAATGTTTGTAAATATAGATTGGTATCAGGCTTGAATGGGATAAGGAAGATTATTAAAACGTTATTTCGGTTGTATAGAATAGAAGAAATGCAGAGCTGCATTTCAGATTCCGGAAACAACGCAATAAGAGCAACTATGTATAGTATGAAATGTTATAACATATTTAAATGTAATGCACAACAAAAGTGCCGAAGGTCGCAATATATGCCCGTCGAGGCAAGGCCAGACAATAAGGGGATATAAGTCACTGAAAACCAATAGGGTTCTTCATCTTGTCTTGATAAACATGCATACCAAATTTTGTTACGATCGGTCAAGTAGAACTTGAGTTATTGCGTGGACAAGGATACAGAGTCCGACGATTAAAAGTGACCGCAAAGGGGAGTAAGTCATCGGAATGTTTTGAAAACCAATAGGCTTATTCGCAAAAAAAAATTTTCAGTATGATAACATAATATTGTTACTATTACGTGAAACATCTCTAAACCGAACACATAGACAAGTTACGGTTGTTGTGCTCAATTTTTATATATTTGGTTTCCATTTATCTCCGATGTTCTGAACATACAAGTCGCCTGAAAAAAATACTTGGTACAGTGGAACCTCTCTAAACCGGACACCCCGAGACTTCCCAGGGTGTCCGGTTTAGAGAGGTTCCACTGTAAAACATGTATACAAATACTTCAAGACCCGGATGTGTGTGCTTAGTGATCATGAACAGACATTAACTTCAGAACCAAGCTACAAAATTACACTATGTTACTAGGCTGTTTCATCACTTTTTGTGCATAAATATCTGAGACCCAGTGCCTGTAAAATACAGATAGGTTTTGGGTAATAAAACATTAAATCAGAACACTATCAAATTCTACAGGGTGTATGGTGAAGAGAGATGAATTATGATTAGATAAAATACAAGAATTCCGCCACGAAGCGGTGTCTCGCTTGTCGAGGCATTTGACCGTAACATGATCATGGGCACGAAAAAGGCCAAAGTCATGTTAATGGCAGCATGGGTGTGTTCCAAATGCTTACATGTATCAAGTGTCCAAATATTGAAGCAATCCATCATGTAATATTATACATGTAGCTATATGATAATGAAGAAACATGCACAAACTTTTTGACACAAAAAGATAGCCAAGTGTTGCCGCAAAAATGTGAAGGTAAAAAAGGTCATGGTCATGTTAATGTTGGTATGAGTTTGTTCCATATGCTGACATGTATAAGTTTCCAAAATATGCTGACATGTATAAGTTTCCAAATATTGAAGCAATCCGTAATGAAATATTAAAGCTTATTGACATTGTTGACACGGACGACGACGGAAAAAGCGACGACTAGTCGTGCCTTGTGCTAAAGCAGACAAAAAGCTTAAAACCACATCCGAAAATATGACATGTAAGAAATATTGAAAATGTACATGTTTAATTAGTTCAAATAATCAGGTTACATCCATGTTTTAATTATTTATTACCGATAAGTTCAAATTTAGCATTCTGCATAATGTTATTTCATAAACCTAGGTTTATATCATGAAGTACATGTAACATGTTCATAATATTGATATAACAATATATAATAATAACAGTAACAAAAGTATCGAGAAAAAAAACACATAAATTATTTTTTAATCTAAGGAAAATATATAAAAAATTTATTCCGAAGATACACCATTCTGTCAACATATTCTGAAGATACACGTATTACTCGCGAAAAATTAAAAACATTTTTTTATTTTCTTGTCAGAAATATATGTTTTTAACCACTCATATGAAGCATCTCGTCGATGAAACAAAAATAATAGAAGAAAAAAACTTTCATACATGTACCGTAATTGTACACTTAAAAAGCTTATTCCAAATTCAGGGATTCGGCTGGCGATCGACACTTTCGCAATTGGCGATAAAAATAAACAATTGGCGATAAAAAATTACAATTTTCGAAAAATAATCGCCACTTCAAAAAATAAATATATATATATATTTTTTTTTTTTTGAAGTGGCGATTTTTTTTTTTCCCCAGCGGAATCCTTGCAAATGTCATACTGTGAAAGCTTAATGATAACTTTACATGCTCCGTTTTCCAGGCATGTGGGGTGATGGTGGAATCCTGCTAATGTGGAATGCGGGGAGAATCTGTGGACCATGACATGAGAGCAACATACTCAGTGGACCATGACGTGACAATGGCATATTCAGTGGACCATCACATAACAACAAGATGATCAGTGGACTGTGACGTGACAGCATGAAGCGGGTCAGGTGTACGCTACAATACATGCTGGTGCTCGTGTTGGTCATCTATGGCTCGGTGACCCTGAACATCGTCTCCTGGCTGACCCGGGTTCACGGTCGCTCGCCGACCCTGCACGCCCCCGCCACTACCCGCGATAAGCGGCATATACTACACCAGGTGGAGCTCCTACACAAGCAGCACGTCACCGAGCCACTGGTGGGAGGAGCAAATACAAATACCGTAATAACCCTATATGAGACACACCATGTGATTTTGTACCTTCGGAAATCTGCGTAATTTCATTAAATACGTTTACAAAATATACTATATTTTCCGTAAATGGAGTCAAAAGTTGACAAAAATTAGATGCGGAAAGTTTTCTGAAAACTATTTTGACTATTTATAAAAATTATTGTAAATTTTTTAAACATATTTAATGAAATTACGCAGATGTCCCAAGTTACAAAATTGCATGGAGTGTCTCATATATTCGGACACCATATACTCTGGGAAACACATATAAATATATGGTTTTCCAAGATAAAGGGGTTTTCCGAAACAAATGGCGTCCAAATATTTAGGGTCATTACGGTAACCAGAGCTGGCTATCTCTGGATGCACGTGGGACAGGAACAGACAACCAGACCAAACCACTGGTGGGAACAGCAAACAAAGAGGGCAGGCTACCTTTTGATACAAACGAAACAGGAGCAGATAACTGGACAAAGCAAAAAACAAATAATACTATCTTGCACAATGGATCATTTAAACGTGTCGGGAACATTTTTGTGTTTTCTGCATTTCACGATGCTCGGTTAACGATCGACAAGGATCAGCCAATTATAAGAATGATGGCCATCACAAAACAGAACTCAGAAGAGAACCTTGTTTGTGGGTATTCAGAAGGTTTTACTACGAAATGGATATTAGCTCAGAAATATGAAATGTGTGAAAACCATGGGAGGATGTATGGTGGTTACATATTCAACTGTAACATACCGACTGATATACCAGTGGCGCCTCGTAAAGTCTATCTCCAAACACTGACTAATTTAAGCCATAATCGTAGCATCAGCGTTCTCCGTTCCATCTCTGTAGACGTTTTATCAATAAAACCGATGATAATTGCTGGTCACATACCGCCACAGACTAAACATGATTACAGTGAGGAGGATAGTGTATTTTATGAGGAAGATGTTTACACAGACGAAGACATTGATGGCAATTATACGGAGGCCATAACCCACTCTACTGCCTCCAGCAATAACACAGATTTATCAGGTAACTCGCTATGCTTTGACTGAATATACGCTGACAGACAGATAACAAACAGATTTATACTGCATTGACTAGATACGCACCTCTGGGTTGCAACGATTTTAAAAATATTGTTTCATTGGTGGAACGCCGTCACATGACGTTACCGAATGATGTCAGCGTAATAACGCAACATAAACCAGTCCACATTCTTTTCAACAAATCTCCTGCTATATTTGAACATTGTACCTAATAAATAGAATGCCAAGCAAGTGTCTTTATTTCAAGTTTTATCAGGCTCGATTCGGAAACGATTGGAATTGTTCATACGTGTTTCCCAGCATTGCTTAATACACTGATATGTGGTTACTTGGCTTAGGTGTTTTGCGACCAGTGTAGACCTAGCACAGTCTGATCAGGATCTGCACTGTTCAGCATTCGTTCAATGAAACACCTGTCATGCTTCAGACACAGAATATAGATCATTACCCGATTACCGAGTGTGCTATTTGATCTGGATCTACATTAATCACAAATCCCATAAGCCCCATTTCTCCAGTCACAGTCATATACCAAAAGACACTAGCCTGGTAGTCTCTATATAATTGTAGATAATTGGGCAGTTGTGCCACACACAGATCCTGGTGAAGATGATTACAGATCGGCTGGCACAGATCAGGCCCAGCAGATCACTCAAACGTCGGACTTAATTGGCCAATTAAAGGAACATGGAACACAGAAAGAATTATACAATAAAAGTGAAAAGGATCACAATGCTCCAAATGGCAGCATTCATTTTTCCAATAGAAACAAATTATTGCCAGACATGCGTGATACACCAGTGAATGAATTTACCGACACTAACAAAAATACATTCCATGAAGAATTGAATTACGTAAATCGACAAAATAGGCATGGCAGTCTAGATGATAATGTAACTAGTAACCAGCGTAGTGACGGGGTTAGAAGCAGTAGAAATGACAGTCTGCCATCAAATCATGCAGGAAATGAGTTTGAAGATAAAGTAACACAGGACCGTGGTGACAATATTGCATATAGGCCGCCCGATCTCTCCGTAGCTCTCTGTGTTTCCCCTCTCTATGGCAATGTTCGCCTCTCACAACTCATTCAGTTTATTGAAATATACAAACTTCTTGGCATTACTCAATTCATATTCTACAAAATGCATGTTTCCAGAAACGTAGACAAATTATTAGAGTTTTATACAAGACGTGGGCGAGTTACTGTGATAGATTGGAAGCTGCCGGACTCTATAGCAGCCCACAGACTGTGGAATAACGGGCAGATAGTCGCCATTCAGGACTGCCTGCATCGCGTGATGGGCAACGTAGATTACGTAGCATTTGTCGACATTGACGAAGTAATCATTCCAAGACTGGACAGTGATTGGTTGACAATGCTCCAGCGGCTGGAAATGCTGGCGATTCTCGATCAGCCAGACTCGATTACGGCCGCGTTTAGCTTCCAGAGTGTGTTCTTTGACCCGAATTACCGCGACACTTCTATGAACAAGCTATCCATGCTACAAAATCTTCAGAGGACTGAAGTGCTCAACTCTGTGCGCTCGAAACTAATAGTGAAGCCGGAATACATCATGGAAATGGGGATACATCATGTCAGTAGGGCAGTGAATGGAACGTTTGATTTTGTTATCTCCAATGTAGACCCGAATATTGGGCTAGTCCACCATTATCGGGAGTGTACGAGTAAGTTAGAGACCGAGGTAAACTGTCACAGAGATGGTCGTCTATATGACGATACTATACTCAAATATGAAACTCCGCTCACCAAGAGATATTACAAAGTACTTCAACAAAACATGAACAAGTTTACAAAGCTAGATGCAATAAAATCAGTGTAGTGTAACATGACTTTATAACATGATAAGCGACGTTTGGTATCAGTCTCACAGTAGTTTTATGCTGAAGACACACACTTTTCTCATGGCAAAAATCGATTATTTGTCTTATTTCTCCCCAAAAGTATATGTTGTTACCACTCATTTGAATCGTCTCATCAAGACGGTTCAAATAAGTGGCAACAATGTTTACTTCCATTCAGACATAAAGGAATGACAGTTTGTTTGTTTATTAGTGTTTAACGGCCTATCAACAGCAAAGGTCATGTAGGCCGGGCAAACGGGTTTGATCCCGTTTTAACCTGCTGCTTTGGGGGGAAAATCCCAAAATCAGAACGGAATATTTACATCGAGAACAAATATATTCAGCCCTGAAATTAGAATAACCTGACCTGGTGCCAGGTCCATACCACACCAAGTCACTTGGCCCCTTCCCCTAAAATAGGATTACGAATATCATAATACTCACATAAGGGGTATAACCAGATTCAACTGTCGCATACAAAATTCCAAAGACGTATGTGAGGGCCAAACCAGGTCTCCAGTCGGGATTCCGGTAAGGATGAACCCCGATCGTTAAATTACCCATCGCGTGCTCCCACCTGCCACCCACAAAGGAATGACAGAAAAACTAGAAATGTGGCCTGTCGGCACACAAATGCCCCTGCTGGCAGCCAAAGAAAACGAGGCATATTTGATTAGAAACCATTTACCCGAGTACGGACGGACGCCGGTAACACTATATGCCCCACTTACCATTCGGTTGCTGGGGCATAAAAAGGTGAAGGTCAAAGGTCAAGGTCGAAGTACTGGGTGGTGGAGTGTGTAGGGCATGTTCATATGTATCATGTGTATAAATATTTAAGCGATTGGCAAAAGTATCGAGAAGTTATTGTAGGATTGAGAAACGTGTACGTAGATTTGTCCCAAAGTGGTAAGTAAACATTTAAATTAGAAAAGGTGAAGGTCAAAGGTCAAGGTCGAAGTACTGGGTGGTGGAGTGTGTAGGGCATGTTCATATGTATCATGTGTATAAATATTTAAGCGATTGGCAAAAGTATTGAGAAGTTATTGTAGGATTGAGAAACGTGCACGTAGATTTGTCCCAAAGTGCTAAGTAAACATTTAAAGTAGAAAAGGTGAAGGTCAAAAGGTCAAGGTCGAAGTACTGGGTGGTGGAGTGTGTAGGGCATGTTCATATGTATCATGTGTATAAATATTTAAGCGATTGGCAAAAGTATCGAGAAGTTAGTGTAGGATTGAGAAACGTGCACGTAGATTTGTCCCAAAGTGCTAAGTAAACATTTAAAGTAGAAAAGGTGAAGGTCAAAGGTCAAGGTCGAAGCACTGGGTGGTGGAGTGTGTAGGGCATGTTCATATGTATCATGTGTATAAATATTTAAAGGATTGGCAAAAGTATTGAGAAGTTATTGTATGATTGAGAAACGTGCACGTAGATTTGTCCCAAAGTGGTAAGTAAACATTTAAAGTAGAAAAGGTGAAGGTCAAAGGTCAAGGTGGAAGTACTGGGTGGTGGAGTGTGTAGGGCATGTTCATATGTATCATGTGTATAAATATTTAAGCGATTGGCAAAAGTATCAAGAAGTTAGTGTAGGATTGAGAAACGTGCACATAGATTTGTCCCAAAGTGCCAAGCAAACATTTAAAGTGGAAAAAGTCAAGGCCAAAGGTCAAGGTCGAAGTACTGGGGGGTGGAGTGTGTAAGGGATGTTCATATGTATCACGTGTATAAATATTGACATAATATGTGAAGCCATGTAGAAGTTACTAAAGAATATAATATCGGGACGTACGGACGGGACGGGACGGACGTACGGACGGGACGGACGGGACGGGACGTACGTACAGGGACGGACGTACGGACGGGACGGACGTATGGACGGACGCTGGTAACACTATATGCCCCCGTACCTTTCGGTAGCGGGGGCATAAAAATGTTCATAAACACCCGTGAAACATAAGACCTGGGTTAATACATCCTAACAACACGTTGGATTTTGATGATATATGGCGCATCAAAGACGATAATTTGCATCTTTTATGTCTTAAGTATTTTCTATGTCTCCATAAGCGTCACATTCTCTAACAGCACTAGAGCAAAGGCTCACGGATACCCCCGGCCGCCGTCTGTTAACTTTTCATGTTAAGGACGGACGAACGGAAACTATATACCCCTCGGCATACTTCGTAAGGGTATAAAAAAGCATGAATTTCCAAATTTGTTGTACTATGTTTCATTAACGCTTACAATGCTGAATTAAATTTTGTCATCAGCTGTTTGCTTATATTTTACAATTTTGCTCATGAATACATGGTTTTCCAACACTTTAGAATCATTTCCATCGGAAATGATTCTGAAGTGCTGTCAAACCATGTATTATTGAGATAGAAGACAAAATATGAAACAACAGCACACAACAATTTACGTTCTAAGGGTTAATATGCACTGTACTATTAGAAAGTATATCATCAAATAAATCTATTGTGAAAGTGATGTCAAACATTACATTTTGAAACCACGTGATCCGAGTCACTGATAATATGTGACTCACTAAAAAAAAAAGGGTTTATAAGTTTATTCCCAAGGTATCCATAGAAACCTAAAGAACATTCTGATGAGGATTACACTGTCCACCATTGAGTTGTAAAAATATTCACAATGCCTCAAAGAAAGACTGTTAAATTAGTTCCTATCCACAGGTGGAAAACTCGAACCTGTGGTATAAAAGTATAAAAAAAATGTACATTGAAAAAAGTCCCATTAATCCACCCACCTGTAGCCGATTTCATCAAAATTGCAAAGTGTACTTATCTAGCAAAGTATACTTTGAGGGAGTAATCATTTATTTTTCCCAAAATGCATTATTTCATATAGAACTAACCGTTGCATATATTTGATGATTAAAAGTATGTAGAATTATTATACTGAATTTATTACATTATCACAGCCAAATTGGCTGTGATAATGTAATAAATTCAGTATAATAAAAAATAATAAATTTATCCCAAAATTGAAAATTTCTCCCTCAAAGTATACTTTGCTAGAAAAGTATACTTTGCAATGTTGGTGAAATGGGCTACTGATGTCATATTGTACCATTTCTAGGTATGAACGGGATTTTTGGAGTAACAGGCTTTTTTTCAATGTGCATTTTTTATACATAGAAACGTAGGGTACAGTATGACAATAGGTGGGTGGGGTAGTGGGATTTTATAAATTTCTTTGGCATTTTTTTATGTCTCAGGTCCGAGTCTTCCACCTGTGTTCCTATCATGATGCAGCAGTGTGCATAATACTTTCAATACAGAATTACTTTTTATAGTCTGCTGTGTATTTTTATTTTTATGTTTTTTTCTTGATAAAATCATGTCTTGACAGCACATGAGAATTGTCTACAATAGTGATGATTCTCATGTGCTGTATAGATATGGGTTTTTTTTTGCAGAGAAATTAATTTCTTGTTAAAAATGGAAAACAGTAGACGATAATATCTGTCTTGTAAAGAGTTAAAGGTACATGCCCACGCAGAAGGCACAAACTGTTCTTTATATGAATTAAATAAGTGTATAATTATGTTGCCATTCCACCAGTTCTAAAATTTACGAGTGCCCGCTATACAGATATAATCATTTAGTAATAAATAGCTTACTGATAGTGACGTGCGGTGGTTCCAGGCTATTTTCATATGTTTTCAATAATATTAAATTAAAGGAAAATTTAAGAATGAGCCTTCTTTTTATTTCGTGAAATTCGGTCAAATATTGATTTTATTACGAAAAATTGATTTGTCTATGGGAATTTAACATGGGGGGAAAAAGTGGTAAGGGAGTGTGGGAGGAGTCAAAAAACGAAATATTTTGGAAATTGACTCCAAAACCTAGCTAGATAGCTTGGAAATGATCTAACTAAGAATACAAAAGTTAAATTTTGAAAATCGGTCCAGGATTACTGAAATTCTAAAAAATTTCCCCATGTTAAATCCCCATAGACATCTTCACTCCGTGAAGATGTCTATGGGGATTTAACATGGGGAAATTTTGTTTTCGCAATAAAATCAATATTTGACCAAATTTCACGAAATAAAAAGAAGGCTCATTCTTAAATTTTCCTTTAATTTAATACTATCGAAAAAAATATTGTTTTTGAATTGTCTATACAACTGTATAGCCGTAATATTTGGGCAGCTTTCGTGAAACAGACAGTAGGCTCCCGATCCGCAGTCCGACGCTCTACCTACTGAGCTAATCCGGCCACTACTTACAAGGATTATGCAAGGAGGCATTTTTGTTATGGACTGTGACAGTCTGTGACACAAAAGTGGCTGTGACAGGAGAAATAGAATTCATGGGTTTTGCCAATAGTGTAGATCCAGATCAGCCTGTGCATCAGGATCAGGATCTGCACTTTTAGCAATGAAACAACCTTCATGCTTGTAACAAGTGATATAGATCGCTATCAGGCTACAGGAGTGTGCTATTCGATCAGGAGCTACACTGGTCACAAATCTCATAAGCCCCATTTCTCCTGTCACAGCCACAAATGAATAGGTGCAATAAAACTACACTTGCAATGTATATTTTTCTGGCAGTCTTGTTCAGCAATCATCATTGATCTCTTGCTATTGTCTTGTGATCATGATTTCACACCGGATTTCTACACGCGAGGCTTGGCCGAGTTTCCAGATAAACCCCTACTATCCAGGGAAACTGGGTAGAACTAGCTCATTCTGACATTCATGACTGACATGTGTGATGGTTTAATCACAGGTCGAGGTCTATAAATACATTAAATACGCCTAAAAGCATCAATAAATTAAAAATATTAAGCTAAAGAAAATTGTTTACTCCCTCCATATAAGTCTATATGGAGGGAGTAAACAAATTTGTTAGCTTATTTTTTTTTAATTTATTGATGCTTTTAGGCATATTTAATGTATTTATAGACCTCGGTCCGTTACTTCAACCTGTGGGTTAAATATGTGGCTGTGAGAAATGGGTTTCATGGGATTTGTGATGAGTATAGCTCCTGATCAAATAGCACTCATGTAACTTGATAACGACCTATATTGCTTGTTAGCAGCATGCCGGGCACTTTATTGATGGAATGGTGAACAGTGCAGATCCTGACCAAAGTATGCAAAGGTACAGGATGATCTGGATCTACAATGGTCATAAAACCCATACATCCACATTTCCCTACTCACAGCCACATATCGATGGTCTAGTAACATAAGGTCGTAAGTGCTATGCTTTAGCATAGCAGTTACGACCTTATGTTACTAGACCATCAATATGTTATTAACCCTTACAATGCGGAATTAAATTTTATTGTCTGCTATTGTTTTTTTATTTCCCATTGGTCTCATCAAACATGATTTGACAACACTTTAGAATCATTCCCAATGGGAATGATTCTACAGTGTTGTCAAGCCATGTTTTTATTGACATAAAATATAAAACTACTGTGACAACAATGTACATTTCCCGGATGATAAGAGTTAAACAAGTTTACTGATTTCATAAGAAATGTGTCTATGCCAAATTTATTATGAACTTGGTAAACGTGTTGATACCTGTCTATAGCAGCCATGTGTTTTTCCCCCAATTATTCAATGACTACACAAATGAACATGTGAACAAATACCACCTGTGAACAAAGGCCAGATTTTTTTCTTCCCATGACCGCCCTTTATTCACAGGTTTGACTGTATTCATTTCCCTAACAATGTTTCTGTAGTAGTCTAATTTATATGTTTATTACACTAGTGTACATGTAGTAGGATTTTAATACACTGTAATAATTGTAGTACATTCCATTAGGCTGTACAAAGTTTTTTCTCTGTTAAGCGTCCGCATGCGGGTAGGTTTTGAGTGATTCTGTGAAAAAACAAACTCTGTAAGCTATTTGACACTATTTAGTGGTGAAACCAGATGGCCGCGGCCCGCATGTCGAACCCGCCGAGGCAGTTGATGGTATTTTTAAAAACTTAAACGTAGATTTCGGACAGACACCCGGACGTATTGTGATCACATTGTGTCTCGCTTTCCGCGAGTGGGCTCGACAATAATATGAAAACTGATTCGGGACGTATGCACACTTTATATCCATTCATGAATTTACACTTAATAATGTTGTTGGTATTTTCTTCTTATTTTTTTCTGAAGTTTGCTGATGGAAATTTAAATGTATGATAAAAACTTCTTCAACTCTTTGCAGACTGCAAAGGGTTGAGGAAGTTTTTAACATAAATTTACAGTTGTTTTTTTCAAGACCTTATTTGTTTTTACCGGATACATAGGTAGGTTTTGGCCACCTGGGTGGACGCTTAACATAATGGCATGGCCTTATCATGAAACTGTCTGTTTTGTTTGTCATGTGGTCTAGACATAGACTTTCAGTTGAAACCAAATGAGTAATAAAGGAATGGAAAAGACACGTATTGTTATAGTTTAAACCTTTTACAAGTTACAAGGTAAACTTGCTAATTTCTATGTCCCAAAAGGGGGCGATAATCTAGACACTGAGAGTCAAATAAATAAATTAGGTTTCACTTTGAGCATCTGCATACAAGCTACATACCAAGTATCAACTACCTATAGCAGTTTATTATGTGTCTGTGACTGGAGAAATGGGGCTTATGTGATTTGTGACCACGCTCCTGTAGCCGGATAAAGGTCGATATTGCTTGTTAGGAGCATGGCGGGTGTGTCATTGACTGGTGAACAGTGCAGATCCTGATCAGACTGTATGGATGCACAGGCTGATCTGGATCTACACTGGTCACAAAACCCATAAGGCCCATTTCTTCAGTCACAGCCACATGTGACGGGAAAAATCACATAACAGTATGTAGTATATTATTATTAAGGTCAACAATGAAGTGAGACATGCCTTTTACACATCTGATGGGTTGACAAAACTTGGCGGTATCGCCAGCACAGGGCATTTTTTAACATGGTAAACGACTCAGTGACACTGATTGATGTCTTTTTAGTATTACTCGTTTTAGGTTTATGACAGATGTGTGGGGTTTATGACGCTATTCCTCTGTTTAACCCTTATAATGCTGAATTAATTATTGTCATCTACTGTCAAATGTTTTTCACATTTTTCTCAAAGAAAACATGTTTTTTTCATTGGAGACAATTCCCGTACGCTGCCAAAACATGTGTGTTGTTTAAAACTAGAAAATGTGTTCATAGAACACAGATGCCCCACCTACAGCTTTGTTAGTAAATGAGGCACAATTGCAAAATTCCAAAAATACAATGTCAACAAAAAAATTTAACCAAGGGAAATAACTATGTAAATATTGCAATTGTAGGTCAATGTCACATGGACGTCATTTGTTTCACAGTGGTTTGTGGTACCCATCACATGCTTACGATAGTGTGTAAGTATGGTAGTTGTAGGCCTAATACTATTGAAGATACAAGCTGAAACAACGTTTTAAGCAAGGGAAATAACTATGTAAATATTGCATTTGTAGGTCAATGTTACATGGAGGCCATGTGTTTCAGTGGTTTGTGCTATACATCACTGGCTCATGCTAGTGTTTGTTTGTTGATTGGTGTTTAAGGCCGGGCCAATGGGTTAGACTATCCCGTATTTAACCAATCCATAATGAGGGAAATTCCCAAAATCAGAACTCAATATTTACAGGAAAAAAAAATATATTCAGCCCTGAAATTAGAATAACCTGACCTGGTGCCAGGTCCATTCCAAACCAGAGTCACTTAGCTCCAACCCGAAAAGCAATATGATCAGCACTAATCGTATTACTTTTTGAATGGGGTATAACAGGAGTTAGCTCTCAAGTATCAGAAGGCCGAAACTGTACATGAGGGCCAAACCATGTAAGTCGGCATTCCGTTAAGGATGAACCCCAATCATTAAATTACCCTTAGCATTCTCCCAACCAACCACCCACCGTGCTAGTGTGCCAGTATGATGCCTGTATTGAAAATACAAGGTCAAATAAAAACTTTAACCAAGGGAAATAACTATGTAAATATAGCAAACGTAGGTCAAGGTCATATGAAGGTCATTTATTTCCGAGTGTTTTGGGGTGCACGTCACAGGCTCATGATAGTGCACTAGTATGGTGGTTGTATGCCAAATACTATTGAAGATACAAGCTCAAACAATAACTTTAACCTTGTGATGGACGGAAGGACGGGACGTAATACGGACAAGGGTACCGTAATACTAAATGCCCCCTCCACCATCGTGGTAGGGCATAAAAACAAGATGGACAACCGGGAATAGAAGGCTAGTTGAAAACTACACACCCCTCGACATACGATGCATGCTGGGGGTATAATAAAGTAGGACTCACCTTCACCACCTCAGGGCCTGTGATGAACAGGTAGGACGTCTCCTGTAACACAATGTCAAAGTTAACTAGCTGATCATTGGCCAAATACATTCTCACCAGTAACAAATTATCATTTCTTACATTTCGGCGAATAGTTTACACACATATAAAGGTGAATTGCAATTACACCACTCGGTTCTACTCGGCAGTAGGTTACACCCCTCTAATGTTTAACATAAACGGAGAAATGTTGTCGTAATGTTACAATGACACATTTCCTTCGGGTCAACGTTAAATAAATCACACTGGGTGGACAGCCTTCAATATGAGGAAGCTATTGATGAAGTTTGGTAATGATCCGAATAACGGATCAGGAGATATTCAACATTTTTGGACGACATCCAAAATTATTGACACAAAGGTCAATGTCACCAAGGTGAAGGTCAAGGTCACGCAATTGACATTGAATGGATAGATATGGCTGTGAGGAAGCTATTGGCAATGATTCAACTAACGGATCAAGAGATATTCCACATTTGGAGACAAGTCCTAAATTGTTGACATCAAGGGCAAGGTCACCAAGGTCTGGTCACCTGAATGACACTGGTGGGATAGCCAGCAATGTGACGAAGATATTGATGAAGGTTTGTAATTATCCAACTAACAGATCAGGAGATATTCAACATTTTGGATGTACATCAAGGTTGACACCAAGGTAAAGCTCACAAAGGTCAGGGTCACCCAAATGACAATGAGTGGATAGCCATCAATGTGAGGAAGCTATTGATGAAGTTTGGTAATGATCACTTTCCACTATCGAGGGCAAGACAAAAATCATGTTTATGTGTCTACAAGCCCCCATAAAGTCAATCTGAGAACTACGAAATTGTTAGGTGGCTAATGAAACTAAACCTTACTATTGTAAACACTGTCCCTGTGCCAGGCTAGCCACGTATCCCCAATATGCTGGTGCAGATAGACACACGGATGGACAGAGAGATGGTCGGACGGACGGACGTACCTTAACCATGAAGGTGAAGTCTGTGAGGGCGGGAGAGTACACGGCACCCCCAGCACACGGGCCCATAATCAGACAGACAGACAGACGGACGTACCTTAACCATGAAAGTGAAGTCCGTGAGGGCGGGGGAGTAGACGGCCCCACCGGCACACGGGCCCATGATCAGCGAGATCTGCGGCACAACGCCCGACGCGTTCACATTCCTCTGTAAATATACGGGAAAATAACATCATGTGACAGACACACACATCCTTAAATGAGGCTGTGATTGGAGAAATGGGGCTTATGGGACTTGTGACCAGTGTAGCTCCTGATCAAATAGCACACACCTGCAGCCTGATAACGATCTATATTGCTTGGAAGAAAGACAACAGGTGTTCACTGATGGAATGGCGAACAGTGCAGATCCTGATCAGACTGTGTGGATGCACAGGCTGATCTGGATCTACACTGGTCCTAAAACCCATAAGCCTCATTTCTCCAGTCACAGCCATATATGAGACATACCATGTAATTTTTAACATAAGAACATGTGCGATTTTTCAAGCGTTCCTCAATAAATATATTCATGGGGAAATAACTCCATTGGAGAGAGGGTATAACCATTGTGAAGATTTGATTGCGAGAATGTTGAGATGGTACGGATGAGTAGCCTATTTATCTCGAACCCCTTTTGGAGATTTAGAGATGTGTGTATTGTATTTTCCTACATACATACAAATTCAAATACATCGATGTTCCCGTTATTCAACGGTACAGCTGGGTGAACTGAAGTATGGTCGCCAAATTCATACACGAAGAGTGATTGGTAAAAATTGCACACAGCTCAGTCTCGACCAATCAAACTTCTTGATTTCAAGCATGAGAACGAAATGTGTGCTCTGAAAGTTTTACAAGTGCAAGCTCAAGGTTCGAGCTGGATCTGCAAAACAGGGAGAAGGTTTTGCAATAATTTGGCAAAATTTTACTACTGGAACAGCCATTATCTGTTTTATATAGTGAACAGGATAAATGGCACCATTTATGGAGACAAAATCACCCAAATCATCCTGTAACATGATCACTGCTGAAGCTATAGTCACACGCTTGTCCCCAATCAATACACTATACCTGGAATATGTCGGCGTAACCGGCGAGGGACTGGACTCCCTCCTGGATGCGGGCGCCGCCTGAGTCATTCAAACCAATCACCGGCGCTCCCACCAGCATTGCCTGGTCCATAATCTGTACGGATCACAGAGGAAAGGAAAATAGTTCACGTTCCAGCAACATATACACAACCGCCTGCATTAATCTTGCCAAGATAGTAAGTGTTTCTGAACATCTATTGGCACTGCCAACTCGCAATCAAGCAATTTGATTGTCTGAGCCTGAGCTGTAGTACGACAGGTCTGTGGTGTTGAAAGGGTTAAAGGTTTTACAAGTTACAAGGATTGTGATGGTTCCAATGCTCTTATACAGCGAATGTGGGCGTGGGTTCGAATCCCACTTCTGACACCATGTCGTATACCCTGTAGTGAGGGTGTGCGAGTCTTAGAGATAGGAACGACTCAGTGGCCGTTGCAGCCACACAGATATAAACAGAGCATGCGTACTGGATGCTGGGGTTCAAGGTGAATACATGGAGATAGTGTAAATTATATACAGGGTGTTGCCAGAAGCCAAATTGATGTAAATTATGTTTCACTAAAAACATGTTTATTCCAAAGGAAGATAACTCCAAAAAGCACTGCATCAAAGGCAGATAATTCCAAATTTCAAAATCCAGTTGTCTTTCATGCGACATTCATTTAGGTTGTGATGTAGTCAAGGTGAATACAACATAATATGTATCATGGGTAGATATATCTATAATACAAGAAACGAGGCAAAGCCACGAAGGCCAGGTTTTTTCCAAGCATGGACACTTGGATAACATAATTATACCCACTTTTTGTAGACTAGATGGCCGTGGCCTGCATGTCGCGCCTTGGGGCGAGGCATGGACACTAAAAAAATAGATATAGTAGATGGAAAAACTTTAACGAAAAAAATTTAACCGGACACACGGACGGACGGACGGACGGACGTATGCCAAAATGCCGACGATATCGCACTTTCCGCAAGCGGTGCGACAATGATGATAAACACCCATGTGAAGTATCAAGGTAATGGGTGAAGCAGTTGCAGAGATATAGTACACGAAAAAACTTTAACAAATAAATTCAAAGTAATTTGACCTTGACATTGCGGACAGGGGCCGCACGGTTGGGGGTTAGAGTGAAAATATGGACGATGATAAACACCCATGTGAAGTTTCAAGGTAATGGGCGAAGCAGTTGCAGAGATATAGTATAACAAAAAAGTTTTAACCAAAAAATTTAACCAGACGTACGTTAAAGGTACATGCCCACGCAGTAGGCACAAAATGTTCTCTATAGGAATTAAATAAGTGTATAATTATGTCACTATTCCACCAGTTCTAAAAATTACGAGTGCCCGCTATACAAATATAATCATTTATTAATTATCAATTTACTGTTAGCGACGCGCGGCGGTAACAGTCTATTTTGATAATGTGCGGGGACGACGACTTTCACATCACGGCTTGCGGTGCGCATGCGCAGTATACTACGCGCGCCAGTAGGCTTCCCAATATGTAAACAAAAATATCAACATGTCGAAACGTCCAGGACGGAAATTGTATGAAACGGCGTCGGCCAAAAAAAAAAGGCGAAATGTCTGAGGGTCAGGCAGTACAAAGAGAGTGGTTAATATTGGCGACCAGATCACCAAATGGAAAGAGTTACGTGGAGATTTAGATTTGGACTCGAATAGAGATTTTTCTTCGAAAACTTCCGATACTTCACTGCGCATGTGATATGATTGACCGTGTCATGTGATGCATATTGGTAAAAATAGCACGAGGTCGGAACATACCTTTTCTGGTCGCGGCATATAAAATGCAATTTAACACCAATTAACATGCGCCGTAATTAAAAATAACTCGTTAGTGGGTAGACAAATGGCTCATATAAGGCATGACAGAAAATGAAAAGTAGTAGTACAGTGTAACCTGCTGCGTGGGCATGTACCTTTAAAAAGTTAACGTTGACAATGGCTAAGTCAATTACGTAGAAATAATAGGTGAAGGTAAAAAAAATGGTCACATGTTGGATAGTTGTATGTGGTAGGACCCCTTGGTTATGAAGCTGTGAAAGTTTGCTGGTCCTAGGTGGTACAGTACCAAAGAAATGGAGTTAAACACGAAAACTTAACATTGTAAACGCGAAAAGTTAACTTTGAAAATGGCTAAGTCGACTGCGCGGAAAAAATGGGTCAAGTTAAAAAAAAAAGTAACATGTTGGATAGTGATATGTGGTGTCACCCCTTGATTATGAAGCTGTGAAAGTTTGGTGGTCCTAGGTGGTACAGTACCAAAGAAATGGACTTAAACACGAAAACTTAACATTGAAAACGCGAAAACTTAACATTGAAAATGGCTAAGTCGATTGCGCGGAAAAAATGGGTCAAGCTAAAAAAAAAAGTAACATGTTGGATAGTGATATGTGGTTGGCACCCCTTGATTGTGAAGCTGTGAAAGTTTGGTGGTCCTAGGTGGTACAGTACCAAAGAAATGGACTTAAACACGAAAAACTTACATTGAAAACGCGAAACTTAACATTGAAAATGGCTAAGTCGATTGCGCGGAAAAAATGGGTCAAGTTAAAAAAAAAAGTAAACAAGTTGGATAGTGATATGTGGTGGGGTACCCCTTGATTATGAAGCTGTGAAAGTTTGGTGGTCCTAGGTGGTACAGTACCAAAGAAATGGACTTAAACACGAAAACTTAACATTGAAAACGCGAAAACTTAACATTGAAAATGGCTAAGTCGATTGCGCGGAAAAAATGGGTCAAGTTAAAAAAAAAGTAACAAGTTGGATAGTGATATGTGGTGGGCACCCCTTGATTATGAAGCTGTGAAAGTTTGGTGGTCCTAGGTGGTACAGTAACAAAGAAATGGACTCAAACACGAAAACTTAACATTGATTGTGGACGCCGCCGCCCGCCGCCCGCCCGCCCGCCCGCCCGCCCGCCCGCCCGCCTGCCCGCCAGGCTTCCGCCAATCCAATAGCCTGGATTTTTTTTCAAAAACCTGGCTAAAAAATTCTGTCTTTTGACTTTTCGAGTTGTCTCCCTTGGATTAGTCCTTGCCCAGAGAATATTATTCTCTGGGCAAGGACTAATCCAAGGGAGACAACTCGAAAAGTCCAAAAGACAGAATTTTATTATAGATATATCTACCCATGAAATATATAGCGCAACTATATAAATATAAGTCTCATCAATGAAAATAAACAATTCCCTGTATTCAAACATGCATCTGCCAAAAATGCAATGTCACGGTGAAATATCGGTACTTCCAGTATCTATATTCATAAGCGCACCTGCCAAGCTGATGTAGGCTGCAACGGCCAATGCACGTTTCTTACCATATACAGTCTAACAGACTGACTAATTTGCTTGGTAGAGTATATAATAAATAGAATAATCATGTCTTTTCAACAAATATGACATAATATATGTTCATCGAGTGGTATGAAATGTTCATATTTCACGAGTGCCGTTTCACACCACTCGATGAACATACTACAGTGAAACCTCTCTAAACCGGACACCCTGGGAGGTCCCCAGGGTGTCCGGCTTAGAGAGGTTTCACTGTAAAACAGGCATTTGATCATAATGAGCCATAGTTGTGTGCTATGCGATCATGAATAGACATTATCACCCGAGATAAATGGCCAAGAAACTCATCAAAAATACGATCACAGGTGTGTTCTTGGTATCCGGTTTAGAGGGATTCCACTGTAGTATGTCATATTTGTTGCAAAAATATGAACATCATCTATGTTTTTATTGTGTGTAACATTCTATTAGGTTGTGATGTGCATGTGCATCATGAATACATACCTTACATATTTTCTTTGCATGGGCTCCTGATAAGCTACCACCGAACACAGTGAAATCCTGAAAACAAAATAAAAGACAAAGGAAAATTAGTTAGATTTTCCCCCATAAAACAGTGATACATCATCGACCATATAAATGCGCACTTCATGAGTGGTAAAAATATGTTCAATACTCATTGTTCGCGCCAATCAATATCGAACCAATATTTCTGTATTGTGCATTTATATGTTCGAAGTGTTTATCTATATTGGGTCAAATGTATTGGCTTGACACAATTTACATTTTTATGTTCACTGTTTTTTTATGTTCAATAAATGTATATATATGTTCAATAAATCACATGAAAACCTTAATATGACGTGTAGTAACCCATTTTATAAATGTGATGACACACGTGTAATAACACCTGAAACAAATTTGATTGGCTGCCTGCATCACCCTAGGGTAATTACATATTCGTATTAGGTGCTAACGTTATGTCAAACAAACAAAACGGAGTTGTTCCAAATGATGTCCCTTACGGCGTGAGAAAGCAACAATGTTTTGACGTAATCTAATTTTAAATGTCATTACAATTGTTAAAATGCACTCCCGTTTGGCAATATGTTGCTAGTATTAAAATTATTTTTCTCGGTGGAGATTTGCAACTTCATGCGAAAATAGTCAATGGTATCAGATATCTCTCAAGTGTTCTGCTCTTTGGGGTGTGAAGTCATGTGATAAACAGAATCTCAAATTCGTTTCCATTTGATATGAGATTTATGAAACTCATCAGCCATTTTCGGTGCATAAATTGTGTGTGACTCGTTTGATAAATCTTATATCAAATGCAAACTTGTTTGAGATCCTCATGTATGTTCAATAAATATACATGTATACATGTATATACATGTTCCATAACTTACAGTTTTATCACCAAATTTAAGATTGTTTAACACTTTCACCCCTAAGTAACTGGAATGGATTTTGATATGTTCATTTTGCAACCAGACTAGTCCATTTATCAAAAGAAAATTACTTGCAAAATGTGCAGATCCTGATGAGACGGCTCGTTACGAGCCAGCTCATCTGGATCTACACGTTTTGCCAATACCACTATACAGGCCTGCGGCTGTTAACTTTTATTCTAGAAAATCAGGTAAACAAGGATACTGAATATGCTAACCTGACTGAAGACGAAGCACATGCGGCCGTTGATGGTGCCACGCCCAGTCACGACGCTGTCACCGGGGAACTGAAACAAGATCAAGTCACTTATTCCCTCACAGTCTCATCATGCCCAAACTGGTTGCACGAGTCAAAAGTTAAAAAAAGTGAAAGGGTTTAACGTCCCATCAACAGCTAAGGTCATGTAGAGACGGGACCACATTTTAAAGTCTCATCCGACAGACTAGTGGGATGGAAATAATATGAAAGTATTTTTTGAGGCCCAATGCAAGGTTTGATTGGAAGTCAGGTGTTCTAACCCCTAGTCCACAACCCATGCCGTCAAAAGTCAAATGGTGAAAATTGTCACTATTGGAATAAAGAGAAATGAGCATATAAAATGAGTGTGCTTATGTGAAGACATATTAGTGACCCAGATATTATTATAGACTCAGATCAGCCTGACACAGTTTGATCAGGATCTGCACTGCTCACCATTCATTCAGCATAGATCTTTATCAGGCTACTGTATGAATGGCTGAACTAGCCACACATGATGTCCTCTCCATTTCTCCAGTCACAGCCACATATATTAATGGAAGGCGCCAGTGGGAAAATGGGGTTAACTGACTGACCTTGGCCTTGTAATTTAAGTCAGTAGTCATGATCGAGTAAGAAGGTCAACATTAATTGAAAGGAACAATGGGATAAGGGGACTATATAGCCCCCTTATTCCACTGACCCTTCCAATTACAATGAATGGAGTGCGATACGAGAATACTGACCGTGACCTTGTACATTCCAAAGTCAGTACAGTCATACTCAAGGAAGGAGAGCAATATTAATTGAAGGGGTCAATGGGAAAAGGGAGCATTTGCTTAAATACCCAATTAAAATTGCCAAAACCCAATTGAAATCAGAAGTAGCGAGTATCAAAAAGCAATAATAAATTTGTGGTACCTTTATCATCCTGCAGAAAACAATAAACAGACCACAAATATAGCATATTTTTCTTATTTTCCATGGATAAACATCTTGGTATTTCATTAGAATTGTCTCCAAGGAGAGTAGACAATTCAAATGAAATGCCAAGACATGTTTTCATTTCGAAGCAAACTATTCAATAATTGCTGTCTGTTGATGTGTAAACAATAGTATGATTTTATTTTACCCAATTGCTTCAGAAATGATGGAGTGACAATACTCAATTACTAATTCCTTATCTGGAGCCCTGAGCGCTATACAAGAATACTGACCTTGACCTTTTCCATGCCAAAGTCGGTACAATCATGTTCGAGGAAACTGTCATACTCAACGAAACTGTCGGGGTCCATCATCAGGTGAATCCTCTCACGCGCCGTCAACTTCCCCTGAAATACAACGGCCACAGTTGTTACATGGCGTCATTGATCACACAATGGATATTTCAACAGATGTCATTGATTACAGAGATCCATATAAGCTGCGTATTGGCGTATTTTACAAACATATTTTAGCAGAATTGATTATCAAAAGTGGGAGTACAAAATACTCACAACAATGTGAAAATACCCATTGATTTTCAAATGGAGTAGTGAAAATACTGTAATAAAGTTGAAATTGAGCTGCAAAAAGCAAACATTGTTTGCAGCTCAAATATGGTAAGTGAAATTTGTTTGATTTATTATCATTGGTTCCCTATGAAAATAGGAAGAAAATCGATAATACATTTGTAAAAGTAAAATACGCACTGAATTTGAAATATGGGGGTATAATACTCTTTAGATACAAAACTTATCTGGAGCTCTGGATTACACATAGAGGTCATAGTTGTTACACAGTCCATTGATTACACATAGTTGCCATCGTTGTCCATTTGTCCTGGTACCTTACAAGACATCATCACCACACTGTAAATAGCAGGGTTTGACGCTCACTTTGGGCTAGGGATTCTGCAGCATGGACATAACAATTTTTGCATTATGTTGAATCGGATTTTCTTGTGAATGTTCTGGGATTCCTCCTACAGAACAGGGGTCCTCGGGATCCTGGGATACTCAGTGTTGTGCCTAGAGCGCGCCATCGCGGGAATCCCGCGATTTTATCTGCATTGTCCCTTTAAATTTGTAGAGCGTGCCATCTCGGGCACGCTAAAAAAGCGCCGTGATATTCCCTCATTGCCTTCAATATTTCTCAGAGTTTGTGTCCATTGCGGTTAATTAAAATAAATTAACTGGTCGGGTTGCGGTCTATAATTTTTAACGACGCGGTATCGATAAATAGCGTATAAATATGTAAACCAGTCACTTTTCAAGATGGCGAAACGTCAGCTACGGAGGACCGATTTTGTTACCAAGAAAATATCGGCTGCTAGTGAATTGGGAGAGACTGGTGGCGCTGACCCACCTGAAAATATCCCCCACCGGCCCACCCAGAGCGCGAGCCCATCGAAAAGCCCCAGAGCCTCAAGTCTCAAAAGATCGGCCCCAAAGTTGCCAAAATTTTATAGACAAGTCCAGAAAGAATGGTTTGTATACTAGCAAAGATTGGCGTACCTGGAGGTGGATCCATTTCTCCTGGGGATGCTAGGGGCATGACTTATGCAGTAATGGGCTCAAATATCAACTCAACACATGATAAACATGATTGTAAGTACACTGTATTGATTTTATTTTGCAATTTCATGTCATTTTTTTGTCCCCTTGAAAAATTAATAGGGGGACACTGTGTCCCCTGCGGAAAATGGCCTAGGCACAACACTGGATACTGTGAGTGTCGACCCCTGATAAGAGCTGCAGATAATATATTTGGTACTGTTACTGCATAAATTTGAAATCAATAGATTATTTTTTAATTTTAATTATGTACATGTATTTCTATTTGTTTGTATGAACATGCATGCAAGAATTTAGTCGAGAACAACACGACCCAATCAAGTTGGTGTTGCTGTTTAATATCAAGACAGTCATTAACTAACAAGAATGTTTTATAATATGCAGTTTGCACTGACCACAAAGTTAGAGAATCAGGGTTGATAAGCATAGCTGGTACCATAATTATATTTCAAAATCAGGTGGTTTTCCTATAAATTTGTCTTACACACAAGCTACAACGGTTCGAAATGGGGCTTATGGCATTTGGGTCCAGTGTAGCTCCTGATCAAATTGCACACTCATGTAGCCTGATAATGATCTATATTGCTTGTTAGAAACTAAACTAGCATGTCATGTCTCTATATCGTTTACTTTTATTTTTTACTGATCTGACATTTTTCTTTTTCCGTTACTTTGCTATAGTCTAGAGACTGGCATCCACATGATTCAAATTGGAACTGAAATCATTTGAACACACATCCACATTTAAATGCACCCACATTTGTAATATTCCTAGTACTGATGATATATATATATACATGGGCTATGCTATTTAATGAAAATTAGTGTCAACACTTTATAAATATGTAACCAGTATTAGCCTTCTCTGAAAAACTTGAGAATTGCCAGTTTTCCGGTTGAATATTTCTGTGATTCGCCGATGTAACCTACCAATCAAATTCAATGACAGAGTTAAAAATATTATCCGGGGAAATTGCATTACATCACATCATAGAATAATATCGGCAAAAGGTCACATAATCTTTGATTACTTTGAATCAAGGTATCCGTATACAGATACGGGATTGAATTCTGTGATTTATAAAAAAAAATTAAATTGCCATTAAATGAATATTAGATTGATAATTGTTAGATTGTGGTTTTCAATCAATATATTGCAAACTGCACTGCTACACAGGCAATGGCAGTGATCTATGGTTGTCGAGGCAGAGTAGCGAGTGCGTTTCGCCATTGCTCTATATGTAGAGTCTACTGTCTGTTTCACGAAACCTGCCCAAATTTTACGGCTATATAAACAATTCAAAAACAAGATTACTTTTGATAATATTAAATTAAAGGAAAAATTAAGAATGAGCCTTCTTTTTATTTCGTGAAATTTGGTCAAATATTATTTTATTGCGAAAAAACAATTTCCCCATGTTAAAAGAGTGAAGATGTCTATAGATAGGGATTTAACATGGGGAAATATTTTAGAATTTCAGTAATTTCCTGGACCGATTTTCAAAATGTAACTTTTGTTATGCATCAGTCAATGTAAGTCCCCGCCCCCCACCCCCCCCCTCCGGGGGAATAGCGGGGCTTATATTTTCGTTGCTGTTAAAGCCCCGGTGAAGGCCCCGCACTGCGGGGCAACATGGTCGGTAAAAGCCCCGGTAAAATGCCCCGCACTGCGGGGCCATCTGGTGATTTTAAATGTGAAATATTCTTGCACGAAAATGATGTGTTGTAGAGCAAAATGTCACTTATAAATAGTAGATATCTGGGAACTTTTATTAGTATGGGAAGCCATTATTACAACCCAAGCAGCTTTATTCGTTGTAGATGTAATTGGTAGCACATTTGGCCTGCTACTCATTCTATTTCTAGGGTGGTTGACTTAGTGATATAGTTGTTTTTGAAACCGTTACAGTCGATGATCAGCTGGGTAATGACCGATATGTTTAGTTTGTAAAAGTTCGAGTCTCCTAGCACTTTTTGGATTTCTTGACGAAACGCCGGGTAGGTCTGTTTCCGAACTTCGTGTAGTGCTGGGCATCTTAGTAGCATGTGTGACGCATCCTAGCTCCGCCTCCAAATGACAGTTAGGACAAGTAGGGTCGACTAAGTACAGGGTAAATATGTGTTTGTTGCTTTGAAATAGGTACGTTCCTGTTAATAGTAGTAACCAAATAAATAGCCGCTAACCTTTGGCACCACCCACGGACTCGGTAGAAGGAAGGTCGGATATGTGTGAATAGTATTAAATAGCGCAAAAGTGGACCCTTGCATGATACAAACTTCTTAACCGTATTAACGCACGGACACACGGACGGTGCAAACACTATATGACACAGGCTCTTCGAGACAGGGTTCATAAAAAGTACACCCCCCCCCCCTATTAATAGTATAAAATGCAGCACTTTATACTTTTACTTACATGGGGAGGGTGTGTGTGTGAGAGGAAATCCAGATCCAGTGGGGGGGGGTCTCGGGATTTTCCGGGGGGGGGGGGGGTCTCGGGATTTTCCAGGGTTTGTTGGGTAAAGAATCACTTTCCAGGTGGGGGGGGGGTCTCGGGATTTTTCAGGGGGGGGGGGTCTCGGGATTTCCAGGGTTTGTTGGGTAAAGAATCACTTTCCAGTGGGTGGGGGGGTCTCGGGATTTTCCAGGGGGGGGGGGGTCTCGGGTTTTCCTTCAGTGTGTGTGTGGGGGGGGGGGGAATGTCTCAGAATTTTCCACGTGTTGGGGGGGGGGGCTGGGATAACGGATAACGGCAGTGCAATATAAACAGAGGAATTATTTGAAAACAATTTTGTTTATATTAAACAAAATTTGCCAGTATTAAACAGTCCACAGTGAAAGTAGATCGTATTAAACAGTTTAAACCCATGTCACCCCTCCCACACAACAGTATTCAGGTAAACATACATGTACATATCTTGATAACAGTCTGATAAAACCCCGGTAAAGCCCCGGTAAAGCCCCGGGGTATGTCCCCGCTCAATTTCTTAGCAACAGTTAAAGCCCCGGTAAAGTCCCCGCAGTGCGGGGCATCATGAAAGGTAAAAGCCCCGGGGTATGCCCCGGTAAAGCCCCGCCCCTCCCCCGGAGGGGGGGGGCGGGGATTTACATTGACTGATGCATTACCTTAGTTAGATCATTTCCCCCATGTTAAATTCCCAGAGAAATCAATTTTTCGTAATAAAATCAATATTTGACTAAATTTCACGAAATAAAAAGAAGGCTCATTCTTAAATTTTCCTTTAATTTAATATTATCAAAAAAAAAATTGTTTTGGAATTGTTTATATGGCCGTAAAATTTGGGCAGCTTTCGTGAAACAGACAGTAGTTAGAAGCATGACGGGTGTTTCATCGATTGAATGGAAACCAGTGCAGATCCTGATCTGACTGCGGATGGACAGGCTGGTCTGTATCTACACTGGTCACAAAAGACATAAGCCCCATATCTCCAGTCACAGCCACATTTATGCAAATATGCAGCGTATCTGGAACATTGATGAAGTTATGAGAGAGTACTCTACCTTTTCATGTTGCTTATCGATTCTCTTTCGACCACCACCAAGCTGGGCTGCTGCTCTCGTCTTTTCGATACGACGCCTCACGCTTAAAGCATGCTGCGTGCTTCCAGCAACCACGGCACAGCATCTTACATTTGTAGCTAAGGCGTTTTGCAGCACCAGATTTTTTTGCAAAATGCTCCTTGCAAAACGTTGCAAAACAGCCATATTCGCAGGTGTCAACCAAAGAATATTTTATAAAATAGTTCCTTGGTGGATTTAAGAAGAGAATGCAAATGTCAACAGCAATTTCTTTTCCACAATAGAGCAACAAAAACTAAAGAAAATGTATAATTTTGGAACAAGGTCGCTGTTGTTGTTGTTATTTTTCTTCAAATGTCAAGGTCATATGAAGTACCAGTCCACCCGGAATGCATTAACTGCGTAATGAGCAGATACATTAGTATTGACAGTGAAGGTCGAAATGGAGATTCTGTATCTGGCATGGGATCAATAGTACTAGTGACCAGGGATTTAGGGTACTCTAAGATGTCTCTGCAGTGGCATAACAACCACAAGGTTTTCTTTATAAACCAAACTCTAGCCTCAATCAATTAGTTTCGGAGCATATAACGATATGTGCTTCGTTCATTTAGTGGAACAGGAAAATTAAAACAAATCAATAAAGTAACTCAACTATTCAATTCAGATCAAGACTTACATTATTAATCATACAATTCCGCGCAGTCTGATCAGGATCTGCATTGTTCGTCATTATAACAATGAAACACTCGTCATGCTTCTAACAATTAATATACGTCGTTATCAATGTGCATGAATAAGCGGGTGTATACAATTTCCATCCAAAACTACAGTAATCAAAGGCATTTTTGATTCTATAAAACACCATTCAAATTGGGACCTTTATTTATACGTGGCTTCGTTGGTGTTTGTATGCTATGATGTTGCATTCTTTTGATTATTAGCTATTTCTCATTTGTGCGTTCGTTCCTAGGCGGCACAATGAAGTTACGTACACAACGGATGCCTGGTTACTATATTGACAAGAAGATGGTGGGGATTTAGAAAATCAGAGAACATGATAGCAAAAATAAGTGAATCTACCCCATCCATCACACTCGCTCCAAAAATAAAATAGCGCAATACACCACGGAACTTCCATCCAAAACTAATCAGAGAAATATTTTATTCTATAAAACACCACTAACACTGGGACCTTTGTTTGTTCGTAGCTTCATTGGTATTTGTGTTCTATGATTTTGCATTCCTTTTAGTATTAGCTATTTCTCGATGATCATGCGTTTATTTAATCGTGGAACTCTTGACTTTATTATTTTTCCGATCGTGTGTGGTCGTTGAGCATGACTGTCATTTCGACAGTTATACACAATTTGCCTATTTTTCGCTGTATTTGTGTCATTTTTTACATTCAGTTTCGCTTTTAAAAGCCGGCGCTAGGAGGCGTTTGTGTCATGAACTGTCATAATACAGCACAGGACGTGACACAAATTAACAATAGAATCGTACTTGCAATAATAATGTTTAATGGTTGTTTTGTTCGACGATTATTATATGTCTCTTGCCTATATCTTGTAATTGTTTGTCTTTGTCTTGTCGCAATTTTATGGTGATATTATTTCAATTATAAGGTCATGACCGAAAACAATGAAATGAATAATACCCTTTTCTTTGACTATGTTGGTGCCTTTATTCAAATTGGCAAATATTGATACAATTCACAGATACTGCAATGTATTCTCCCAAAAACCATGGATAATTGGATTACACTATATAGAGTAATCCAATTGTCCATGTTTTTTGGGAGAATATACAGTGCTGAGAAGAGTAACATTTGGGTGACACAGTAGAGATAGTATTGTGTGCTAGTCGTGGTAAAAAGGTATCGCACTGTTTCTAACAAATAACATATTTCATTATCAGACTGTTGAAGTTTGCTGGAGGCACAATGGATACAATATTATGGCATAAGCCACATTTCTTCAGTCACAGCAACATTTTACCCCACTGTCCCGCAGCACCCCGCCATTTGCCAACTACAGCCAGCAACGCCGCTTTTTAGCCTGAACCCAACATGTCTGCCTCCGTCAAGAAAAGAAAGGGAGATCCTCAAAAAACGGGGAAAGAAAGCGCCCCGAACATAATAAAGCAGTCAGAGTAATCCAGATTTCAGTTAATGTTGATATTTAAAACTGGGGAACATTAAATTTTCATGTTTCATTTTAGTTCACTTGCAAGTAGATCATGGTTGTCCCTGTGCAAACATTAACCAGATTCCGACGTTACCAGTTTCCGTATTTTTTTGTAGAGATTTTGGATATTCCGGGACATTCATGCATTCATGGGTCAAACAAACTGTCTGATTAAGATGGAACAATTAAAATAGTTTGAAATACAATTTTCATATTGGCGCTTTTTTCCCCTATAATATTATAGGGGCTGATCTTCGGTAATCGTGGCTTCATGGCCCATGGACAAGCCTATTTACATTAGCATATTAGGGTTACGTATTCTGCAACTCGATTTTCGGTGGCTTCACAATCGGAAATATAATGTGTTTTTCATAATTGAGACTAAAAAAGATTTATTGCAATAACAATTGAAAGTTGATATAATCCATTGTAACTTGGTGACTTTTTAGTATTACCATGTTAAAGGTACATGCCCACGCAGCAGGTTACACTGTACTACTACTTTTCAGTTTCTGTCATGCCTTATATGAGCCATTTGTCTACCCACTAACAAGTTATTTTTAATTGCGGAGCGTGTTAATTGGTGTTAAATCGCATTTTATATGCCGCGACCAGAAAGGGTATTTTCCGACCTTGTGCTATTTTTACCAATACGCGTCACGTGACACGGTCAATCATATCACATCTTTGACATGCGCAGTGATGTATCGGAAGTTGAGAAGAAAAATCTCTATTCGAGTCAAAATCTAAATCTCCACGTAACTCTTTCCATTTGGTGATCTGGACGCCAATATTAACCACTCTCTCTCTCTGTACTGCCTGTCCCTCAGACATTTCACCTTTTTTTTGGCCGACGCCGTTTCATACAATTTCCGTCCTGGACGTTTCGACATGTTGAACTTGATATTCTTGTTTACATATTGGGAAGCCTACTGGCGCGCGTAGTATACTGCGCACCGCAAGCCGTGATGTGAAAATCGTCGTCCCTGCACATTATCAAAATAGACTGTTACCGCCGCGTGTCGCTAACAGTAAATTGATAATTAATAAATGATTATATTTGTATAGCGGGCACTCGTAAATTTTAGAACTGGTGGAATAGTGACATAATTATACACTTATTTAATTCCTATAAAGAACATTTTGTGCCTACTGCGTGGGCATGTACCTTTAATTATTTGATTTTATATGTGTTTCAAATTTTCATGTAAATCTCGCTTTTTCACAATTTTGGTGAAAATGGTGCTTACCGTAATAACCTTAAATATTCAGCTACCATTTGTTTTGGAGAAACCACTATAAAATATGGGTTGATCTTTCCCAAAACAAATTGTATCCAAATATATTGTTATTACGATAAACTAGTCCAGCCATAATAACCCTAAACATTGAGACACTCTTTGTTGTTGGGAACCTGATATTTAGGTATTTGCGAGAATAAATATTGTCATAAAATTGGATTACAGTCAAAACGGCCCCTGTTCAAAAATGGCCCCAGGTCAAAACGGCCCGCCTAAATTGGTCAAAACGGCCCCCTGTCCAAAATAAATGGTCAAAACGGCCCCCAAAAAAAATCAGGTATAATTTGTATTTTATTTGTTTTTCAGAGTTTTTGATAGTATATAGCTTGTATATTGTATTATAATGTAATATAATGAATAATAATGATAATTAATATAATGAAAATCGTTACGCGATGTCACTAGCCTGATGGTCAGTTATTTTCTATTGATTGCATGGTAGGATTAATCCAATTATCGAAGGGTGGGATAGTTTTTCGGCTAATGTGTTTGAACTACAATATTGCTAAATAATACAAAAAAAGAATGATTGATGTTATATAGCTATATGGTTTCCCATCTTGTACATAGCCACTTGTTGATGCTATATATGGGAATTTGCACACACAATCTGATCGGATCTACACTGTTTCCCATCTTGTACATAATCACTTGTTGAGGCTATAGATCTAGAGGAGAAATTTGCATTCTGATCAAGAACTACACTGTTCGCCAACGTGTTATTGTCTACATGTTCTGTATTTATTCAAATCTATAAAATACTATTATTATCGGCTATAACAAGTTGTTATTAATTGTGTTGTATCCCCACTAAAATACAAGGTGTTAGATAATGGGCATTTGTCTACATAAAGGTGTGAAAAACATGCATGGTAATTGATAATATATACAAACCAAACACAAATATACTATATTGCATGCATATTAAAGTTTTCATCAATATTCATAATGCAAGGTCATTTATTATTGTTATTTTAGATGAATATTAAGAATATTTTTATATATATACAGTACAGGCACCGCGAAACCCGCATATTTTTTTATTTGCCGAGTTTTTCGGCCTCGCTGAATCTCATACACTTTGCGGCAAACTGCTGTTTTGTGGCAAAACTCCGCAACCTCCTGCGGTATTCCCCGCAATCGATAAAAACAATTGCGGCAATCATGACCAACTGAATTGCGGCAAAACGCGGCGTAATCGTCAAACATATCACCAACACATTTGCCGCAATTTACGGCGTTTTGATTGATAGAATATGCGGCGTTTTGCTTCATACATATCGTCACGCAAATCGGCGTAATATCTCCAAAAATGTGTATGGAAGTAAAGGAACATATCTTCTGTATCATAACATCGGCCTATACACATGTATTACATTGCCGACGTCACGTTTATATATATATATATAATTTATATTTTTCCAATCGAAATTTAAATGCAGTCATCATAAGTATTCATTTCCAATAGATCGGTAAATGGAAATTGCGATTATTACCTTAGAGGTAATTAGAAATCGTATGGGTCCCGTTAGTTTTCGTTGATATTATGACCGACGACTTCCGTTTCGGCCTTCGACCAACTCGTCCGTCAGCCAACTCATAATAATACACAATAGCGACATGTCCAATGTTCATCAGCTGACTGTCGACAGGTTGCGGCATGCCCGTATGTAGCGGGGGGGGGGGGGAGGGGGGGGGGGGGGGGGATTAGTTATGCCCTCGAAATCTCGCGACATTGCTTCACGATCGCAACCTATGCGAGAAACCGCGAACACGCGAGGTTGCCACATGACCCTAACAGGACACGTACACATTGTTTTAGGAGACGATTCTTATGTGCAGCCAAAACATGTTTTTATTAAGAAATAGAACAAATGTGGACAAACATCAGTAGTTCTCGACAACAAAAACATAATAATTGTCTTAGGAGACGATTCTAATGTACTGCCAATACATGTTTATTGAAAAGAAAACATATTTCGATACGTGTTATTGGTTGCTGTATCGCATCGTCGACCTATACACAAGATCGTGAAAACGCGAGACTGCAAAATCGCGAGGCGAAAACATGATATTCTATTGTATTCAATATCGCGTTTTCACCTTGTGATCGAGCGTTTTTGTGAATGCGATGTCACGTTTTTGCCTCGGCTTTTTCACGATGTGTTGAAATTGAGTTTTGCGCATACATGTACGTACTGGAACCCCAGACAATGTCGCTGCCCTTGATACGCAGTGGGCCTCACTATCGTGAGAACAAGCTGTGTCCAAGAGTCGTCCACCGCCCATACAGCGTGGATACATAATAGTTTTCAAACGGCGTATAAAGAAATATGCTGCCGTGCCCACCTATCCCAAACTAGCACATTTGCGACATATCATTTTCTTTCTAGTTGCACACCTGATGGTGTTTACAATCATCTGTTGGTAATCCAGTTTCACGTGCAAAGTGTGACCTGGTGACCGACATTTAGAATTCGGCAGAAACAAACATATCAAAACAACGCTATGTAGTCGCTCACGTCCATCGCAACGCAGATAAATTGATAATTACGCATTAGCTTGAAATAGTGCATTTTCACATTTGTTTGATTTCTTGATAAAGCAAGCTTTGGTAGCACATGAGAATCGTCTCCTAAGTCGATTCTTTGTAAAGAAATACAAATATATTCATGTTTTCTTTTCACATTTGTTGATTTCTTAATAAAATAGGCGTGTCAACACATGAGAATCGTCTCATTAGACAATACTAATGGGTTTTTTTTCTTCAAAAAAAAAGATTTATTTCTTAATAATAACACATGTTTTGGCAACACATGAGAATAGTCTCCCATGACAAAACCATTTATATTTTGTACGAATATTAGCATTATTGTCAAGCCCGTCTGCGGAAAGCGAGACATAGTGCACTTCTCACAATGACGTCCGGGTGTCCGTCCGTGCGTCCGTCGTTATTTTTAATTGTTGACAATATTATCACCGAAAACGGGCGATGCAACATGGAAGGAAATGTCGCATCTAGCTCATAGTAATTGGTGAAACTGTTAGAACGGGCAAACAATTGACACATTCAAAAACTAGAAATGTGGCATTAAGGTTTCGAACGCACCAAATCTGTGACATTGACCCTGGGCTTAGCGGGGGCGGGACGAATGTGGATTTGTCACAGGGCGGTAGAGGAACATTGGAGCAATGCGTGTGTGAAATGTGAAGCAGATCCGAGCATGTCGAGCATGTCTGTGGAAATTATAAGCCATTTACCCGAGCGTTAAGGTTTTGGAACGGACGTACGTACGGACGCCGGTAACACTATATGCCCCGGGGGGCCGGGGGGCCGGGTGGGGGGGGGGGGCATAATAATAAACGATGCAATTTGTGTGTCTCGAGTCGGGTTCCATATGGTGAAGAGGAAATACGATTACACACCGTGAAAATCTTGTTGGAACATAAATGACAATTGTCATGTACGATATTTCAGTTTACCGATGTTACGTCAGCTGTTATTCTAAGTATGTATGGTCGCTCGTTAGGGGCATTTCTTTTAAAAGTGATGGGTTGTTGCCTAGGGCATAGAACGCATTTTTGCTGAGTCATTGTGTGCATTTTTGCTGAGTCATTGTGTCGATGTACAAAGTAATAACAATGATTTGTTGCATTTTGTCGCAAAACGCCGCAATTATTTTGCCGAGGAACAGCGCGGAATCACCGCGCAAACTTTGCGGCGTTTTTTCCTTATGCCGCAATTGGCCACGGGAAGTTTTGCGAGAGATTGCGGCAATTTTCCGCGCTAAAGTTAAATTGGTTGCGGCAATAACAAAAAATATGCGGGTTTCCCGGTGCCTGTACTGTATGTAGAAAAAAAGAAAAATATATAATAGGGGGCCGTTTAGTAGGGCCCGTTTTTACCAAATTCCCAAAACATGGGGGCCGTTTTGACCAAATCTGGGCCATTTTGACCAAGGGCCGTTTTGACTTGCTTCCATAAAATTTAGGGTTATTACGGTATTTTTAACAAAATCACAATTTCTGGATATATATCATTTGTTACATATCGCTAATTCGGCGTGCTGTCACAGGCAATGTATCATCCGTTTTAGAATAAGGGGCAGGCCTCCAGATAAGGAATTAGTAATTGAGTATTGTCACTCCATCATTTCTGAAGCAATTGGGTATTTCAAAATTTTAATTGGGTAAAATAAAATCACACTACTGTTTACACATCAACAAACAGCAATTATTGAATAGTTTGCTTCGAAATGAAAACATGTCTTGGCATTTCATTAGAATTGTCTGACAATTCTAATGAAATACCAAGATGTGTTTTCCTGGAAAATAAGAAAAATATGCTGAGGGGTAAACAACTAAAATGACAGAAATATGGTTATCAAACTTTAAAATGTCTTCAAACTTGTTTGCACAGTCATATATAGGAAAACACACAGGTCAGATTTCCATTCCATATCTACAGATTTCCTCCAAAGCTCCTTAGCATGCCATGGCACAATTTCTTGCCAATGTATATATTGGTGGAGTTTGTTATATCACGCCACCTGTGGTCATGACAGATTGCTGTTCTATTATATAAATATGTAATTACAGATTACTGTGCAGAGTCAAAAATAGAAGTGTATAGACTATAGAGTATTACCTGAAAATTAAATTTCAATGGGAGAGCAGGCTGACAACAGGTTCCAACCCTTCCTGATTACGAGTATGAGAGAACTGAGTATGTGAGTATAAGTATAGTAAGCACGGGCAGTGCACTCTTGGTTTTGCAAACAGTTTTCTATATTTCTTACCCCAGCAGCACAGTGTCCGATGGAAGTGACCAGTATGTGGAGGGTGAGCCGTGGACGCCGCGGCCCTACACGGTGTTTAAGATCATCATGTCCGCCCGCCTCTGTGCTGCGGCCTGGAACATCGTGGGTGATTGTGACGAGACGTACAATTACTGGGACCCGGTTAGTAATACCACTGGCCAATATCAACCCTTTCACTCCTAAATATCTCACATGGACAGTTCCATTCTAATTTTTGGACTATTCTAATCTATTCATCCAAAAGGGGATGTTGAAAAAAATCTTAATCTACTGGCAAAAACTGCAGGCTGATATGAGACGGCTCATACGAGCCTGCCGACTCATCTGGATCTACAGTGTTTGTGAATATTGGAACTCTGGCCTGTATGGTTGAAAGTGTTAACCTTACAATTACTGGGACCCTCTGACTCTCATCAAGATTGTTCACATGTGGATGTGACTGGAGAAATTGCTCTTATGGGATTTGTGACGAGTGTAGTAACACACTCCTGTAGCCTGATATGATCTATATTGCTTGATATAAGCATGGCAGGTGTTTCATTGATGGAATGGCGAACAGTGCAGATCCTGATCGGGCTGTGCGCATGCACAGGCTGATCTGGATCTACACTGATCTCAAAACCCATAAGCCCCATTTCTCCAGTCGCAGCCACAGATTAGTGGTAACATCATATATGTTGAAGCAAAAAATAAGCGCATAATGTGCAGTCTGATGATTCTAATCAATGATTACCGGTATGCTGTTTGCCGTTAAGTGACTAAAGTAGTATTACAGTATTTTACTACCGTCAACAAAATTATTAGATCGTCTACAGTATTTGGAATGTGTACATAAGGACCAGAATCTGCAATAGTTGTAAATACCCATAGTCCATATTATTTTCCTTTTTAGCAATTTCTAGTTAAGAATAGGGGAAAACATTTTGACAAAGGGAATGGATCCGAATTCCACCTAAGAAAAACTGGTAAAAAGGAACATTTGCATATTGGCAGTAACCCCATGGTTTTGTTTCAGACGCACTACCTGATGTTCGGCAAGGGGTTCCAGACGTGGGAGTACTCGCCGGTCTATGCAATACGATCCTATGCCTATCTATTCCTGCACACACTACCTATGCACCTGTATTCAGCCGTGTTTACACCAAACCCTGTAAGTTGATCACGGCAACCATCTTTGTCCAGCATGTTTGTGGAAAGCGAAGCAGTGATCACAATGACTTTAATCTGTGTGTACATTTGAAATCTACCATAATGTTTTGAAGTTACTTACATCTCTGTAACCGTAAGTCAGATTGACTGGAAACTGTATGCTGGTTTATCATCATCCATTTTCATTCTATGCCACACCAATGCGTCCCACATTCCCAATGTTATATAAGTGTATCGGGACCGGATAAGTATAACATTATAGAAATATGACGCCAAACGGTGCTACATCATGACATTACAAATATGGCCCAATGTCAGTCCGACATAAGCAAGTAGAGATTTGTTAATAACTTCTAGATCGATTTTGAAAATCTAACTTTTGTTGTCTTAGTTAGATCATTTCCAGTTACTATGGCTAGGTTTTGGAGGTGATTTCCAAAATTGTTCATTTTTAGCGATTTTTTTTTAAAAAAATCCAGGCTATTGGATTGGCGAAAGCCGGGCGGGCGGGCGGCGTCCACAATCAATGTTAAGTTTTCGTGTTTGAGTCCATTTCTTTGTTACTGTACCACCTAGGACCACCAAACTTTCACAGCTTCATAATCAAGGGGTGCCCACCACATATCACTATCCAACATGTTACTTTTTTTTTTATCTTGACCCATTTTTTCCGCGTAGTCGACTTAGCCATTTTCAATGTTAAGTTTTCGCGTTTACAATGTTAAGTTTTCGTGTTTAAGTCCATTTCTTTGGTACTGTACCACCTAGGACCACCAAACTTTCACAGCTTCATAACCAAGGGGTGCCTACCACATACAACTATCCAACATGTGACCATTTTTTTACCTTCACCTATTATTTCTACGTAATTGACTTAGCCATTTTCAACGTTAACTTTTTAACGTACGTCTGGTTAAAGTTTTTTGCTTAAAACTTTTTCGTTATACTATATCTCTGCAACTGCTTCGCCCATTACCTTGAAACTTCACATGGGTGTTTATCATCATCCATATTTTCATTCTAACCCCCAACCGTGCAGCCCCTGTGCACAATGTCAAGGTCAAATTACTTTGAATTTTTTTGTTAAAGTTTTTTAGTGTACTATATCTCTGCAACTGCTTCACCCATTACCTTGATACTTCACATGGGTGTTTATCATCATTGTCGCACCCGCTTGCGGAAAGCGCATTTTATGCATTTTGGCGTCCGTACGTCCGTGTCCGGTTAAAGTTTTTTCGTTAAAGTTTTTCCATCTACTATATCTATTTTTTTAGTATCCATGCCTCGCCCCAAGGCGCGACATGCAGGCCACGGCCATCTAGTCTACAAAAAGTGGGTATAATTATGTTATCCAAGTGTCTATGCTTGGAAAAAACCTGGCCTTCGTGGCTTTGCCTCGTTTCTTGTTGACTTTGCATCTACCAGCTGCTATTTTGCTTTGAGCCATGTTGACGGGCGTGACATACATTATGGGCTCATATTACCTCTCAAGATGTCCAATCAAAACTCCACAAGTTATCTGCGGTATGACAATTATAAAGATTACCGAATTACCACATCCCAGTAGCCTATTTCACCAACATGGCAAAGTATACTTATCTAGCAAAGTAAACTTTGAGGGAGAAATTTTCAATTTTAGGATAAATTTATTAATTATTATTGTACTGAATTTATTACATTATCACAGCCAATTTGGCTGTGATAATGTAATAAATTCAGTATAATAATTCTGCATATGTTTAATCATCAAATATATGCAGTCGTTAGTTCGATATGAAATAATTAGGGATGGCATCGAATGGTAAAAATGGTATTCGAATATTCGATCGGCTATTTGAATATATATTTGAATATTCGGAACCACCAAACCTCTAAATCTCCTCACTATTACGGAATTGACACCGGTAACACGTCTCGGATAAATTGAGTTCCCACGTGCTTCAAATAATAATCAATTAACTATTTTTTCAAGCGAGTGGAAAATTAATGTCATAATCCAACGAACAACTTTATTAACCCTTTCCCTGTTTTGCGATATTTCGACTCATCCAAATCGAAAACATCTGAATAAAAGAATGAAATGCTGGGTCAAATGATGGTTAAATTATCTGATAGAGTAGAAAACATTGTGGGAAAAGGAGAAATTGCTTGTTACAAGCAATTTCTCCTTTTCCCACAATGTTTTCAAAAGACATCTTCTGCAGAGGCGTGAAAAGTCGTCTCTATCAGGGAAAGGGTTAAGGTACAGATTAAACACCTGCAAGCCTTCAGGCTGTCAAAACAATACCGTGTTATTAATTGTCGATATTAGGGACAAGCAAACTTTGACGCGATACCGTATTAATCGTCGATAACGGACAATACAAACTTTGACGCGTGCAGGGATCAATTGCTGTATGTGCGACGGTGAGAAATAAGTAAACCAAACAATACTTTGAAATAAGTTTTCCATTTGAATACCAAACTGATATTCGAATATTCGGTCGATAATCGAATATTCGAATATTCGTTGCCATCCCTAGAAATAATGCATTTCAGGAAAATTAAATGATTACTCCCTCAAAGTATACTTTGCTAGAAATGTTGGTGAAATCGGCTACTGGCATGTACGTGTGCATGTTTTCATGGCCAGTGTAGATCCTGATCATCATGTGTACTCATTCAATTAGAGATTGATCGAAATTGCTATTCAGATGCATGCACCATTTTCAAGTGACATATCGACCACCAGCGTATGCCCAGATCAGACTGTGTGGACGCATCTGGTCTAATCTGGTCTTGTACATTGTACGGTCCCCTTTATCGGCTGGCGTACATGTATGTATACAGGGCACCAGATAAGGAATTAGTACCGTAATTGAGTATTGTCACTCCATTATTTCTGAAGCAATTGGGTATTTCAATATTTTAATTGGGTAACATAGAATCACACTACTGTTTACACATCAACAGACAGCAATTATTGAATAGTTTGCTTCTAAATGAAAACACATCTTGGAAATACCACCAAGATGTGTTTTCCTGGAAAAATAAGAAAATGTGCTATATTTGTGGCCTGTTTATTGTTTTCTGTAGCATGATAAAGATACCACAAAGTTTTCATTGCTTTTTGATACTCACTACTTCTGATTTCAATTGGGTTTTCGATAATTTTAATTGGGTATTTACACAAATACGCACCTTATCTGGAGCTCTGTATAGTTGCGGACATAACTGCAAACCTCCCGTAACACCCGTAGAATACTGCTACGAACGTTAGAGGAGTTTGGAGAGTTACTGCCCGCAAGTAGAATATGTATAATGGGCCGACTCTCACTGCAGGTGATGCTGTTTTTCTTCACACGATGTGTCCTTGCCTTTTGTTGTGCCATGTCCGAAGTCTATTTCTACAAGTAAGTGACACGTTTTTTTCCTGAAAAATATTTACAACGACTGGTGTTTTCTGTAAATGAAGTCGAAAGTTGACGAAAATTCTATTCCCAGTGGGAATAGAATTTTCGTCAACTTTCGACTTTGTTTGCGAAAAATATTGTAAATTTTGTAGCTATTTTTCATGAGATATAGCACATCATCTAAGATACAAAATCACATGACTTGTCTCATGTTGCTGTGACAGGAGAAATGGGGCTTATGGCATGTATGACACGTGTAGAACCAAGTCGGCGTGTGTCTCCGCCTCACAGGCTGACCATGGTCTGCACTGTTCGCCATTCAGTCATTAGAACATCCGTCCTGCTACTAATAAACTTATCAGACTACACACCAAATTTTACGGCCGTATAAACAATTCAAAAACCGTTGTTTTTTTTGGATAATATTAAATTAAAGGAAAATTTAAGAATGAGCCTTCTTTTTATTTCGTGAAATTTGGTCAAATATTGATTGTATTGCGAAAACAAAATTTCCCCATGTTAAATCCCCATAGACATCTTCACATTTTTAAAATTTAACTTTTGTTTTCTTAGTTAGATCATACCCAAGCTATCTAGTGAGGTTTCGCAGTCAATATCCAAAATTTTTCGTTTTTTGACTCCTCCCACACTCCTTTACCTCTTTTTCCCCCATGTTAAATTCCCATAGAGAAATAAATTTTTCGTAATAAAATCAATATTTGACCAAATTTCACAGAAATAAAAAGAAGGCTCATTCTTAAATTTTCCTTTAATTTAATATTATCCAAAAAAATATTGCTTTTGAATTGTTTATATGGCCGTAAAATTTGGGCAGCTTTCGTGAAACAGACAGTAGACTAGATGTTAGGTTGGTCACAAATCACAAACACCCCAGTTCTTCAGTCACAGACATATAATAGGTTTAGCTAATGCTACTAAGCGTTTCAAGACCAATAACTGTTTTGGGGTATAATTGTGGCATTCATGGAAATTTCTATTTGTGTATAGGCAGGGGCTGAGTTTATTGACAAGACCCTTGTCAATTAGACACCAGTAGCCTATTTCACCAACATTGCAAAGTATACTTATCAAGCAAAGTATACTTTGAGGGAGAAATTTTCAATTTAATGATAAATTTATTATTTTTTTATTATACTAAATTTATTACATTATCACAGCCATTTTGGCTGTGATAATGTAATAAATTCAGTATAATAATTCTGCATACTTTTAATCATCAAATATATGCAGTGGTTAGTTCTATATGAAATAATGCATTTTGAAGAAAATAAATGATTACTCCCTCAAAGTATACTTTGCTAGATAAGTATGCTTTGCAATTTTGATGAAATCGGCTACAGGTCTAGTGCTACCTGTAAATAAATCAGCTAGACTGAACATTCTTGTATTCATTGGTAGAAGTAGGGTGGAACCTAATTAACCAATTACATGCGGAATACACCTTTACAGGTATGACTTTTTTTTAATATTTTATTTTTGTTATTTCTCAATGAAAGTATATGTTGCGACCACTGATTTGAACCGTCTCAACGAGACGGTTCAAATGGTGGTCGCAACATTTACTTCTAAGCACATTTAAAGAACATATTTATGATTTACGCCAATCAAACTAACATATCCTCAGCATGAAATAGGTTTATCTGTACACCCATCAAACATCAGTTTGTGGAATTTTGATGTGTGTCATTAATCGATTACGGTAATATCTGATCATGATTATAGTGGAACCTTTCTAAACTGGAGAGAGGTACCGCTGTACTTTAGGCGGTGGGTATTCAAATCTGAGGATGACTCCATTCTTAGCGATTCATACCTTAACAGTGAATTGTACTGGGTTTCGAACCTGTCTCCAAGTGATTCAGTGTGCCTGGCACTGGATCAGGACACTGTTCTTCACTGCTGAAAGTTTTAATTTCAATTTCATTGATGAATGTATGGTACTCCCCCAATACAGTTGCATTCTTGTCTGTATATGACCTTGCTGTTGACTGAAATAGCCCAATCAATCAATCAACAGCTATAATTGTACACATCCACCTGTGTTAATCTTGCCCAGATTATCAACGTTTCTCAACATCTATTGGCAATTCCAACTTGCAATCAAGCAATTTGATTGTCTGAACCCGAGCTGTTGGACAACGCAGAATAATTCCAGCACAAAATTGTTTACACAATTCCCTAACATTTGATTGGCCCGTAGCAAATCTCTGTCGAAAATTTATATCCCAGTAAACTCCCACGCCGAACTACTTTCCGTAACCGTGATGCGCAGTTAAAATAATTCTTAAGAAAACGGAAAATAAACACATTTTCTTGATGAATTTATTTAAAATGCTGGAATTATAAGGAATTAATGGCCTTTTTGTGGAATTTATCGGGGATATAAACTTGGAAAAGTCGCGGGAATACTGGACGAGGCCTTCCGGCCTTCGTCCAGTATTCCCGCGACTTTTCCAAGTTTATACCCCGATAAATTCCACAAAACGGCCATTGATTCCTATACTCAGCCAATCAAGCTGCTTGATTTCAAGCACAATATTCAATTACATTTAATATTTTGAAATAAACAAATTGACAAGTATTGGCAAGATTAACGCATGTAGATCATATAGAGAATAGTAGGTTAGTGCCGTGAATGGGAAAAAATATCCGGCAAGGCTCAAGAATTTCTTTATTTCTCATCAGAAGTATATGTTGTGACCACTCATTTGAACCGTCTCGCCGAGACGGTTCAAATGAGTGGTCACAACATATACTTTGGTTCAGAAATAAGGAAAATAGATAGAGAATAGTAGGTTAGTGCCGTGAATGGAAAAAAATATCTGGCAAGGCTCAGGAAACGCTATGGGTCAGGCTCTGCCGAGCACATCCCGTTTCCGTACCGCGCCAGATATTTTTTCCCATTCACGACACTAACCTACTATTCTATTTATCCCGTCAAAACCTAGATGGCTGTTAAATGGCTGTTAAATGCAAAAAGTGTATTGATTGGATATCAAAAATGTTTCACGGCACCGTGTTTCACGGCACATATGGGATAAAGTGGACTTCACTACCAGAGTTCAATCCTCATTTTAGGTGTCGAAAATACTTACATAGTATTGCCATCCCAGTGGTCTGTCGGATGAGACTTTAAACTGTGGTCCTGTCTCTATATGACCTTAGCTGTTGCTGGGACGTTAAATGATTGAAACCCATTCACTTTCACTTTTCCACTGTATGTACCATAGTATTTTCACCCCACTGGTCTGTCGGATGAGATTTTAAACTGTTGTCCCGTCTCTATATGACCGTAGCTGTTGCTGGGACGTTAAGCCCATTAACTTTTTCACTTTTTCAAGCACAATATTCCAATGTTTTGAAATAAAGAAATTAACAAATATTGGCAAGATTAGCACAGATGCTAGTGTAGATCATAATTATAACCTACAGCCACAATCAATCAATCAATCAAACCACTTGCGTTACACTGGTTGTCCGGTTTAATAGGGCAACGAGCACGCTTCTCATCAATGCGGCCCGTGTTCAATCCTTGACCAGGGCAGTATGTGGGATGGTATGGTGGTCCTCTGGGTACTCTGGTTTCCTCCCACAGGTTTCTGCCTTCATCTGTGCCGTTGAAAGCATCTATATAAGTGCTCTCACACTTGTCATTTAAAAATAAATAAAGTTTAAACTCGCTTTACAGGGGTGTGTGTCAACAGTTCGGCAACAACGTGGGGCGCGTCACACTGTGTTTCCTGCTGTTGAGTGCGGGTCTGTTCATCTCGAGTACAGCCTACCTGCCGAGCAGTTTCTGCATGTACATGACCTTCCTCAGTCTCGGAGGATGGTTCCTTGGTAAATACGAGGTGAGACTCGCTATATGCAGCTGTGAGAAGTGGGCTACATGTTGACTGTTTATTCTACTATATTGTGGTATCTGCATGATAACTCCAATACTACAGATGCCCAGCAAACTTCACATATGCATTTATATCGATCAGGGGAAGACACCCATCAACCAAGGTCAAGGATAGTTGATTGCTGTTTTATTCTTAATAGCTCACCAGCAGTGGCATTTTGTTTTGCAAACAATTTTCTGTTTGTTTTTAATTGTTCTCATCATAAACACATTTGACAACATTTTGGAATCATTTCGAAATTAAAACAACAGCAAATGACCATTTCTGTTTCCCACATTCTAAGGACTGAATGTTAAACGGCCAGGTCACGTTAAACAAACAATAACTTCATTATCGTCAACCTGTTGCAGGTGGCCATTATGAGCACAGCAGCCAGCGCTATCATTGGCTGGCCATTCGCTGCCATCCTAGGGTAAGTCCAGTGATACGTGATTCAAAATCAGGAATTACTTACGTATTTCTGCATAAAGCTGAAATATCTTTCTCAGACAGCTATGCTTGTAGATCATAATTGAGTCTGTGATGTGACTTTAGAGCTTATGGGTTTTGCAGCCAGTATAGATCCAAATCAGACTGCATAAACATATTGTGAAGACTTATTTAATAAACCATATTTTACCCAACCCTATTGCATAATGTCCACAAATGGCCAATCTCCGAGGAAAACATTACTTCAAAGTTCAACTACAATGGGTTCTGAAGTGTATGTGGTCCATGGTGGTAACACCAATGATCCAGGCCACTTTCACAGGTATACCGTGATAGAAACCAATAAACATCATCTTCCCATTGTAAATTAATGGGAAGAAATATTCTAAGGGACATTGTCCCTCCCCCGCCCCACCCCATGCATCAGTGCATAAAATAATCAGGATCTACGTTAGTCACACATGGGCCCTCAACTGATAATCTGTGCACAAGTCACCAGTCTATTAATCTGTATATGGCCTTGCTGTTGAGTGGCTGTAACACTCCAACCAATCAATTACACATTTCATAAGGGCCTTTCTGTCAGCTGGCATCCCATGTGTGTTGCAGGTTACCGATAGCCTTTGATATCGTCGTCCGGCAGCGGAAAGTGACCATGTTCGTTATGTGGTGTGCCATAGCTTTGCTCACGTTCTTGGTATGTATAGTGATACATGTGCTCGTGCCCCCCCCTACACCCCACACACACACACCCCCACACCCCCCCATCCCCACCTTACATTATCCTCCTGCCCCGCCCCACCTCCTCCGTACAAGTCAAAGATCTGACCTAGAATGACCGTAGCTGTTGAAACGCTATTAAACAAACAAAATATGTGCCCCTGGCTGAGAACATGTACTTTGCGACCGACATAGCTCCAGATCAGCCTGCGCATCTGCGCAGTCTGATCAGGGGCTATGTTGTTCGCCATTCAGTCATTGAAGCCTCATTACTGCTTTCAGCAAAATCGTTAGATTCTAATCCTACTGTGTGACGGGGCAAGATGATCAGGATCTACACTTGCGGCCAATGTTGTAAGATTTCTTTTCTCAGTCGGCAGCACACACATGAGACACATTAAGGGAAAATGGACAGTTGCGTAAAACATACGAAAATTTTGATGTAATATTGAACCATTCTGTTCTGGTTTCAAAAATGTATACATGTACTTTGTTGTATGTTAGGTATGTTCATCATACTATTATATGCTAAAATGCACTTGGCAATGTATTTGTCTGATAACTTACATTCAGGTTTAGCATATCGTTTTGTCAATAACATTTTAACCGGTTGTCAGCTTTTTAGAATATTGGGCTACAATAAGCATATCCACATAGGTCATGGCTTTCCTGACTGAGACACCTAAATCCTCAAAATCCTTGTTTAATAAGTTCTAAGTAAGCCATCTATATTCTAGGAACATATTTTCTAGTCATGCCCTCTGCATCAAAGTGTCTACACCGCACAGGTGAATTTTGTATACAACTTCTGTTTCCTCTCACAGAACATCTTGATGTTTCACACTCTGATGGTCCTTTATCAGGTAATAAACTTTGTATTGACCAAATATGATACTGATAATATAAATTAATGCTGTAATAGGCATTGAGCTGATATGAATATCCGGGTTACAACGAATTGAAAACTGACCTTTCATTGGTTGAACAGTGTCACATGACATTATAGGAATGAATGGCCTTTTTGTGGAATTTATCGTGGTATAAACTTGGAAAAATCGCGGGAATACTGGTCCAGTATTCCCGCGACTTTTCCAAGTTCATATCCCCGATAAAGTCCACAAAAAGGCCATTCATTCCTTATAATTCCAACATTTTAAATAAATTCATCAAGAAAATGTGTTTATTTTTGTGTTTATTTTAATTATTTTAACTGCGCCTGACGGTTACGGAAAGTAGTTTGGCATGGGAGTTTACTGGGATATAAATTTTGGACAGAGACTTGCTACGGACCAATCAAATGTTAGGGAACTGTGTAAATATTTTTGTGATGGAATTATTACCGAATGAACGTCGGTGTAATGACGCAATGTAAACAAGTCATTGAAATTCATGTGATATTTGTGTAGCATAAAACTTTACCTGATAAATGGAATACCATACTAGCGTAATTTGATGTCAAGTTTATCAGGTTTGGCTCGGGAACGGTAGGAATTCTTCGGCATGTCTCATAATTCCTACACGTTTCCTAGCCTTGCCTTGCCTGATAAACTTGATATCAAAAGACACTAGCCTGGTATTCTCTGTGTATTATGCTGTGACGGATCCCCGACCCCCACTTAATGCTGTCGTCAATATCACAGCCTTAGGCCATTTGGAGTAGGGTCCATGTGGGGGTTGTATCGTGAGCCCTAGCTTACTGACAAACCTAGTTGAATGTTTTTTGCAGCTACCCATGGTTCAGATTGACCAGTATTACTATGGCCGCCTGCTGTTGGCGCCCCTCAACATCGTGTTATACAACGTCTTCACTGACCACGGCCCCGACCTCTATGGTATGTATGGGTGGTTGGTTGGTTGGTTGGTTGGTTGGTGGTTGGTTGCGATTAGTTGGTCGGGTTGATTGGTTCTTTGTATTATTGTTATAACATATTTAATGGGTTATAACACAAATAATTATATAACCTATAAATAAATCCATTCTTATTGGCTCGTTATTCACACGTTTGAGCTGGTTTATAAAATGTGATATACACCAGTAGGACTGCAATATTCACTGTCTCTTACGGAAACCTGATCTAAAAATAGTTACAGTGAAACCTCTCTAAACCGGACACCCTGGGAGGTCCCCAGGGTGTCCGGCTTAGAGAGGTTTCACTGTAAATCAGGCATTTGATCATTCTGAGCCATAGCTGTGTGCTATGCGATCACGAACAGAGATTATAACCGGAGATAAATGACCAAGAAACTTGTCAAAATAATATCACAGGTGTTTCCTTGGTGTTGGTTGGTTGGGAGCATGCAAAGGGTAAGTATAACAGTGGGATTCATCCTTGCTGGAATCCCGATATCCCTGGTTTGGCGCTCCGGTACATTTTTCTGGCTTCTTGAGAGTGGAATCCGGTTTTGCCCATTTTAAAAGTAGTAAGATTAGTACTAATCCTATTACTTTTAGGGAGTGGAGCTAAGTGACTCTGTTGTGGTGAGGATCTTGTACCAGGTCAGGTTATTCTAATTTCAGGGCTGAATATGTATTCTTTCTGTAAATATTCAGTTCTGATTTTGGGATTTTCCCCGCATCACAACAGGTGAAATATGCTATTTGACACCGTTAACCTGGCCTAAAATTATCTTAGCTGTTGACATCAGCTGTTTAGACACCATTAAATCAATCAAATCTATGGTACATACATTTGTGGCTGTGACTGGAGAAATGGCTCATTATGGGGCTTATGGCATTTTTGACCAGTGTAGCTTCTAATGAAATAGCACACTCCCGTAGCCTGATAGCAATCTATATGGCTTGATAGAACAGGGTATGGGATCGCATGGTCTATTGTTTTGTCTGGAGCAATGGCGGCGTCTCAGGTAAATCTTATTTTTCATCAATACTAGTGCGGTTTCTTCCTTTTAATGATGGCCATGTTCCAGCCATTAACACTATGAGTCCACCAATACCAATTTAGCAGCATTACTTGTGTAGTGAGTCTGAACATTGATCGGACCAAGTTTGAACAACGTTTGATTCTGTTCGATTCAGTGGGTGGTGGTCGTGCGAATGAGACGGCGTAAATTAACGGTATGGGTTCCTCCGTATAGGAATCACGATTTGCCTGGTTTGACCCTCAGGTACGTTTTTATCTTTGGCTCTTTGGAACATTAAAAGGCAGAAACCGCATCGAAAATGTTGTTTGGACCTCTGGTACATGTATACTGTACCATCGCTCTAACCGGCTGAGCTAATCGGGCACGAATACACACCTCCCCACAGTGCGTTATGTACCAGGGATTCCGCTGGCGATCGCCACTTTCGCAAATGGCGATAAAAATAAACAATTGGCGATAAAAAATTACAATTTTCGGGGGGAAAAAAACAAATATATTTTTTTTTAATTATTTTTTCGAAAATTGTAATTTTTTTTTTTTGAAGTGGCGATTTTTTCATTTTCCCAGCGGAATCCCTGATGTACCATGACATTATCAAGGCTGCCGGAGAGGGGATTAGATTCGTTTAACGTTGGTTTCTTTGCAGGTACAGAGCCTCTGTCATATTACTTCATCAACGGGTTTCTAAATTTCAACGTTGCCTTCCTGCTGGCATTGATATCACTTCCTCTTGCGGTAAGTTGGACTCACAATTCTTCTTTGTATTATTGTTATAACATTTTAATGGGTTATAACACAAATAATTATATAAATCCATTCTCATTGGCTCAATCACACATTTGATCCGGTTTATAATATACAGTTATTACATTGTCGTTCGCCTGATAGTCAAAACTATTGCCCGAGGTGTTGTGGACGACCCGAGGTACTATTGCCCAAGTGGGTGGCAGGTGGGAGCATGTGATGGATAATTTAACGATCGAGGTTCATCCTTACCGAAATCCCGACTGTAGACCTGGTTTGGCCCTCACATACGTTGCATTGCATTGCATTTTGTATGTGACAGTTGAATCTGGTTATACCCCTTATGTGAGTATTACGATTATTCGTAATCCTATTTTAGGGGAAGGGGCCAAGTGACTTTGGTGTGGTATGGACCTGGCACCAGGTCAGGTTATTCTAATTTCAGGGCTGAATATATGTTTTCTCGATGTAAATATTCCGTTCTGATTTTGGGATTTTCCCCCCAATGCAGCAGGTTAAAATTGGATCGAACCGAATGACCATGAAATAACTGTTTTATTACTCAACCTGTAAACAGTGTATGTGACACAATGAACGTAAATTTGGCATGGGGCGCATTGACTGACCGATCTAAATTACGTTGAATATTATGACGTAAATCTTCAACAAAAATCATGACGTTATGATTTTCAGGGGTGAAATAGTTTTGACTATTGACCGGGCACACGGAACTATTTCCCTGGGAGGCCCCCAGGGTGTCCGGCTTAGAGAGGTTTCACTGTAAATTAGTGATTTGATCATTCTGAGCCATAGTTGTGTGCTATGCGATCACGAACAGACATTATCACCTGAGATAAATGACCAAGAAACGCATCAAAAATAAGATCACAGGCATTTCCTTGGTGTTCGGTTTAGAGAGGTTCCATTGTATGTAGAAAACCATCACCGGAGATGGCCGAAGTATAGGATCGGATGTTTTACCGTAATTGATGTCTATTGATAACTGTCAGTGAAACACGTCTAAATTAAACAAACCATGTTTTATGGGAGTTCGCTATTGAGTTGTTCTACTGTATTTATAATTTATCTTTCAGATAGCTGTCTCACACTGGGCAAAACCAGGTACGTGGAATTAAAGGGATAATTTTACTAGTTATGTCAAATTCGGCACTGGATAATATAAATGGTAAAATATGTGAAGCCAGCTTAGAACAAGGCATAGTCGACTATGATTTGAAATTACCCATGTTCGCGTGATCCGTATCATGTGTCACATGATTCATGTTTAAATTAACGATTTTTCATGTGTCATTAGTCATGAATTCTGTGTTAACATTTCAGACTTCACGTTGAAGTAATTCTGATTATCGGTATCATTATATTCTTACTTTTTTACAACACGGTTTATAACCATACACTATATGTTTCTGAAAAAATGTAAAATTGATCTTTTTAACCCTTTCAATACCACAGGCCTGTGTAGTGGTATTGGTAAAAAGTGTAGATCCAGATGAGCCGGCTCGTGACGAGCCGTCTCATCAGGATCTGCACTTTTTGCAAGTGATTTCCATATTTTTGAGAATAAAAACACCCCCTTTTCATAAATGGACTAGTCTGAAAATCATTTTGTGACCATTGGATTGGTTGCAATTAATATTTTGTTACCCACAACAGAGTGCCCCAATATTTAGGGTTAGTTAGTATGGTTGTACTGCTGTATGACAATGTGTTGATATACATGTACATGTAATACATTTTGTTTCGGAAAACCCCTATTTTCTATTTTATATCTGTTTCCCAAAAAATATGGTGTCCGAATATTTAGGTTCATTATGGTACATTTTTTTATTTGGGCTTATTGGCTCTTTTTTCCTAAATAAGAATATGCTTTCTGATCACATTAGAATCATCTCCAAAGTGCTGATAAATATGTTTTTTTTATTTAATTAAATACTGTTAATTTTTCAATTATAGCAGTATGATATCCATCATATTAAACATGCAATGTCAATTTAAATAAAATACAAACTGTCTTCATATCCGAATGGGCCCCAGATTTACTTGCTAATCTTGCCAATATTTGAATTTATTTTTATTTCAAATTACTTGAATATTGTGCTTGAAATCAAGCATCTTGATTGACTGAGCCTGAGCTGTGCCACAGCTCAGGCTCAGTCAATCAATCTGCTTGATTGGGAGTTCAGATTGCCAATAGGTGTTCAGAAACGTTGACATCTTGGCAAGATTTAACGTAGGCGGTCGTGTATAGCCAGGTACAATACGACACGTCTAATTCACCACGTATAGCAAATAGCTGGCTATATACCTTGACTCCATTTCGTTACAGCACCAAGAATTCCTGTATATATGGCCTTACTACCGATGTACATCTGGATAGCCATATTCTTTACAAGACCTCATAAGGTAATACACCGTAATAACCCTAAATATTCAGTCACAAGATATTCTAGGAAACACTATAGGAATGAATGGCCTTTTTGTGGAATTTATCGGGGTATTAACTTGGAACAGTCGCGGGAATACTGGACGAAGGCCGGAAGGCCTCGTCCAGTATTCCCGCGACTTTTCCAAGTTTATATCCCCGATAAATTCCACAAAAATGCCATTCATTCCTTATAATTCCAGCATTTGAAATAATCAAGAAAATGTGTTTATTTTCAGTTTTCTTAAGAATTATTTTAACTGCGCCTGACGGTTACGGAACGTAGTTCGGCATTGGAGTTTACTGGGATATAAATTTTGGACAGAGACTTGCTACGGACCAATCAAATGTTAGGGAATTGTGTAAATATTTTTGTGCTGGAATTATATATAAATATCTGGTTTCGCACAACAAAATGTGTTGCAGTGTTCAGGATTAGTATGGTTGTATTGGTTTACCACAATAACAATATATTTGGATACAATTTGTTTTGGGAAACACCTATTGTATAGGGGTTTCCCAAAACAAACGGTGTCCAAATATTTATAGTTGTTACAATAGTTACACGCCATTTATAACTTGTTTGCCTGGAATCATACTCGCATGTCTCACCATGACAAGTGGGTTGGCAAGTGCTGTGGCTGGTAAAATTGGGCTTATGGGATTTATGACCAGTGTGGCTTCTGATCAAATGGCACACTCCTGTTGCCTGATAACGACCTATCGTGTGTGTCAAACCCATAAGCCCCATTTCTCCAGTCACAGCCATATTTAGTGCTGTTGGGGAAGAACAATATTGGGATGTCTAGTTCAGCATACAGCGCGTGCTGTTTGACCATGGCTGAATGTGCCATTATGTCACCAGACTACTGTCTGTTTCACGAAAGCTGCCCAAATTTTACGGCTATATAAACAATGCAAAAACATTTTTTGAATTTCAGAAATACTGAACCTTGTTTCAAAATTTAACTTGTTTTCTTAGATCATTTCCAAGCTATCTAGCTAGGTTTCGGAGTCAATTTCCATTTTTTTTCGTTTTTTGACTCTTCCCACACTCCTACCTCTTTTTCCCCCATGTTAAATTCCCATAGAGAAATCAATTTTTCGTAATAAAATCAATATTTGACCAAATTTCACGAAATAAAAAGAATGCTCATTCTTAAATTTTCCTTTAATTTAATATTATCGGAAAAAAATATTGTTTTTGAATTGTTTATATTTGGACAGCTTTTGCGAAACAGACTATAGTTCACAACGATAGCACTGAAATTTTGAAATTGATGCGGCTGCATCACGCGATGTGTACTGCGGCCGTGCGGATTATGTATGTGTTAATCAGCTGTTCGAATGGAGCAGATTATCAAAGTACCGAAAGTACTGCAGATAAGCTGAAAGTGCACGATATTTCCAACGGAAATATATAACAATAACGTTTGACCATGTCATACGCCGTGTCGTTCAAACAGTTCCCGAGTGCCACGGCAAACGTTTACCTACGGCTGGACATTGTCGAACCTTATAATGAAATGTAATTGTCTTCAGTGATCAAACATCTCTGTCCGTCTCTTCAGAGGATTTTATGTATATTTCAGGAAGAGAGATTTTTGTTTCCAATCTACCCATTGTTTGTGCTGGGTGGGGCTGTCAGTGTGGATTCCATACAGGTAAGTGATAAAGCAGATAGAAAACACCAGGCACGGTACACCACCGCCTGCGTTCAGCTTGCCAATATGTCATGGTTTCGGAACGTCTATTGGTATACTATCAACTCACAATCTAGCAGTTTGATTGGCTGAGCCTGAGCTGTAGCACATCTCAGTCTCAGTCAATCAAGCTGCTTGATTTCAAGCACAATGATCAAGTATTTTGAAATAAAAATAAATTCAAATATTGGCCAAAAAATATTTTTTTAGAAAATATACCTGTAAAGGTGTATTCCGCATGTAATTGTTTAAAGACGAAGGTTTGAAGAGCATGATGTACTATAGGAATGAATGGCCTTTTTGTGGAATTTATCGGGGTATAAACTTGGAAAAGTCGCGGGAATACTGGACTAAGGCCGGAAGGCCTCGTCCAGTATTCCCGCGACTTTTCCAAGTTTATATCCCCGATAAATTCCACAAAAAGGCCATTAATTCCTTATAATTCCAGCATTTTAAATAAATTCATCAAGAACATGTGTTTATTTTCCGTTTTCTTAAGAATTATTTTAACTGCGCCTGACGGTTATGGAAAGTAGTTCGGCATGGAGTTTACTGGGATATAAATTTTGGACGGAGACTTGCTATGGACCAATCAAATGTTAGGGAATTGTGTAAATACTTTTGTGCTGGAATTATTAGTAAATACAACCTGATCTTCTAGCAAACTCCCAAACGATGGGAGGCTATGAGTATCTTTAATAGCGATAAATCCATCCTTAAGGATTCGTATCTTAGAAATAAATCTTACTAGGCTTCACACATGAGGCCAAGTGTGGATGCCTGACACCAGTAGCCGATTTCAGCAAAATTGCAAAGTAAAATTAATAAATTTATCCTTAAACTGAAAATTTCTCCCTCAAAGTATACTTTGCTAGATAAGGTTACTTTGCCATGTTGGTGAAATAGATAGGCCACAGATCAGGTGTTGAAAGATTTTATTGTCATTCAGTGCTGATACATGTACAGTGTTTTCCCCATACAGGTGTGTATCACAGGTTGAAGTAACGGACCGAGGTCTATAAATACATTAAATATGCCTAAAAGCATCAATAAATGAAGAAAATAAAGGTAAAAAAATTGTTTGACTATATAGAGTCTATATGGGAGTAAAAAAAAATGTTTAGCTTATTTATTTTCATTTATTTATGCTTTTAGGCATATTTAATGTATTTATAGACCTCGGTCCGTTACTTCAACCTGTGGTGTATATATATCCATCTGTATAATTATGACCTTGTTGTTGAATGGTCAACCTCAATCAGTCAATTTTCTTGATCAGCCCTCGTAGTTGAGAGAAGACATTCCATCAAATTACTTTTATTGACATGCGACGTAATTAACTGGAACAGTAATGAATATTGTTCCAGTAACTCTTCTAGTATATCCTAATGCACTCTATAAATATCACGCAATCTGATTGGCTGATGGTCATACATTACAGGTATATCATTGTTGATGAACAGTTGCAAATTATTTCAATATGTATTCCTACGCCAGTAGTAAAGGAGTGCATTAGAAATAGCTTAACCGCATTGTAATTTTGAAATTTGCGGCGTATATCAGAAAATGATAGGTCGTCGCCATTAAACATATTTTCCGACCTATCATTTTCTGATTAACGCCGCAAATTTGAAAATTACAATACAGTTAACCCTATATTACAAATTTTACAGAAATAATTCCATTCTAAAAATGTGGGTTTTGTTTCCAGTGTGACTCTGGGGTCCGTTTCACCAAACTTCATACAGTTAAAATATTTGTAAGTGCAAATTTAGGATCGTCTGGAAATTTCAGCTACTGGATTTACATTTATTGAGCATATGCAGCCTATGCTCAATATAAAATATAAATCCATTAATTGTTTACAATGTGAAATTTTGCACTTGTGAACAATTTAGTTGTACGAAGTTTAGTGAAACTGCCCCCTGGTGTGGTGAGACTCTGGCACCAGGTGAGGTTATTCTAATTTCAGGGCTGAATTTATATCTCTGTAAATATTCAGTTCTGATTTGGGTACTTTCCCCCTGTCATAGCAGGTGAAGCATAGGATTAGACCCAGTTAACCCGGCCTAAAATGACCTTAGCTGTCGACAGGCCGTTAAACACCATTAAATCAAATAAAACCAAATTGTTTCCAGCGAGGGTGGAGCAAGTTGACACACCAATGTGGTCACTACGCAGAGGAGTGCAGTTGGATTGCCGTGGTTACCGCGATTTTCTTCTCCCTCATGTCCGTCTCCCGAATTGTCGCTCTTTACCAGGGTAGGTACCAAGGCATATGATTGTAAAACTAAACTACTGTCTGTTTCATGAAACCTGCCCAAATTTTACAGCTATACTTGTATAAACAATGCAAATACGAGCCTTCTTTTTAGTTTTCGTGAAATTTGGTCCAATATTGATTTTATTGTGAAAAACAATTTTCCCATGTTAAATCCCCATATATGTCTATGGGGATTTAATATGGGCAATTTTTTCTAATTTCAGAAATACAGAAAATTTAACTTTTGTTTTCTTATTTCCAATTTCTTTTCATTTTTTGACTCCTCCCCAGCTCCTGCGCCTCCTTTTCCCCCATGTTAAATTCCCATAGACAAATCAATTTTTTGTAATAAAATCAATATTGACCAAATTTCACAAAATAAAAAGAAGTCTCATTCTTAAATTTTGATTTAATATTATCGGAAAAAAATATTGTTTTTGCATTTGGGCAGGTTTCGTGAAAGTGACAGTAAACTTTGTATGTAAAAAAAAAGTATTTAAAAGGTTTCTCTGAATTTCATGCTCACCTTACGTGGTTCGCTAATGCTACCATATTACATCTCCATTGAAGTGGTGCCAACACCGGCTGTCAGTGCTAACATTTTTTTGTCAATTTTTATTTTGCACTTACAAATGTCTTAGCCACATGAAGTTTAGTGAAGGCCCCTTATAAGAATAATATGATTATTTCTTATTCTATTACTGAAAGGGGAAGGGACCAAGTGACTTGGTGTTGTATGGACCCGGAACAAGATTGTGTTATTCTTTTTTCAGGGCGGAATATATTTTTTTTTTTTATGTAAACATTACTTTCCGATTTTCGAATCCCCCCCTTAGCTGTTGATAAGCTGTTAAACACCAATAAATCAAATCTCTTATCTAGCATACCATGCCCCGCTGGACATCTACGTGGAGCTGAACAAGATGGCCGCCGACTCGAAGGTGCACACTGTTGCCGATGGCCGCCCCATCAACGTCTGTGTCGGCAAGGAGTGGCACCGCTATCCCAGCAGCTTCTTCCTGCCCGGCCCTAGGTGAGGCTCAAGGTCATTGTCAAGGTCACATAGTTATATCTTACAACACCCCATAATACAAACAAAATGAGCAAGTATTTCACTGACCACACAGCAATGTGAGTCTCATAGTGAAGATCACAAATCGATGTTTTAGAATTTTACAGTCGTAAGTGCAATTTACAAAAGATGTAGACACGACCTTCAATATACCTAAACTGCCCCTTGATCATAATAATTATATGCACCAAATGAGCTTGTACATGTATATCACTGCCTGCTCCAAAGCGAGTTTCAACATCATTACCAAGGTCATTGTGAAGGTTTTGTCAACCCAGCTAAACCAGACACATTGGTATGTCCCCAGGGTGTACAGAGGTTGCATTGTAATTCAGTTCTGTTTGTGTGTTTTGTGACCATTGAACAGATCATACCTGGTATACACATAAAAACTAAATACACGTATGTTTTTGGCTGTACAAATTAGAGATAGTCTACAGTAGTATAAAAAACATGAGCAAATTTACATCTCCCTGTACATTTTTTAATTTTTGCTTTAATTCTTAACAAAAAACTGGTTTTGACAGCACTTGAGAATCGTCTCCACATGTGCTGTCAAAACCAGGTTTTTGTCAAGAAATATTGAAAATAAAACATTTCCAGCAGACGACAACATTTAATTCAGCATAGTAAGGGTTAAATGTCTGGTTTATAGAGGTTCCACTGTATTCATTATCCCTCGCCAATAGGCAAGTGGGTTAGTAACACCTTTTATTTTTCAATAACTTCTGTATGGCTTCATCGACTTTGATAATATTTGGCCACAGTGTGTGTCTATGGATGGTTTTTTGTTTTGCATACGACCCACGTCCAACCGCCCAAGGTCACTGAGGACTTGTGTTTACCTTCTTTGTACGGCAAACATGTTAATTAATTAATTAATTTTATTATCAAGGCTGCCAGCGAGGGGATTAGCTTGTAATAATGATGCCCTTGTTCTAATCATCTCCTTCAGTTGGAATCTACAGTTCCTGCAGTCAGAGTTCAAAGGTCAGCTGCCGCGCCCCTACAGCAGTGAGCCCCACGCCTCGCGCCTCATACCTGACCATATGAACGACATGAACCGTGAAGAGATGTCCAGATATGTAAATACTTGTGTCGCATTTATAGCTCTTGATAAGCTGCATATTTCTGCAGTCACTGCCACATTTGTGTAAATATGAAATTCAAAAGCACTGTTGGCAGAAATGCATACTAAAAGTAACTATAGTCTGTTTCACGAAAGCTGCCCAAATTTTACGGCTATATAGACAATTAAAAAACAATATTATTTTCGATAATATTAAATTAAGGGAAAATTTAAGAATGAGCCTTCTTTTTATTTCGTGAAATTTGGTCAAATATTGATTTTATTGCGAAAACAAAATTTCCCCATGTTAAATCCCCATACTGTAGACATCTTCACGGAGTGAAGATGTCTATGGGGATTTAACATGGGGAAATTTTTTTGAATTTCAGAAATACTGGACTGATTTTTAAAATTTAACTTTTGTTTTCTTAGTTAGATCATATCCAAGCTATCTAGCTAAGTTTCGGAGTCAATTTCCAAAATTTTTTGTTTTTTGACTCGTCCCACACTGCCTTACCACTTTTTCCCCCATGTTAAATTCCCATAGACAAATCAATTTTTCGCAATAAAATCAATATTTGAACAAATTTCACGAAATAAAAAGAAGGCTCATTCTTAAATTTTCCTTTAATTTAATGTTATCCAAAAAAATATGGTTTTTGAATTGTTTATATGGCCGTAAAATTTGGGCTGCTTTCGTGAAACAGACTATAAAGTCTTGGGTGCGCCATGTCTCCTTGATATGTAGTGTAACCGGGATATTCATATCAGATCCATGCCTGATACGGCATTGTGTTGTCAGTCAGTAAGTATTCAGCCAATACAAAGCTTGTTGCCTGATAAAATATCATTAATCGTCTCATGTTCTACGTTCTGGTGTGACATGTTGCAGGTAGCCGCCAACAAGTGCCACTGCCTAGAATGTCAAAGAAAATACCTAGATATGCGTATTTATACTATTGTCACTGCAGGATACGAGCAGGGATTCCGCTGGTGATCGCCACTTTCGCAATTGGTGATAAAAATAAACACTTGGCGATAAAAAATTGTAACTTTTTATCGCCAATTTTTTGAAATGGCGATTTTTTTATTTTCCCCAGCGGAATCCCTGTACAAGCGACAGTTTGTTATCAGTCAGCGTGTATTCGATCAATGCATAGCGAGTTTCCCGATAAATAGAGAATACCAGTTTGGTGTCTTTTTATATCAAGTTTATCAGGGTAAGAATTAAAAAATTCTGAGGCGTGCAAAGGAATTCCTACCGTTTCCAACCTGAGCCTGATAAAGTTGATATCAAAAAACACTAACCTTGTATTCTATATATCAACAGTGCCGTAGCCAGAGGTTCGAAATAGCCGAGGCCAACATAAGCGGCGGAAGACGATAATTATTGGGGGTGGAAGTGTGGAGGGCCCAAAGGGCCCGAGTTTGCTAGGCGGGTCCGAGGGCATGCCCACCCTGAAAATTTTGAAATCAAAATGGTCTGAAACGCCATTTCCTGCATTCTCAGCAAAGTCTGAGCACATACTATGACTCCCATTTTTCCTATATTGGAATAAAAAAAAAAAATAATAATCGTGAAAAAACGGACGAGGCCATGGCCTCGTCTGGCCTCAACGTGGCTACGGCACTGATCAAAAAACACTAACCTTGTATTCTATATATCAGGTGTCGTCTTATATTTGAAAATGACCACAGATGACGTCGTTATCTATGGACGGAACGCGGACTTGTCTACGTTTCGTCATTACATTCGGTAACGTCACGGGACGTCATCCGACCAATGGAATGTCAGTTTTCACTTTGTTGTAACTCGGATGCTTGATACAGCAATATGTTATCAGTCATAACGTGTTTGGTCAATACAGAACAGGTTACCAGATACATCTCCGCATGTTTTGGCGTGCCATGTTGCAGGTAGCCGCCAACAAGTGCCACTACCTGGTGGACGTCGATCTGCCACGCGAGTCTAATCTTGAGCCCCGATACTCGCAAAACCTCGATGAGTGGAAGATACTCTCAACTGTGCCATTTCTCGATGCCTCCAGGTACACAACCTCCTGCGTTAATCTTGTCCCAGATTGTCAATGTTTCTGAACATCTATTGGCAATGCCAAACTCACAGTCAAGCAATTCAATTTGATTGTAGCACAGCTCAGCCAATCAAGCTGGGCCCGGTTGTTCAAAACATCCGTTAGCTTAACGGACTGTTAAATCCTTAACTGAATGGTTAAAATCTCTGTTTTAACAGAGATTTTAACCATTCAGTTAAGGATTTAACAGTCCGTTAAGGATTTAACAGTCCGTTAAGCTAACTGGTGTTATGAACAACCGGGCCCTGCTTAATTTCAAGCACAACATGCAAGCATTTTGAAAGATATAGGTTGACAAATATTGATAAGATTAGTGCAGGCTGTCTGTGGTTTCCGTTCAGCGCGATTGGTAATGAGTGTAGTTACCACCAATGCGATTCTATACAGTATGATCAGGATCTTCACTGTTCTCTTCTCAGTTGGTGAACTATTTGTCACATTTCTTACAGTGTTTGTTCTATATATTTGCCTGCGACTGGAGAAATGGGGCTTATGTGATTTGTGACCAGTGTAGCTCTTGATAAAATAACACTCTCCTGTAGCCGGATAGTGATCTATATCACTTGTTAGAAGCATGGCAGGTGTTTCATTGATGGAATGGCATACTGTGCAGATCCTGATCAGACTGTGCGGATGCACAGGCTGATCTGGATCTACGTTAGTTGCAAAACCCATGAGCCCAATTTCTCCAGTCACAGTCACATATTAGGCAATACCTATTTCTCCAGTGACAAAACAGGGACTAGACCGGCTACAACATGTTGTTTACATATTGCTATCACCACTCGCCCCTAAACTTATAGATTATTTTTTATTTGTACACATAGAAGAAATTATTTATTGTTTTACACTAATTTTACACCACTTTCAATAATAAATAAAGTATAAATGCCTTGTACCCACCACATTTTAATCCTGAATTCGGAATTCATTTTCTCTGGCTTAAATCTCATTTCTCCAGTCACAAATCAGTTGCTAGACTGGCCAACAAAGTGACATAGGCCCCCTTTCGGCAATCACAAACTAGTGGTTAGATTGGCCACAAATGCCATATAAAGTTGAACCCCTCTAAATCGGACACCGAGGAAAATATGGATGTTTAACTTAGATGTGTTTCGCTGTTATGTGTCTCTGATTACAATGACGTTTCATGATCGCAAAACACTAAAATGTGTCGTGAAGTGCTAACATGTCTGATTTACAGTGGAACCTCTCCAAACCGGACACCCTGGGGACCTCCCAGGGTGTCCGGTTTGGAGAGGTTCCACTGTACCACAAGCCGCATATGTTTCCTTTCAGATCTCACAGACTGTTCCGAGCATTCTACATTCCATTTATATCCAACAGATATTGTGTGTACGAAAACTATAACCTACTGAAAACGACACGGACAAAAAAGTCATCTAAACCGAAATCCGAGAGATAGCATCCGTTCCTACGATTCAATTTAGACCCAACATAGAGTAGCTACCATCAATCCAGTATTAATCTCTACTAAGGCGGGAAATGTCGTCTGCTGTTTTTAATTTTGTTTTAGTTGGTGACAAAGAAAATGTTTTGGCAGCACATGAGAATCGTCTCCACTGGAGACGATTCTCATCTGCTGACAAAACATTTTTATCTAGCAATTTTGAATATATGAAGAAGAAAAAAATGGCAGACGACAAAATTTGAATTCTTCGTTATCAACATAAATAATACATCAAGTGGTAGATTAGTGGACATCCAGTACCGACCAATCACAGACTTGCATTATGCCTTCTTCACCCTCAGAATGCTGGAACCGATAATTGTCGTCTGCTGTTGTTTCTTATTTTGTCTTTTCTCTCAAGAAAAACATGGTTTAGCGGCATATTAGAATCATTTCCATTCAAAATGATTCTAAGTTGCCGTCAAATCATGTATTTGAAAAGAGAAAAATAATAAATAAATAGCAGATGGCAAATTTAAATTCAGCATTGTAAGGGTTAATGTTGGACTACTCCATGCATATATATAGAGGGTTCACGCATACAACATCTGTCATTGGGTTGCTGGTTGGGAGCATGCAAAGGGTACATTTAACGCTGTTGACGGAAATTGCCGTCTCCTGTTTTTCATTTTTGCTTTAATTCTTAACAAAAACCTGGTTTTGACAGCACATGAGAATCGTCTCCACTGGAGACGATTCTCATGTGCTGTCAAAACCAGGTTTTTGTCGAGAAATATTGAAAATAAAACATTTCCAGCAGACGACAACATTTAATTCAGCGTAGTAAGGGTTAATAGTCGGGTTAATCTTTACCGGAATCCCGATATCCCTGGTTTGACCCTCGGGTACATTATTGGCTTTCTGGTACACACGAGTTGAATCCGGTTATACCCATTATGAAAGTAGTAAGATTAGTACTAACCATATTATTTTATGTAGTGGGGCTAAGTGACTGGTGTGGTTAGCACCAGGTCAGGTTATTCGAATTTCACGACTGAATATATATATTTTCTGTAAATATTGAGTTCTGATTTTGGGATTTACCCTCCATCACAACAGGCAACATATGGGATTTGACGCTGTTAACCCGGCCTAAAATGACTGTAGCTGTTGACAGGCCATTAACTCTTTGCATGCTGGGAAACTTGTGGGCTATAAATAGTTCAAAACTAGCCGACAAAAATTCATCATATTTTCATGTATTTCTCCCCGTAAATATGAAATTTCATTAGAATTGAGTCCTGAGGACTCAATTCTAATGAAATTTCAAGACTTATTTACAGAGAGAAATAAAACATACACTCGTAATTCGTTTGGCAGATATTTTCGCCGCTAGCATGCAAAGAGTTAACATCTGTCAGAATGTTTTATAGGTTTTAGCACTTAAGGTTTCAATATGCTTTACATTTTGCGTGATTATATTGAATGATAAACTCTAGCTAGTCATTATATTCAGGTCAAAACCTTGTATTACCAAACTCCCTATATAAGTTTATATTACATAGTTATGACTACATGTATTTCCCTGGGCTTTACATGTCTTGAAAATAGTTTCACGTGCCTGGGCAATTTCCGCGAGGAAAAGTCGAAACTATTTTCGCCCCAGAAAATCATGACGTCTTGTCGAAAATTATGTCATCAAATTATTCGCAATTGATCCGTCGTTGCGCCACACCACAAAATCACGTTCATTGTATCACATGCAGTATATTACAGGTTGAGTAATAAATGGACGATCCGAGACACTATTGCCCTCGGCCTCTGGGCAATAGTGCCTCATCGACAGCACCTCGGGGCAATAGTTTTGACTGTTCCCGAATGAACATAACTGTATAATATTGTGTTGTCATAAACCATGTTATTTTAAGAAGTAGAAATATAATGCTACAGAGTACGTGAATTATTTTAACATAGAAGTAATTCTGAATATGTAGCCTAAATGTGAGCTGATTGGTGTCACAGGTTAAAACAACGGACCGAGGTCTATAAATACATTAAATATACATAAAAGCATCAATAAGTGAAAAAAAATAAGCTGAACAAATTTTTGACTACCTCTTATACACATATGGTATATGTGTATAATTTTTTCATTTATTGATGCTTTTGGGTATATTGTATGTAATGTATTTATAGACCTCGGTCCGTTACTTCAACCTGTGATTGGTGTGAAAGACATGACGCAGTAAATCATGTTTCATTTTTTGAGAAAACAGCTGATGTCATGTTCTTGTTTGTTTATTTATTTTCTGATAGTTATAAAAACGTTTGCCAGACCATCGTAACATCAAAAATGTTATAAGTGGGTGGTTGGTCGGGTGAATGCGACGGTCTAAATTAACGGTAGGGGTTCCTCCTTAATATAGGAATCATGATTTGACTGGTTTTTCGCTCTCGGGTATGTTTTATCTTTGACTCTTTTGTTACCTGGTAGTTGAATTGGATTATTGCCCATTATAAAAGTAGCAAGATTATTACTGATCCTACTGCTTTTGGGGGGGGGGGGGGGGGGGGGGGGGGGGGGGGGGGGGGGGGGGGGGGGGGGGGGGGGGGGGGGGGGGGCCCCAAGTGATTCTGGTGTGGCGAGGACCTGGCATCAGTAGCCTATTTCATCAACATTGCAAAGTATACTTACGTAGCAAAGTACATTTGTATACTTTGAGGGAGAAATCATTTATTTTTCCTGAAATGCATTATTTCATATAAAACTAACAACTGCAAATATTTGATGATTAAAAGTATGCAGAATTATTATACTGAATTTGTTACATTATCACAGCCAAAATGGTTGTAATAATGTAATAAATTCAGTATAATAAAAATTAATAAATTTATCATAAAATTGAAAATTTCTCTCTCAAAGTATACTTTGCAATTTTGATGAAATCGGCTACTGATCAGGATTATTCTGATTTCAGGGCTGAATATATAGTTTTTGTCAAAGCCTGCTTGCGGAAAGCAAGACATAGTGATCACAATGACGTCCGGGTATCCGTGCGTCCGAAATCTGCGTTAAAGTTTTTAAAAATACCATCAAATGCCTTGGCGGGCTGGACATGCGGGCCGCGGCCATCTGGTTTTATTGTAAATATTCAGTTCTGATTTTGGGATTTTCCCCCCATTTTGTACATTTATAGACCTCGGTCCCTTACTTTAACCTTTATGGAGAAATAAACAAAACTAACCAGATTTTTTTTTTCAATAAAATTTATTCTATCCATATAATTCAATGGGTTAATGCAATTCGGGGTGGGAACTTTTAGGATACATCATGATATGATTTGAGGTTCCTGATAATTTCAGAAAAATACTAATTTTGATCATGGGAAGCACACTTTTATGCCTTTGTGGGTGCAATATATGTCTCTTTAGCCATTTTCAGGATTTGGCATTTGGAACTGTTCCCAATTTATCAGGCATTGGTAGTGACGTAACGTATCACAATCCATCTGGGTTCAAAAACTACTTCTGTGATGTCACATGACATTACCGATTGACATTAGCAGGGCTCCAGATAAGCTGCCTATTTGCGTAAATACCCAATTAAAATTGCCAAAAACCCAATTGAAATCAGAAGTAGTGAGTATCAAAAAGCAATGAGAACAATTGTGGTACCTTTATTATGCTGCAGAAAACAATAAACAGACCACCAATATAGCATATTTTCTTATTCCATGAAAACACATCTTGGTATTTCATTAGAATTGTTTCCAAGGAGACAATTCTAATGAAATACCAAGATGTGTTTTCATTTAGAAGCAAACTATTCAATAAGTGCGGTCTGCTGATGTGTAAACAGTAGTGTGATTCTATTTTACACAATTAAAATTTTGAAATACCCAATTGCTTCAGAAATGATGGAGCGACAATACTCAATTACTAATTCCTTATCTGGAGCCCTGACTTAACCCTTTCAACACGACATACCTCTATATTAGAGTTTGCAAACAGTGTAGATCCAGATGAGCGGCTCGTGACAAGTAATTTTCATATGTTTTGTAACTGGTGACGTCCTAAACAACGGTTGTTCATTAAAAAATTACCCACATAATTATTTTTTGTTTTGTTTATTGGTGTTTAACGGCCTATCAACAGCTAAGGTCATGTAAGGCTGGGCAAACGGTATGGCAAGGATGTCCCACATAATTAATGTAGATCACACATGGAATAATGCTTTATAGAAAGACTTGTTTATGCTACATCGTGACGCTAATGCAGGGCTCCAGATAAGGAATTAGTAATTGAGTATTGTTACTCCATCATTTCTGAAGCAATTGGGTATTTCAAAATTTTAATTTGGTAAAATTAAATCCCAGTACTGTTTACACATCAACACAGCAATTATTGAATAGTTTGTTTCGAAATGTAAACATATCTTGGGATTTCATTAGAATTGTCTCCTTGGGGACAATTCTAATGAAATACCAAGATATGTTTTCATGGAAAAATAAGAAAGTGAAAATATATGCTGGTGGTGGGAATTGAACCTGTTTGTCTCTTCCATGTCCTTATAAAAGCCAGCTTGTACACAAGACAGAACACATGTTCAACGGTCCTACCTACTTTCCATCTGTGTACGTTTTTCTTATTTATTTTCATTGCAACTGTAAGTTTGAATCACTTTACGTGTTTATTTATAATAATTCATATTTTCATTATATATCCCACTGTGTTCCCCATGCGTCAAAGGTGAAGGTCATTATACTGACAGTTTTAGTGCATAGTATACTCGTGTCTGCAGCTGCAAGTTGGATTCACGTTTCTTGATAATTATCCATATACCATATTCATTCATGTCTATCTTAACCCTTACAATACTGAATTAAATTTTGTTGTCTGCTATTTATTTCTTAATTTCCAATTTAATCAACAAAAACATGGTTTTGTAGCAATTTAGAATCATTTCCAAATGGAAATGATTCTAAATTGCTGCCAAACCATATTTTTTATGAGAAAGAGAAAATACTAAACAACAGCAGACGACAATTTTTCTTTCCCCCGTATTGTAACAGTTAAATACTCGTAATGTATTGTGTTGCAGTTAGTGCATGAATAGGCCAGCCATGTAAAAGGTTACCGAACTTGGATATATTTTTATTTGATGAAATTTTATCAAATATTGATTTTATGCGAGACGAGCATCTAGATAGATTTGAAATGATGCAACTCTCGAGTTAGATTTTGAAAATTATTTTAAATAACGTAATCTATTTTTAGCCCCCATATTAAATTCCCATAGAAAAATTGTACTTCCCCTATAAAATCAAGATTTTGCTTGAATTTCATCAAATAAAGTTTTTGGAGGGAGCGCGACTTTTTAGTTATTGATGCAAAAGTAGTTACTGGTACATTTAATTAATTTTTATATTTAATGTGTTTATAGCCAAAGGTTCGTCGGCAGCAAAACTTGGAACAGATGTCAAGGATGTCCCGGAAGTATTTCTAAGGGAAGTTATTAGTGTGTAACCAAGTTCAGTAATCAATTCCAAGACTGGTCCCAGAGCTCTAGACCAGGGGCCCCGTTTCACTAAACTTCCTGCTACTAAAATGTTCGTAAGTGTCAATTTCACATTAACAATGTGTTATTGTAAGCAATTATTGGATTTACATGTATTGAGCATAGGCTGCATGTGCAGCCTATGCTCAATAAATGTAAATCCATAAATTGAACTTTACAGACTATTCTAAATTTGCACTTATACATTTTAGTCGTACAAAGTTTAGTGAAACGGACCCCAGTAGCCTATTTCACCAACATTGCAAAGTATACTTTGAGGGAGAAATTTTCAATTGAAGGATAAATTTATTATACTGAATGTATTACATTATCACAGCCATTTTGGCTGTGATAATGTAATAAATTCAGTATAATAAATCTGCATACTTTTAATTATCAAATATGTGCAGTGGTTAGTTCTATAGGAAATAATGCATTTTGTGGAAAAATAAATGATTACTCCCCCCAAAGTATACTTTGCAATGTTGGTGAAATAGGCTACAGCTTTGTGGCTAAAGTGTATCATATCCTCTGACTTCAAATGTAATGTGTATTTTATTTTTGCAAATTAATTAATGAATTTATCACATGCTTTTCCGATAAAACATAGCGATTAATGAGTCAAAAGGTAACAGGGGTGTGTGTGATTAGCACATTGTGAGAAGAGGAATTTATAAAAAAAAAAAGTGACAAAAAAGGGAAACCCATTCAGCTCCACAAAAGTATCATTATTGGGCAGTTATTTTATTTTGTTTGTTTGTTTATTGGTGTTTAACGGCCTATCAACAGCTAAGGTCATGTAAGGCCGGGCAAACGGGTTCGATCCCGTTTTAACCTGCTGCCTTGGGGGGAAAATTCCAAAATCAGAACGGAATATTTACATCGAGAAACAATATATTCAGCCCGGAAATTAGAATAACCTGACCTGGTGGCAGGTCCATACCACACCAAAGTCACTTGGCCCCTTCCCCTAAAATAGGATTACGAATAATCGTAATACTCACATAAGGGATATAACCAGATTCAACTGTCACATACAAAATTTCAAAGACGTATGTGAGGGCCAAACCTGTAGCCGATTTCATCAACATTGCAAAGTATACTTTAGTAGCAAAGTATACTTTGAGGGAGAAATTTTCATTTTTTTTTTAAATTTATTAATTTTTATTATACTGAATTTATTACATTATCACAGCCATTTAATGGCTGTGATAATGTAATAAATTCAGTATAATAATTCTGCATACTTTTAATCATGAAATATATGCATTTGTTAGTTCTATGTGAAATAATGCATTTCTGGAAAAATAAATGATTACTCCCTCAAAGTATACTTTGCTAGTAAAGTATACTTTGCAATGTTGATGAAATAGGCTACAGGTCTCCAGTCGGGATTCCGGTAAGGATGAACCCCGATCGTTAAATTACCCATCGCATGCTCCCACCTGCCACCCACATTTTATTTTGTACAATATTATTAAAGTAGAGGAAAGCAGAGTAGAAAAGTAACTTATTTGAGCTGCAAATACTTTTTGCACCTCAAATAAGTGAATGTTCAACTTTGTTAGAGAATTGAACTCCTCAATTTGAAAATCAAGGAGTTTTTTCAAATTGTTTCCAGTACTTTGTACTTTGGAAAATCAATGCATATTCAGCTAAAATAAATGTGTAAACTATACAGATACCATGTTTTTTACAAGAAATATCGAAAATAAACAGCAGACGACACAATTTAATTAAACATTGTAAGGGTTAAGCCCTGTTCACTTGTTTTAGTTTATGATTTGTAGTGTACACGTCCAAAAAAATATTTCCATTGTACATGTATATATAAATAAGAATAAAAAAAGAAAATTGATACGGTTTTACGGTAGTTCTTCAATTTGTTCCTGTCGACAACTCTACAATGGTTCGGCCAGAAATGAAAAAAAATATTCATGGCCATGATCTGACAAAAACAGGCTCTTACTGTCTGTTCCACGTTTTGCTGCCGACGAACTGTTGACTATTAAACACAATAAATCTAAAAAATATTGAAATGCAAGTACTTTTTCATCAATAATAAAAAAGTCACCCTCCCCAAGTTTTTTTATTTGATGAAATTCCAAATAATATTGATTTTATTGCAAACAAACGATTTACCTATGGGAATTTAACATGGGGCAAAATGGGGCTCCAGAGTGACGAGGAGGGTAAAAAAATCTTTTTTTTTTATACGGTTTTAGTTCTTCAATTTGTTTCTGTCAACAACTCTACAATAGATCGGTCAGAAATGAAAAAAAATATTCATGGCCATGACCTGACAAAAACAGGCTTTTACTGTCTGTTCCACGTTTTGCTGCCGACGAACTTTTGGCTATTAAACACAATAAATCTAAAAAATATTGAAATGTAAGTACTTTTTCATCAATAATAAAAAAGTCACCTTCCCCAAGTTTTTTTATTTGATAAAATTCCAAATAATATTGATTATATTGTGAAACAAGAGTGCCGCAAGTCACAAAATACGCCCGTCCAATATGGGCCAGACAGCGAAGATGCAGAAATGTGAAGCTGTCACCAAGGCAAGAAACATTAATGAGAATTTGAAAGTCTATAGCATTATTTCTTCATCTTGTTGTGCTAAACATGTATACTAATTTAGGCAGAGATAGAAAAGTAGAGTGTAAAGTAGAAATGATAGGGAATTGGATACAATAATGTAGAAAAAATGTAGTTAAAAAGGTGACATTTTTGTTAAAAAATATTTTTTCGGCATAAAAACACCAAGGTGCACATCTTCAATATGTGTAGAAGACGTGTGTATAGTTTCTGAACGATCGACTGAACAGTTTCGGAGGAGTTGTGTACACAAACTCTGTACCGTATATAGAATTGTATAGAAAAATGTAGAAAAAATGCCTAAGTTAAAAAGGTGATATTTTTGTTAAAAAATATTTTTTCCGCATAAAAACACCAAGGTGCACATCTCCAATATGTGTATAAGACGTGTGTATAGTTTCAGAACGATCGACTGAACGGTTTCGGAGGAGTTGTGTACACAAACTCTGTACCGTATATAGAATTGTATAGAAAAATGTAGAAAAAATGGCTATAAAAAGTAAAAAGATATTTTTTGTAAAAAAAAATTTTTTCGACATAAAAACACAAAGGTGCACATCTTCCATATGTGTAGAAGACGTGTGCATAGTTTCAGATCGATCGACTGAAAGGTTTCGGAGGAGTTGTGTACACAAACTCTGTACCGTATATAGAAATGTATAGAAAAATGAAGAAAAAATGGCTAAGTTAAAAAGGCGATATTTTTGTTAAAAAATATTTTTTTCGGCATAAAAACACCAAGGTGCACATCTTCAATATGTGTAGAAGACGTGTGTATAGTTTCAGATCGATCGACTGAACAGTTCCGGAGGAGTTGTGTACACGAACTATGCGCTTTTCCTTCAGCCGCCCGCCCGCCGTGCGGTAAAACATAATATGTACCGTTTTTTAAAAACGGTCGTATAAAAAGCAATTTTCCTATGGGAATTTAACATGGGGCAAAATGGGGCTCCAGAGTGACGAGGAGGAAAAAAGATATCTGGAAATTGACTCCGAAACCTGGCGAGATAGATGCAGATAGATAGATATGCAGTCATTACACTGAATTTATTACATTATCACAGCCAAATTGCCAAATTGGCTGTGATAATGTAATAAATTCAGTATAATAAAAATTAATAAATTTATCATAAAATTGAAAATTTCTCCCTCATTCATTCGAGATAGATTGGAAATAATGTAACTAAGAAAACAAAAGTTAGATTTTTGTTTCGCAATAAAATCATTATTTGATGGAATGTCATGAAATAATTTTTTTTGGGGAGGGTGACTTTTTTATTATTGATGAAAAAGTATTTGCATTTAAATATTTTTTAGATTTGAGGTGTGCAATAGCCAAAAGATTGTCGACAGCAAAACGTGGAACAGACAGTAGTTCATTTCCCATGGCCACGAAACCAGTGCTTATTTCATTTCGCATACCGGTACTCACGTGTTTTACGTCCTAGCAACATGTAGGGTGACTTTTTTGCTATTGATGAAAAGGGACTTGCATTTGAATATTTTTAGATCTAACCCTTTGAACCCGAAAGCCCGCTATAGCGGGGTTTGCAAACAGTGCAGATTAAGATGAATTATGATCAGGATCTGCACATTTTGCAAGTAATTTTCATATTTCGTAGAACAAAAACATCCCCTTTTCATAAATGGTCACATGGACTAGTCTGGAAATCATTTTGTGACAATTGGATTGGTTGGAAAATTAGCACATCACAACAGTCCATTCCAGTTACTTAGGATAGAAAGTGTTAATGTGTTTAATGGCCAAAAGTTTGACGGTAGCAATACGTGAAACAGATGGAAGGCACAACACTGTTATGGTATATAGATGTGCACTGAGTCAATTTTTTATTCAATTGTCGTAAGGACCATTTTCTCAGCCGGTGACCAAAATTAAATTGAGTTCAGTTCCGGCAGTATGTCTTCCACATTGGCTCGTACCTTCTTCTTCAGTTGTGTACATTTGACTGAGACAGACTTTAGCACGGTCACGATCGCGTCATCCCAGCCACCGCCCGATGTATCCAATACTTCACAAATCTCACGCTCTTCCACGTAACTGATCAAGTCATTCTCACTGCGCGTCTGATCCAGCGGAGGCAGGCCAGTCAATACTTCCAGTATAATCACGCCAAAGCTATACGAGTCCAGCTTCGTTGAGATGTCAAAGTGCATGGCCTCTGGCGCGAGATACGCGGATGTGCCAATAACGACAGACGTGTGCATGGATGTTGTTCCAGTACCGTGCGGTCCACAGCGGGCTGTGGCAAAGTCGCCGACTTTTGGCTTGAAGTTTTCATCCAGGAGGACGTTGGCACTCTTGATGTCCCTATGTATGATACCCAACTTGTTCAGATAGTGAATTCCAGTCGCTGTCCCCTGCAGTATAGACACGCGAATCTTCGGCGACAGCGCTACGCTACCATTGAGTAACTTAAGCCGGTCTTCCAATGAGCCATTCATCAGGTATTCGTACACCAAACACTTACTGGGGCCATCCACAGAGTACCCATACAGGGCAACAATATTCTCGTGTCGGTATTTTGTAAGCGAATCCAGCTCGGTCACAAACTGTTTTTCAATTTCTGCCATAGATTTCAGTCGTTTCACTGCAACTTTGAAACCATTATCAAAGACTCCTAAAAACACATCACCAAACCCACCACAACCAATGACGCGGCCACCTTTTGTCAGTGGCTTTATGTTTAGACCGTCCGTAATAGTCTGTAACAATAAGAACGGCATCTTCTGAGTCAGATCCTCGATACCATGAGCTGAGTCTGTAACATATATCCCGGAGTCCGGTATATCACTGGTCTCGCATGGCTCTCGTGGCTGCTGGCGTGGTGACATGGACCGCACTTGTACAGTTTCCTCCTGCTCCACGGGCAGCCTGGGAAGTGGGTCATTACCCAGGGGAATCGACGGGAGCCCTCCGCTGTCGAATGATGAAATACGCTGGTATAAAACCCCATTGTTGGACGACGATGTAGAACGTGCGTCATTGTAATACCCCACCTTGTCCACAGCTGTTGTAGATAAATCATTGCTATACGGACCCCCAAAATAAACCTCCTTATTTTTGTACATCGACTTGTCGTTTTCGTAATCAACGTTAGTCTCCGTTACCTGCGGTTGCGTTTGTGCGGGTGGGGCAATATTGTTCCCTACTTTCTGTGGGTCCCACTGCGGGAGAGGGAGAGATGCCGCAGCCTGGCTGTCCGCCCCGCGATTCACAGCTGCACCGTGCAGTACATTAACGGAGATGTAGTCCGCAACCTCAAACAATGCTGCCTCCTGTAATACACACAGCAGGTGCTTCACACGCGTGTTCTGTGTCCCCCAGTCCTCTGAAATTGAAATATAAATACTATACCTATTATGGCAGTCCCAAGAAAACACAACACAAAATACGAAACAAAAAACTATGTTAACAGATATTACTATTTATTCTCTGTATTTATCTTTTGATGTGCATTGATCATACTTTATAATCTGTCGAAAATATTATTTGTTTCAGGTGACACATTTAATGAGTATAAATAATTAAAAAATATCATGCCTCATTTGCAAATGAAAATAGCTTGATACCACTGCGCGTCACTATCAGTAAAATAAATATTATTAAATTATTATATATGTCAAGGGCGGATTCACAGGGGGGGGGCGGACCCGGGGCGCGTGCCCCCCTAAAATTCGCCGAGTAAAGATTGTTTACAAGCTACAAGCCACGTTTCCACGTTCGCGTTGTGAATTTATTGTTTATTGGTTATTTTACCCTAACAATATATTTACTCGGCAGTTTACCTAAAACACATTTCGTTGGGCTGCCGCCTTGTCGGTTTGACTTGTCTTCAAACATGCGGATCTGTATATCTGTATACCGCTTGTCTGCGTTTTGCTTCCCGACATCTGTCAATTTCCTCGGAACCAAAATCACGAATCTTCTCCAGTGGCCGTCGATATCTAGTAGAGAGCTCGCGTGCTTCATCACGGAATACGGCAACTCTCGAATATACGTCTCCCCGGTTATTGGGGCCTTGCCCCTCATGGTATAGCTGGTGTACGTCCTAAAATCCGTCAAAATGTACTAAATGTATGTGTTCTGTCACAGAACAGAACTGAAACCTGAATGTAAATAACCCGGAAGTGAGAAAAAACCACGTGACGTCACTAGTTCTTCCGTCCAATAGAATGTGTTTGATGTGACTATAATACGAAAAGGAGACTAAGGAGTTTGGTCGTTTCGTCTCGGTAAAAAAAATGGCGTATGCATGTTAGGGATGTCGTTTTGCCCGTGATGTTAATGGGCATAGCATACATGTATATTAATATATAGAAATGAAATATTATCGGAATTCCATACCTTTTGGCCAGCCTTACACGACCTTAGCTGTTGATAGGCCGTTAAACACCAATAAACAAAACCAAAAATAATTATGTGGGTAATGTTTTAATGAAGAACCGTTGAGAGTTACAAAACCGTCACCAGTTACAAAACATAGCCTATTCCACAGACCGTCAGTTAGTCGACTAAGCTGTCTAAGCCGGCTAACTGACGTCCGTGAAATAGGCTAATGGTGTGGCTAGAACCTGGCACCAGATCAGGTTATTCTAATTTCACGGAATTGAACCTGTTAACTTGGCCTAAAATGACCTTAGCTGTTGAGTTGACAGGCCGTTAAACATCAATAGGTAAATAAACATTTACAAGACGATCGCTGGCAAGTGTCTCACCCACGAAGGTCAAGGTCACGCGAATGACACTGGGTGGATAGCCTTGAAGTTTGGTAAATATTTGACTAACATATCCGGAGATATACACAATTTTGATGTAAAATGTCCTGAAATTGTTAAAGATGACTATCACGACACCACAAATGTGACCACTATGTCTCACTTTCCACTAACGTGGGCCAGACAAAAAAATGGAAAGTGAAAAAATATGCTGGGGGTGGGAATTGAACCTGTTCGTCTCTGTGACAGGCGAACACCCTGCCATGTTCTTATAAAAGCCAGCTTGTACCACAAGGCAGAACTCATGTTCAACGGTCCTACCTACTTTCCATCTGTGTACGTTTTTTCTTATTTATTTTCATTGCAACTGTAAGTTTGAACCACTTTACATGTTTATTTATAATAATTCATATTTTCATTATATATCCCACTGTGTCCCCCATGCGTCAGGTGAAGGTCATTATACTGACAGTTTTAGTGCATAGTATACTAGTGTCTGCAGCTGCAATTTGGATTCACGTTTCTTGATAATTATCCATATACCATATCCATTCATGACTATCTTAACCCTTACAACACTGAATTAAATTTTGTTGTCTGCTATTTATTTCTTAAGTTCCAATTTAATCAACAAAAACATGGTTTTGTAGCAATTTAATATGATTCTAAATTACTGCCAAACCATAGTTTTTATCAGAATAAAGAGAAAATACAAAACAACAGCAGACGACAAGTTTTCTTTCCTCGTATTGTAACAGTTAAATGTATTGTGTTCCAGTTAGTGGATAAATAGACCAGCCGTGTAAAAGGTTACCGAACTTGGATACATTTTTATTTGATGAAATTCTATCAAATATTGATTTTATGCGAGAAAAACGATTGTACTTTGGGAATTTAACATGGGGCAAAATGGGACAAAATTTGGAAAGTGACTCCGAAACCTATCTAGATAGCTTTTAAATGATGGAACTAAGAAAGCAAAACTTGGAACAGACATAAATATAAATAGTATCATATCCCCTGATGTAATGTAATGCGTATTTTATTTTTGCAAATTGATTATTGAATTTATCACATGCTTTTATGATAAAACATAGGTATTAAACGAGTCAAAAAGTAACAAGGGTGTGTGTGATAAGCGCATTGTGAGAAGAGGAAATTTGTAAAAAAAAAAGGAAAACCCACTCAACCGCTCCACAAAAGTATTATTATTGGGCAGTGTTATTTTATATTGTAATTTTTTTATTAAAATAGAGACAATCCTATTAAAAAGAAAAAATCACACCCCTGAAGCAAGCGGAGTTGAAAAGTAACTTATTTGAGCTGCAACAAGCTGTTTGCACCTCAAAAAAGTGAACGTTCAACTTTGTTAGAGAATTGCACTCCTCAATTTGCAAACCAAGGAGTATTTTCATATTGTTGTGAGTACTTTCACTTTGGAAAATCAATGCTTATTCAGCTAAAATAAATGCGTAAACTACACAGACAAAATTTAATTAAGCATTGTAAGGGTTAATCCCTGTTCATTTGTTTTAGTTTATTATAGAAATGAATTGCATTTTTGTGGAATTTATCGGGGATATAAACTTGGAAAAGTCGCGAGAATACTGGACGAGGCCTTCCGGCGACTTTTCCAAGTTTATACCCCGATAATTCCAGCATTTGAAATACATTCATCAAGAAAATGTGTTTATTTTCCGTTTTCTTAAGAATTATTTTAACTGCGCCTCATGGTTACGGAAAGTAGTTCGGCGTGGGAGTTTACTGGGATACACATTTTGGACAGAGACTTGCTACGAGCCAATCAAATGTTAGGGAATTGTGTAAATATTTTGGTGCTGGAATTATGAGTTCATGAACCAAATCCAGCCTGTTCAAATACCTTTGTATTGCACACGTCATAAACAATATTTCCATTGTACATGTATATATAAACAATAATAATAAAAAAAAAATAGATACGGTTCTAGTTCTTCAATTTGTTTCTGTCAAAAACTATAGTTCGGCCAGAAATGAAACAAGAGGGCCATGATGGCCCTAATTCGATCACCTGACTCCATGAACACCAGAGTAGAATGTGACATCAAGTTCATATGTGTTTTAAAAGATTTGTGCTATTTTTAGATGGCGGTCATCTTGAATTAAGCGATGACTCTCATTTTACCAAATCTGAAAATGCTTCACACAAGGATCTTAACTTACTATGCAATTTGGCCAGCATCGGCCATGTGGTTCCTGAGAAAAAGACGTTCAAAATCTCGAATAAATGGACCTTTTGGCGGCCATCATGGATGACATAATGATCCGATTCCGACAAATATTGCACCAGAGCAATCGCCTCATCGATACCTTCAATTTGATATATGACATGAGCATATTCGGTCAAAATAAAATTTGACCCCACGGGCCACGCCCATTTTTGACCTCGGGGTCACAATTTTAACACCTTTGAAAGAGCATTCTACATCGATCATTCCTACCAAGTTTCGTTGAAATCCGGCTGGCGGTTCATGAGAAGATTTTTTAAGAATGTGTGCTGTTTTTAGACGGCGGCCATCTTGGATTAGCGACTACATCCATTTTAACGAATCTGAAAAGACATCACCCATGGACCATAACTGTGAAGTTTGGCCACCATGGGCCAAGCGGTTCGTGTGAAGGAGAATGTTTAAATCTCTAATAAAAGAACGAACTTTGACCTTTCGGCGGCCATCTTGGATGACCTGACTATTCAATTTCGATAACAAAATGTACCAGAGCTATCGCCTCTTTGATACCTTCGATTTGATATAGACATGACCATATTCGGTCAAAAATAAAATTTTACCCAAATTTGACCCCACAGGCCACGCCCATTTTTTACCCCGGAGTCACCATTTAAACAACTTTGAAAGAGCATTGCACATCAATGATTCCTACCAAGTTTTGTCGAATTCCGGTTGGCGGTTCTTGAGAAGAAGATTTTTGAAGAAGTTGTGCTATTTTTATACGGCGGCCATCTTGGATTACGTAATGACGTCATTTTAACAATTTTGTAATCCCCCTACCTAAGGACCATGACCATGAATTTCGATGACTATAGGCCCAATGGTTACCGAGGAGAAGACGTTTGAAAATGTTCACGGACGGACGACGACGGACGACGGACACATTGCGGTAACAATAGCTCACATGAGCTTCGCTCAGGTGAACTAAACAAACTTCATGGCCATGATCTGACAAAACCAGGCTTAGTTAATTTCTCATGGCCACCAAACCAGTGCTTATTTCATTTTGCATACCGGTAGTCACGTGTTTTACGTCCCAGCAACGTAGGGTGACTTATTTTGATATTGATGAAAAAGTACTTGCATTTAAATATTTTTTAGATTTAACCCTTTAAACCCGAAAGCCCGCTATAGCGGGGTTTGCAAACAGTGCAGATCCAGATGAATGATGATCAGGATCTGAACATTTTGCAAGTAATTTTCATATTTCGTAGAACAAAAACACCCCCTTTTCATAAATGGACTAGTCCGGAAATCATTTTGTGACAATTGGATTGGTTGGAAAATTAGCAGATCACAGTCCATTCCAGTTACTTAGGGTAGAAAGTTTAATATATGCCGGTAGAAATACATGAAACAGATGGTAAGCACAACACTGTTATGGTATATAGATGCGCACTGAGCCAATTGTTTATTCAATTGTTGTAAGGACCATTTTCTCAGGCGGTGACCGGAAATAAATTGAGTTAAGTTCCGGCAGTATGTCTTCCACATTGGCTCGTGCCTTCTTCAGTTGTGTACATTTGTCTGAGACAGACTTTGGCATGGCCACGATCGCGTCATCCCAGCCACCGCCCGATATATCCAATACTTCACAAATCGGGTGTGCCAATAACGACCGACGTTTGCATGGATGTTTGTTCCAGTACCCTCCGGTCCACAGAGGGCTATGGCAAGGTCGCCGACTTTTGGCTTGAAGTTTTCATCCAGGAGGACATTAGCACTCTTGATGTCCCTGTGTATGATACCCAACTTGTTCAGATAGTGAATTCCAGTCGCTGTCCCCTGCAGTATAGACACGCGCATCTTGGGCGACAGCGCTACGCTACCATTGACTAACTTAAGCTGGTCTTCCAATGAGCCATTCATCAGGTATTCGTACACCAAACACTTACTTGGGCCATCCACAGAGTACCCATACAGAGCAACAATATTCTCGTGGCGATATTTTGTAAGCGAAACCTGCTCGGTCACAAACAGTTTTTCAATTTCTTCCATAGATTTCAGTCGTTTCACTGCAACTTTGAAACCATTATCAAAGACTCCCATAAACACATCGCCAAACCCACCACAACCAATGACGCGGCCACCTTTTGTCAATGGCACTATGTTTAGACCGTCCGTAATAGTCTGTAACAATAAGAACGAAATATTCTGAGTCAGACCCTCGATACCATGAGCTGAGTCTGTAACATATTTCTCCGAGTCCGGTATCATATCACTGGTCTCGCACATTGGCTTGTCGTTTTCGTAATCAACGTTAAGTTTCCGTTACCTGCGGTTGTGTTTGTGCGGGTGGGGCAATATTGTTCCCAACTTTCTGTGGGTCCCACTGTGGGAGAGGGAGAGATGCCACAGTCTGGCTGTCCGCCCCGCGATTCACAGCCGCACCGTGCAGTACTTTAACGGAGATGTAGTCCGCAACCTCAAATAATGCTGCCTCCTGTAATACACACAGCAGGTGCTTCACACGCGTGTTCTGTGTCCCCCAGTCCTCTGAAATTGAACTATAAATACTATACCTATTATGGCAGTCCCAAGAGAACACAACAGAAAATGCGAAACAGAAAACGCGAAACAAAAAGCAATATAGACTGAACCAGAAGTCGGTACCACCGTTATGTGAAAAGTCAATTTACACGTAATTATTCACAAAGGAGACCGAAAATGCAAGGTAAACTAAAATGTAGCCATTTAATACCAGATAAAACAGCAGCTATAATCATCGTTTTTTCGCAATAAAATCAATGTTTGTAGGAATTTCATCAAATAAATTAAGTGGGGAGGGCGACTTTTTTATTTTTGTGTTACATTTTAATATTTTTTAGATTGATCACTTATTGTGTTTAATAGCCAAAAGTTTGTTGGCAGTAAAACGTAGAACAGACAGTAGATGACAGCGGCCTTCATGTACCACACGCCGAGACTTTGATAGTATATACTGAATTACATGCAGTGGTAAAAGGGGATTGATGACAGGCGCGGATCCAGGATTTCGGGTTAGGGGGGTGGGGGCGTAACTATTTTGCAATACTTGACTATATTATCGAACGAGCTATGCTCGTTCGATAATATAGTCAAGTATTGCAAAATAGTCGACCGAGCAGAGCTCGGGATAGCGCTAGGGGGGTCCGGGGGCATTTCCCCCGGATTTTTTTTTAAAATCTGCATCGCATTTCCTGCGTTCTGGCGAATTTTGGAGCAAAGATATGACACTGTCACAGTATGTTTAGACATGATTTTTGATTGAAAACGTTTAAATTTTGAAACAATAAGACAACGACCGAAAACTGCATGGAATACATGGCACTTGGCAGGAAAGGTGCCTTGTAACGAAAAATAACAATACGGGACTCACTGTCCAAGCGTTGGCCAGAACGAGATCACCCCATACAATGTAGCGGTGTAAAATCATTCGTAGACGACATAGCAGCTGTAAAAATACAACTGCACCTGTAAAACATACAGCTACACCTGTAAAAATACAATTTAGTTTTGACCCCGTTCGTACATCATAATGTACCAACGGGGACAAAACTAAACTTACAGGTGCAGCTATAAAATATACAGGTGCACCTGCATTTTTTACAGCTGCACCTGTAAATGTATAGATGCACCTGTAAAATACGTTTATAGCAGCAGCTATAAAAATACAGCTGCAGCTATATACATTTACAGCTGCAGCTGTACATTTTACAGGTGCAGCTATACATTTACAGGTGCAGCTGTAAAAAAATGCAGGTGCACCTATATATTTTTATAGCTGCACCTGTAAATTTACATGTGCAGCTGTATTTTGTACAGCTGCACCTGTATATTTACAGGTGCACCTGTATATTTACAGGTGTACCTGTATATGTACAGGTGCACCTGTATATTTTTATAGCTGCACCTGTAAGTTTAGTTTTGACCCCGTTCGTACACCATTTGACCAGTTGTGATTTGATGAAACATAATCAAACTCCATTCCGTGGACGAAGACTTGAGAAACCAACATTCCAAACATGCACTCAAATATATCTGGTTCATAGAAACAGCTGCGTAATTTGGATTTCAAAAAAGTTTACATGACGTCACATTTGACGTCACACAACGTAACGTCAAAACGCGGGAAAAGACGTCAGAGTATAACTATTCATGCGCACATCACAATTCATTGATTATAATCTCAAAAATAGACTAAATGTGCATATGTATCCTCCGTGGAAGTGTAATAAATAGGATATTACATTGTACATGTTTGAATAGCGGAAATAATACACTCGTGTCCGTCGGCGTCCGTGCAAGCAACTCGTTCGCTACGCTCACTCTTTGCATGCGCGAAAGCCGACGCACACTCGTGTGGTTTCCCGCTTTCCTTTTCCCGCTATTCAAAATGTACGATGGAATATCCTGTATAAATTTACAGACGCGTGGGGGGGGGGCGTAACTATTTTGCAATACTTTGCTATATTACGGGATAGCGCTAGGGGGGTCCGGGGCAGCCCCCCCCCCCCCCCCCGCAATTCCTGCGTTCTGGCGCATTTTGGAGCAAAAATATTGACACTGTCACAGTATGTACATAGAAACGTGTCTTGTAACTTGTAAAAAATCCGTCCCCCCCTGAATCCCTGAATCCGCCCATGGTTTACCTAAAGCACATTTCGTTGCAGGCGCGGATACATAAATAATTGCAGAGGGGGGTTCTGTAATTAAAATTCGGCATGGCCGACCTCCGCGAGCGCGAAATCGGGGTAATGGGATTTTTTTTTAATAGGCATTTTTTTGGTGTCATAGGTCCGAGTCTTCCACCTGTGATTTCATATAGAACTAACCGTTGCATATATTTGATGATTAAAAGTATGCAGAATTATTATACTGAATTTATTACATTATCACAGCCAAAATGGCTGTGATAATGTAATAAATTCAGTATAATAAAAAACAATAAATTTATCCTAAAATTGAAAATTTCTCCCTCAAAGTATACTTTGCTAGAAAAGTATACTTAAGCAATTTTGACGAAATCGGCTACTGGTCATCGTAGAGTCTAGACGGACCGGACTCTGCTGCAGATCTCCCGGGACCATTAGTCATCCCTGGACGTCAATCCCCGACACATCGATCCGGGCAAAACAACAACTGTTTGCGAACAACATAGCTCGGCATTTTTGCTGTGAAAACCAATAGCGGATTCACCACACTTGCTCAGTGTTTATATTTGATAATTAAAAGTACTTATCATTCGCAAGATGGTCGCGATCTGAAATTCTTAAAAAAACGGTCTTCTCATGAACTGTCAAATCGATTGTGACGAAACTTGGCAGAAATGATCGATGGTCGATGCTCTTCCAGATTTGTTAAAGGTACTGTGTCCAATAAGATTGGAAAATGGGGTATTGAGTTAGGAAAACAAATTTAATTGAAGATTTGTGTTGGTTTCCTGAATATATTTGCCCTGCGAGTAATCCGAGAAAGTACAAACAATATGAAAAAATATATATTATCAAAAAAGTAACTAGAGTTTTGCTAAATATAGAATTCATATGTCCCACTGATGTGCTCACAGTTAGTAGCCACGTGCCTTGCTTTGACTAGACACAATGTTACCAACTACGAAGAACTTTCGGGCCCCCTTTATATTAATGCAAGTACTGAAATACGACAACAAAAAATTATTGTAACTGTTGCTCTTCAATCTGTTTTCAATATATCTATAATGATCATAGATATCTGGAATCTGTATACTTGAATTGATGATGTCTTGTATATGTGTTACCGTATCTTTCTGATATTGCTATGCATAATCTGTATTGTTGTTGAATGTTTTGGTACATACTGTAGCAGTGCATACTGTACTTCAAGTTGTGCCATATCAATAGTTTACCTCTTAACCATTAAAACGCTGAAAAACAAAATTGCCGTCTGCTCATTTTGTATATTTTAATGCCCACTCAGTAAGCCCAAAATGTCATTTATAGGAATTAAATAAGTGTATAACTGATAGTGACGCGCGGTGGTATCAGGCTATTTTCATATGCAAATGAGGCATGATATGTTTTAATTATTTATACTAAAGAAATGTGTCACCTGAACAAATAAGTATGATCATTGCACATCATAAAATAAATACAGAGATTAAATAGTAATGTCCGTTAACATTTTAAGCAAACACGGTTATCGCCCCTGATATCAGTGTGTACATTTACGTCTGATATAAAATGTATAATAATGCCAATCAGTACGTGGGATAATGGCGCATGAATGTTTATTTTGCCAGGAAATGTCTCAGATGATGTCTCTGATGTAAAGAACATTTTGTACCTACTGAGTGGGCATGTACCTTTAAGGGTTAATGAAACTGCAACACCAACAATCAATCAATCAATCAATCTAGTAATCTTGTAGTACCCTATGTTCAGTACTTTCAGTACTTTGATTGTTATCAGTTAACAAATCATGGTTTTATTGTTTAAAAACGTGTTATTCGCGGGAGATGACGTAAATTATATGTTTTTAACAATTCACCCAAACCAGCAGAGATACCGAAATAACCCATAAAAACCGAAATATATATTGTCTTCAATTACCTGTAGTATCGACGAGGCGTCGCACTGGTGCATTTTTGTCAGGTAAACGACTCTTGTTTTACAATAGTTATTCTTTTATACATATGCAAGTTGGAATTTCTTTAGAATCGTCTCTAGGAGACCTGCATGCGACAGCGACGAATACAATGTTACAAGACGAACGACAATCGGCTCATACCTGTAACCATACACCCCATGTATTTACTGGATCACATCCTCGTGAATATTCGAGACAAAGTTCAAACAGACAGGTATTTTGAAAGCACAACACTCCGATGTCAGAAAGTGCTACCGGGGATTGGCGGCGCCATATTGTTTGCAAATAATCTACTCCCGTGATATGACCGATTCACTCCTCGTGATTTAAATTTGTTTTTCGCAATTATCATTAATGTGTTTATCTTTGTAATTTGTAAATGTTTTGTGAATGAGTTTCAACTATGTACTAGGTGTATCCACATTGTTGACGGTGTAAGTATATTAACCCTTTCAACCCTGAGGAACTGGAATGGACTGTGATATGTTAATGTTACGACCAATCCAATGGTCACAAAATGATTTTTAGATTCGTCCATTTATGAAAAGGGGGTGTTTTTGTTCTCAAAAATATTAAAATTACTTTCAAAAAGTGCAGATCCTGATGAGACGGCTCGTTACTAGCCGGCTCATCTGGATCTGCACTTTTTGCATAAACCGATATAGCGGCATTTCGGGTTCAAAGGGTTAAATACTCAAGATTTCAGATGTACCTAGACAACGATTAAACCGAATAGGAAAATAATAGTTAATTATAGATTTGTAGCGTATTTCTGAACTTCATGTTCAAGTTAATGGTAACAAGTCGCCTGGAAATATATCGGTGATTTGTAAAAAATTAAATGGTTATAATACTAAAAAGTACGGAGCCGTGCAGGGGACGTATAATTCTTTTTTATTAATTCGTTCCCACGAAATAACAGTTCGTTCCCACGAAATAAACAATTCGTTTTCACGATATAACAATTCGTATCCTCGAATTAACAATTCGTTCCCACGATGCATCGTCGAGACGGTTCAACTGAGTGGTAACAACATATACTTGTGATGAAAAATAATAAAAATAAGAAATAAGAAAACAATACAGAAAATGTAAAATGATTTTCAAAAACGACCAATTAGCCGCAACGTTTAGCAGTCATATATATTATAATCAAATATCAAAATACTATGAAAATAAAATATGTCATCGTTTCTGAACATCTATTGGCCATCTCAACTAGCAATCAAGCAGTTTGATTCGCTGATCCTGAGCTGTAGCACAGCTCAGGCTCAGCAAATCAAGCTGCTTGATTTCAAGCACAATATCGAAGTATTTCGAAATAAAAAATAAATTCAAATATGGGCAAGATTAGCGCAGGCGGTGGTGTATCAGATTTATCTAGTACCAACAAATGTTTCTAAGTGACAAATCTTAGCCACAAATATTCCCGCTTTATAAGGGTTAAGTGAACATTCGATGGAAACTATATGGTTAGCTAATGTCTCCAGCGAGTGCCTCGACTAGATAGTACTATTATTTTTATCGTCTGCTGTTTGTTTTTATTTTCCATTTTTTCCTCTACCAAACACATTTTGCCAGCGAATGAGAATCGTCTCCAGTCTCTCTTGTGTTGGACACAATTATTGGTTCCCACCTTATAAACAGGTGGAAGACTCTGACCTAGGACCTCATAAATGGCTCATTCGTAAACCGTTACCCCACCCACCAACTTCCGTACAATAAACACTATAGGATTTCCTGTATATTGTAAGGAAATGGGTGGGTGTGGTAACGTTTTTCAAATGAGCCATTTATTGGGTCCTAGGTCCGAGTCTTCCACCTGTGACCTTATGAGGGTTAAGCGAACATTCAACGTCGAGATGGAAAATCTATACCTCCGTAGTTCTACGGCTGTCTCCGCTAGATCTATATTAACCCTTCCTACGCTGTTGACGGAAATTGCCGTGCTGTTTTTCATTTTTGCTTTCATTCTTAACAAAAAACTGGTTTTGACAGCACATGAGAATCGTCTCCAGTCAAAACCAGGTTTTTGTCGAGAAATATTGAAAATAAAACATTTCCAGCAGACGACAACATTTAATTCAGCGTAGTAAGGGTTAAACTGTATTACATGTGGTAGTTTTTCGTCTGCTGTTTATGCTATACCTTCCATTTTTCTCGATGAAAACGTATTTTGACAGCACATGAGAATCGTATCTAATGGAGACGATTCTCACACGCTGCCTGCCAACGCCTTAAAGGGTTATGTGATCTTACAACGTCGCTATTGGAAATATATGTATGCAGCCCCACCGAAGCCCTGGCCCAATCTGTAGCTAGGTTCACTAAGAAATAAAAAAAAATCATTTAGAAGACAGATATTTTTTCGTCTGCTGTTTATATATTAGTTTCCTTTTTTTTTGTCGATGAAAACAGGTTTTGAAAGAATCGTCTTGTATTTTAGTATAAACTGGTTTTTACTAACAAATACTTACGACAAATATGGAAACAAAATAAATGCTGTCAAACCATGTTTTTGATGAGAAAAATCGAAAATAAAAAATAAACAGCAGACGACAACATTTAATTCGGCAATGTAAGGGTTAAACTGTATTACATGTGGTAGTTTTTCGTCTGCTGTTTATGCTATAACCTTCCATTTTTCTCGATGAAAACGTATTTTGACAGCACATGATAATCGTATCTAATGGAGACGATTCTCACACGCTACCAAAACATGTTTTTTTACTAAGAAATTAGTGTTTCACTAAGATATAAGACATACAATGTACATGCACAGTCGAACCTCCCCGAACGGCCACCTTTCTATAACAGCCGCTATTTTATATCCCAAATGGATGATTTCCTCTGTATCTAACCCTTAGACTGGTGAGCACGAAAAGTGTCGTCTGCTGTTGCTTTGCCTTCTTTCTCAATACAAACATGGTTTGACAGCACTTTAGAATCATTTCCACTGGAAATGATTCTAAAATGTTGTCAAACCATGTTTTTGATGAGAATTATCGAAGAAAATAAATAAACAGTGGATGACAAGATTTAATTCAGCATTAACCTCCCTACAACAGCCACCTCTCTACAACAGCCAATTTTGCGTCTTCACATGGGTGGCTGTTGTAGAGAGGTTGTACTGTATATGAAACGGAACAGCTGACGACAATTTCGTTTCAAGTTTCGTCTCGATTGCAAATCCTTGTAGTTCTTTCTCCAGCCAGTGGAGTGTCTCGGCTAGATAGTAACTGTTTTAATTCGTGGCTTTTGTCTGCTGTTTATTTTTATTTTTAATTTAATTTTTTCTCCATAAAACAGGGGCCCGTTTCAGTAAACTTCGTACGACTAAAATGTTCGTAAGCGCAAATTTAGGATCGTCTGGAAATTTCAATTGATGGATTTACATTTATTGAGCATAAGCTGCATATGCAGCCTATGCTCAATAAATGTAAATCCAATAATTGTTTACAAGAAAACATTGTTAATGTGATATTTACAGATTATCATAATTTTGCGCTTACGAACATTTTAGTCTTACGAAGTTTAGTGAAACGGCTCCCAGAATTTGACAGCACATGGAGACAATTCTCATACGTTGTCAAATCTTGTTTGTTTTCACTAAGAAATAAGACAAATATGAAAATACAACGGACGACACTTTTAGTTTACCGCCTTGTAAGAGTTGCGCGAACTTTCTCCGTCGCGATTCTAAACCGTAGTTACAAAGAAATAAGTGTGTTTTTGTTTCACTAAAACATAAGATAAATATGAAACAAAACAGCAGACGGCAATGTTTCGTTTCTCCGTCTCGATGGCAAATCTATACGTCCATGAATGTTTCACAATAAATAAGTTGTTGTTGTTTTGCAATAAGAAATAAGACAAATGTAGCTGTGACTGGTTAAATGGGGCTTATGATGTTTGTGACCAGTGTAGCTCCTGATCAACTAGCGTACTCCTGTAGCCTATTTCACCAACATCGCAAAGTATACTTATCCAGCAAAGTATACTTTGAGGGAGAAATTTTCAATTTAAGAATAAATTTATTATTTTTTATTATACTGAATTTATTACATTATCACAGCCATTTTGGCTGTGATAATGTAATAAATTCAGTATAATAATTCTGAATACTTTTAATCATCAAATATACGCAGTTGTTCGTTTTATATGAAATAATGCATTTCAGGAAAAATAAATGATTACTCCCTCAATCAGCGCACTCCTATAGCCGGATAACGATCTACATGTATATTACTTGCTGTACCCATGACGTGTGTCTGATCGCTGGAATGGCAAACAGTGTATATCCTAATCAACCTCTGCGAACTCACACGCTGGTCTGGATCTACACTGGTCGCAAAAATCATAAGCCCCATTTCTTCAGTCACAGCCACAAACAGAGCAGGGAGACGACATATTCGCGATGTCAAATGTATACCCCCGTAGTTTGTTTTCCCGGCGAGTGTCTCGGCTAGAGATATTAACCCTCTCTACGCTCGAGACGGAAATTGCCGTCTGCTGTTTTTGTTTTTTGCCTTAATTCATAACAAAAAATGGTTTTGACAGCACGTGAGAATCGTCTCCAGTGGAGACGATTCTCATGCGCTGTCAAACAGGTTTTTGTCGAGAAATATTGAAAATAAAACATTTCCAGCAGACGACAACATTTAATTCAGCGTAGTAAGGGTTAAACTGTATTAGTAACGCATAAATCAAGTACACAACCGTCTGCGTTAATCTTGCCCAGATATCATAGTTTCTGAACATCTATTGGCAATCTCTACTCGCAGTCAAGCAGTTTGATTGACTGAACCTGAGCTGTAGCACAGCTCAGGCTCAGTCGATCAAGCTGCTTGATTTTAAGCACAATAGTCAAGTATTTTGGAATAAAAATTAAATTAAAACATTGGCAAGATTAGCGCAGGTGGTGGTGTAGTCAAATGCTTCTCAGATCGCGCCACATAAAGTCTTGGCTCGCTGCAGGCAGACGGACTGTCCGATCGAGCGCGCCAAACTAATTAAATCACGTGACTAATTATTCAGACTGTGTGTCTGCCTATATTTACGATAGAAATTGTGATACCTGGTTATTACTCTCTAGTTCGATAGAGATCAGTCAAGCCTGGGATATTTAATGATAATCGTAACTGGAAGAAGAAAAAACATGCTTACAATAAGCGAGATTGAAGTATAAAATACACATTTTTTGTCAAAATACGATTACAGTCGGGTTTTGTCGTCCAGTGGTATTGTTGTACGTGATTGGATTTAAATTATAAATAAACTACGACATTATGTACACGGTCGCCTTTGAAACGGTGTTATTTAAAAGATAATTTCAAGTTAATGTGTTTCTCCACGTTAATGAGAACGTTGAGCTCTAATCTGAGACACGCTCTCTAAAAAAGGACAGAGTGTGCAATGTTACGCCAGTTCTGATTCTGCTCATACTTATAATATACCCCGTGTGACCGTGTTGGATGAAACGTGCGTTTGGTACACAGTACCTACCTATGGATTAATGGTTACAAGCCGGGATACAGCATTGAACGCGTAGCCGCGAAATATAAATCATGTTATATAATGCCTGGGGACCTATGGCGTTAAGATAGGAGACATCAGATCGGCACTTTCCACAATATACGATGCGGAGGAAGTTGCTGTATGTAGTTGCCATCGTTACCGCCATGTGCTGTTTATTGGTTAATTTTATTGGTAAGTTACAATATATGTAAATGGATGGTGGGGGGGGGGGGGGGGGGGGGGGGAAGGAGTATAACATAGCAAATAATGATTGGTTTATATTAATTCTTACAGGACCAAAATAAGTATTTTTTTTTTTTTTTTATTATTATGTTTATACACAAATAGTGAAGGAACACAAACTTTCCTTTGACCAGTAGCACAAATGCAAAGTATACTTATCTAGCTAAGCATACTTTGAGGAAGTAATCATTTATTTATCCCGAAATGCATTAGTTCATATAGAACTAGCAGAATTATTATACTGAATTTATTACATTATCACAGCCAAAATGGCTGTGATAATGTAATACATTCGGTATAATAAAAATTAATAAATGTATCCTTAAATTGAAAATCTCTCCCTCAAAGTGTACTTAGCAAGATAACTATACTTCGCAATTTTGGTGAAATATGCTACAGCACGTGTGCTTATAAATCACAGATTGATTAAAGCTAGTTTTCAGGCGAATGTTCGATTGACAGCAGTCTGACAAGGGCACACGCTAATCGCTATTCAGGGAATTTAGTGTTATATATTAGTATATTAGCGCATGCCCTGATCCAAGGATTTGTAATGTCTCTGTCTTTTTTCGGTGCATACCCCATCATTTAAACCAGCTAAAACGCACATACAGTTGTTTTATTATATATTATATTCATTACCTAGTAACGATACATCCTTCCACATTATTACAATTACCCTTGCTACTGATCGTACGTCTGTCTGTCTGTTTATTTTTGTAAGAGTTTCTCAAATCACACAGTACGTCCGTCCGTCTGTTTATTTTTGCAAGAATTTCTCAAATCAGCTATAATTTCTCTTTGCCTAAATCTAATATCTTCATATTGCCCACATGCATTACTTAGTAACGATACATCATTCCACCATAATACAATTACCCTCGCTACTGATCGTACGTCCGTCCGTCTGTCTGTTTATTTTTTTGGAAGTTTTTGTTTTCAATAACCTATAGGGTTTTCTATTTTTTACGAAAAATATCAAATGGGCCAATGAGAGCGTCTATTTATAGGTTATATAATACTAGTTATTATTCCAGTTCCGATTCGAAACCTACATTCATATTTATATAGAGGATCTTACGGAGCCCCGCAGGGGACGTAGAATTCTTTTTCTTTTATTAATTCGTTCCCACGAAATAACAATTCGTTCCCTCAATTTAGCAATTCGTTCCCACGAATTAACAGTTCGTTCCCTCAATTTAATAATTCGTTCCCACGAAATAACAATTCGTTCCCACGGGAACAAAATGTTATAACGTGGGAACGAATTGTTAATTTGAGCGAACGAATTGTTAAATTGAGGGAACGCCTTGTCATTTCGTGGGAACGAATTGTTAATACGAGCGAACGAATTGTTAAATTGAGGGAACGAATTGTCATTTCGTGGAAACGAATTGTTATATCGTGGGAACGAATTGTTAATTCGAGCGAACGAATTGTTAAATTGAGGGAACGAATTGTCATTCGTAGGAACGAATTGAACGATTTGTCATTTCGTGGGAACGAATTGTTAATTCGAGGGAACGAATAATTCGAGGGAACGAATTGGTAAATTGAGGGAACGAATTGTTATTTCGTGGGAACGAATTGTTATATCGTGGGAACGAATTGTTATTTCGTGGGAACGAATTGTTAATTCGAGGGAACAAATTGTTAAATTGAGGGACTCCGTAGGATCATACATGAGTGATGATTTAATATGACATTTATTAACCCTTTCAACCCTAAGGAACTGGAATGGACTGTGATATGCTAATGTTCCGACCAATCCAATGGTCACAAATTGATTTTCAGATTCGTCCATTTATGAAAAGGGGGTGTTTTTGTTCTAAGAAATATGAAAATTACTTGCAAAAAGTGCAGATCCTGATGAGACGACTCGTTACGAGCCGGCTCATCTGGATCTGCACTTTTTGCATAAACCGATATAGCTGGCTTTCGGGTTCAAAGGGTTAAACGAGTTTACTGATTTCATCCGAAACGAGCCTATGCCGAGTTTCTTATGAAATCAGACAACGAGTTTAATAAATGTCATATTAGATATCAACACTAATGCTAGATTTATTGCATCATAAACACAGCACAATACGTTGAAGCTGTAATGACCACCTAGCGTGTTTTCTGCCTCATTTGTACATTTATTAAACTAGTGTATTATGATTATTAATACACTGACGATGTTCTGCGCGGATGCGCATGCTGATCTGGGACTACGCGGATCGCAGTAGTAAGGTCCGTTACGCTGCTCGCAAACATTTCTAGATCTATTGTCTCAGCCGGCGAGCCATTTAGGAAACGTTCTATTGAGCATAGCGTATACATTTCAGACGATGACAAACGCACGCCTGTAACAAAGTTACGTCGATAATTGTATTCTCGGAAATAAATATTTACTGCGATATGTTTCCGGTAATTATATAGGCTGCTTCGATTCTTTCTGGGCAAGCACAATTGAGCCTGTATCCAATTGCGAAAGCAGTATATTCATATATGTGGCTGTGACTGGAGAAATGGGGCTTATGGGTTTTGCGAGAACTGTAGATCCAGATCAGCCTGTGCACTGTTCGCCAATCCACCAATGGAACACACGTCATGGTTATGTCAAGAAAAATAGTTCGTTGTCCGGCTTCAGGAGTGTGTTATTTGACCAGTAGCCGATTTCATCAAAATTGCACAGTATATTTATCTAGCAAAGTATACTTTCAGAGAGTAATCATTTATTTTTCCCGAGAAGCATTATGTCACATAGAACTAACGACTGCATATATTTGATGATTAAAAGTATGCAGAATTATTATACTGAATTTATTACAATATCACAGCAAAAATGGCTGTGATAATGTAATAAATTCAGTATAATAAAAATTAATTTCTCCCTCAAAGTATACTTTGCTAGATATGGATACTTTGCAATGTTGGTAAATCGGCTACAGGAGCTACACTGATCACAAATCACATACGACCCTTCTGTCCAGTCACAGCCGCGTTTCACAGCTGTCAGGGGGAGCGGGTCGGTTAACGAAATTAGCCAATGACATCACTTAACTGTAAGTATTTTGTCAAAATAACAGTTAATTAAAACATACCAGGATAACAATATGCATCATACTCGCGTGTGTTCGTGATTCAAAAGCACATGCACATGTACTGAACGCCTAGCGTACTCGCGCCACTACATGGGGCTCGCCCCTGACGCACCCCTCAATAGAAAATCCTGCGTACGGGCCTGGGTACATGTACATTACAGTCAGTCCCTCGTTTGGTGTTGCAGTTTGTATCTCGCGCAACGTCTTGGATGAAATGCTCCATTAGTTAAAATGCCCAATAGTCTCTTTTGGTGGAATAGACCTTTAACAAATAAGCAATTTAAAGCAATTCTAACTAAGCAATAATAAGCATATTTTAAGCCACGATCGTTGCTTAAAAATTACTTAGAATTACTGTAAAGTTTATTTGCTAAGCAAAAACACTTTATGCCGTAGAATCCCTATTTATAATATATATGCATTGTCACATACACTTGAGAAAAATATACCGATTCTAACTAGTGTCTCATTTTTTGTGTGTGTGTGTGTGTGTGTGTGCGTGTGTGTGCGTGCGTGCGTGCGTGCGTGCGTGTATTTATTGTTCAGCGAAGAACTGAAAGATTCACAAATTTAGTCGTCTGCACCTGTGCTATTCTGTCGTGCAGTATGCTAGAAATGGCAACTGTCAAACGATATGTATACGCAAACATAATTACATAAATCATATTTAAGTAAACATGAGATGAATTTGTCTATCGGTTGACGCGACGTATTGTAACCTAATCTTAACCATTCAATTACTTCGCCGCCTGTCCTGTAATGTGGCTAAGTTAATAACGCAGACCGCTAATACGGGCAGTCCGCGCTAGTACGGGAGCCCGCCTTGACACATAGCTAAGTTGATACCGTGGGCACGTCTGCGCAGGGCCGCCTGCTCTGTAATGTGGTTCAGTTTAATTTTGAACAGAAAACCGTTCAACCCATTTTTCTAATGCAGTATAATACAATATGCGTCCGCAACTAAACTAGATAGACTGTAGCACATCTCAGGCTCAGTCAGTCAAGCTGCTTGATTTCAAGTATTTTGAAATAACAATAAATTCCAATATTGGCAAAATTAGCGCAGGCGGTGGTGTATTAGAAGTAACGTCCTCATTCCCATATAGACTGCATGTCAACGTCAGCCAGTCAACTGCATGGCATGTTCCACCGTGCCAGTGCGAATGATTGCAGGTTCGGACTCGATATGTGCCATGTACGATTGTTTCAACCCTTAGAATGCTGGGAACGATAATTGTTGTCTGCTGTTGTTTATCTTTTGCCTTCTTTCTCTATAAAAACATGGTTTTACTGACAAAATTTAATTCAGCAGTGTAAGGATTAATAAAAACTCTCGTGCGTGGCACAGATCGAGCCCGAACCGTAAACAGCGGAAATGATATTGTGGCCTGCGGTTTTATATTTGTATCTGTTTTCTTTCTTAACAAAAACATTTGTTGACGATACATTTAAATCGTATACAATCACATCATTTCAAATCATGTTTCAATCGAAATAAATGGAAAATGAAAAACAGCAGACGACAAAATGTAAATCAGCAATGTAATGATTAAATAGCGAATAACAGCGTAACCTCGTTAAAGTTAATCATGTATCAGACAGTGTGACGTTACTGTGGTGAAACATATTTGAATTACGGTGATTAGTTTTTGTCGAACATTTTTTCCCGAAGGCAGCGTTTTGCACTTATACTGTAATTATAATTTGCTCTACCGTCTACGCCAATCGATGGTCAGTATATCGCGCTCCACTTATTTCACATTTTGCACGATTTAACCCCAGTAAGTTACATATTGCCAAACTCAATGACTACCTGTTTGACAGGAAATGGAAAATCAATACTAGGATGGGAGACTGCATTATAAGCCTGACTAATTATAAGTATATTATTGTTCACATATTGAACAACGCTCCCTTGCATATAATTTCTTGAACAATAACGTATACATGTACTTATACATTTCTTCTCATGGAGTAGTTGCGAACAATACCTCTTGAAATATACACGGGAGTAGATTGCAAGAGTTATCGTTCGCAATTACAATGGGAGGGGCGGGGGAGTGGGCGGGAATTACGAAGCAAAACAAATCCGGGAAGGGGTGGTGGTGTTAGACGGCGTCCATGATATCCAACCCGTCCAATCAGCTCTATAGAAAACACAGATTCCTCCCGCACCACATGTAATCGACAGACGTGCAATTCCTTGAGACGGGAACTCTAACATCGAGTTTTAAATATGTCCGAATCCCGTGCGATGCGGGGGTGGGGTGGGGGCTGTCTGTACTACTTCCTCTTCTCTGTCCTCCACCACACATACATTTATAGAAAATAAGTTTGTTTGCCCGTTACCACCTGATCCGAATTTCCAGCCCGGACTCAAACGTTTTTATTTGGTTTTCCAAACATTTGTGTTTTATTTTCGCGACCATCTTACGTTTTGCCAAAACATCCACAAATCGAAATACTACCGTTTAAATCCCGACAGGCCGCTGTATTGACTATCTCAACTAAAAATAAAATATTGGCCTACCTATGCCTAAAATACCGGATAGGTAAAGGGCAAACAGACATTATTATAATTTAGGACCTACATAAGGACAAGATTTAATTCGTGACTATTTACTCGCAACACTACCTGATAAAAATCGGTGCATCTTGTCTCTTGTGAATTCCATAATAATGAGACACGCCATCTGAGTTAGCACCTAAGAACATGTGAGATATCTCATGAAAAATATGTTCAATATTTTCCGTAAATTACATCGAAAGCTTGTGAAATTTTATAGCAAATTCGGGATTTTGCTATGAACATTTTGTCACCTTAAACTAAATATCACAGTTTCTGTAAATTGGTTTCATGAAAAATCGCACATGTCCTTAGGTACAAAGTCACATGGCGTGATTCAATTAATGGTCGTTCTTTTCTTTACCTGTCTTGTGTTTGCGATCGCCGGGCTGGCTGGTCAATGCATCATGATCATTTATAAGCAAGTCGCTTTGAAGGCCTTTGTAGATACCGTCTCACCGTGCTAGTCAGGTTGACGATTTTATTATCCCACCGTCTATTATGTTCACACTTTATATCAATACAACCGTGCCCTGTCTCCAGACCCATGGTTGGCAGGTGTTGAGCACACGATTAACGACTTAAAATTGACGTCTGCTGATTTGTTCTGTCTTTGCTTATTTTACAATTTATTTCACGATACATATGTTTTGGCAACAACGAGTACCGTCTCCGATGGAGACGATTCTCATGTGCTGTCCAAACAGTTGTGTTCCTTAAGAAATTAGATGAATGTAAACAAGCAGACGACAATATTTTCCCGTCTTGTTAAATTACTTGAAATATAGTCGTCTGCTGTTTTTAATTATTTTCAATTCTCGATAAAATATGTTTTGACAGCATATGAGACGATCCTCATCTGCTGCCAAACGAGTGTTTCCCTTAGGAAATCAGATGAATAAAAAAGCAGCAGACGACAATATTCCCGTGTCCCGTCTACGACTTAGGCCGTGGTTGTAAACATTCTTCGTGAGAGCCGATAGTCTCCGAACGTTATCCCGGTCTGTCTTCGGTAAGCCGTCGTTGACACCTCGGTGTAGATTGGTTGCGCTGATGAAAGGCGCGCGCACTCCAGGGAAGGACCGAGTGTCTCCGCATGTAGACGCGAGTGTAGCCGATCGTATCATGTCAACGTTGTTACTTCACTGTGCAACATGATTTCCGTGTTGTTCAAGTCAGGACCCTATTCTTATAATTGTGTATTTATATGTCTACGTTCAAGTTTGTGTAAACAATGAATAATCAGCTGTGCTAAAGGCACTGTCCCCATAGGCGGATCCAGGATTTAGGTCTAGTACGTAGCTTCTCAATAATTATTGTAAACTTTTCTAAAATACAATTCCTTTTTTTCTGCAATTTGTCTCATTTCTCATCAAAAGTATATGTTTTTGCCACTCAATCGAACTGTGTCGTCTCGAGTGGTAACAACATATAATTCGTGTGAGAAATAAGAACAAATATCAGATCTTTGCACGTAAAAAAATGTGTTAAAATCTAAACTCGTAGATTATCTCCTCGCACATACGGACGAACCGTGTCCTTTAAGTACCATTAACCATACTAGCTATCATTCTCAGACATGACGATGGGTCCGAGACAATGTACTTTACAACGTACTTTACGACATTTACAATATAATATTGACCAGTGTGCAACTTCACTCAGTTATAGATTACAGGTGAAAGTTACGGACCAAGTCTATAAATGCATTAAATATACAACTGGGACGAATGATGAAATGTATGTATGTACCTGATATACCTAACAGTATCAGTAATTTAAAAAAAAAAACAGTAACTCTTTTTTGCTTTCTTTTACAAGAGAATAATATCCGTAACTGAAAATAAAAACAATTAAAGACTCTTTTTAACTCTCAGTTATATTAAGGGATGTTCCCCTGTAACAGAGAGTAAAAACGGAGTCTTTAATCGTTTTTATTTTTTTAATTACTATCTGATGCATATGTTATGCATTTATTGGTCCATTACTTCCATCAGTGAGCAAGATTAGAACCAATTCGTAATAACAAACAATCAATTAAATACTCTTTTTTGTACCGTGCGTCTCTGTTATAAGGGATATTATTGTCCCTAAAAGCAGAGGGTAAACACAGAGTATTTAATTGCTTTTATTCGAGCGCTAGCGAAGAATTATACAACCAACATCCACATTTGAGGTATTCCAGACTTTATACAAATGAGATTATGTCGGTCGCAGGACATATTTTGCGGTTTAAACTTTTTAAAAACACGGGTCTTACGCCATAAAAATAGTTCTAAAAACTTAACTTGATCGCCCTTTCAGTGTGATAAATGTTTTGTTTGATTGTTTGTGCTAAGTTTATGTTATTGCACATGTTTCAGTAATCTATGGGTGCGATGACTTATTCGATTATTCGCGATTCGTAACTCCTTGGTTCGGTGCACGAATACAATCTTCAGAATAGGTCTCATAATAGACATCCATTTATAATTTTGGGTTTTCCAATACTCTATTTTTAACTCGCTGTTGTTGTTGTTTTTGCTGCTGTGAAATTACCGCGCTTATTTTTCGTGAAACGTTTTCCACTCTAGATTAATTATTAGTCTATATGTCATCCACAAACACATACTGCGAAGACTTTCAGGACGTTCAGTGCTTTGATTATGTTTTGTTACTGTCTGATACCTTTAGGTGTATTTAATGAATTTATAGACCTTGCTCCAACGCAGTCGGAGTTAACCAGTAGCCGATTTCACCAACATTGCAAAGTATACTTTGAGGGAGAAATTTTAAATTTAAGGATAAATTTATTAATTTTTATTATACTGAATTTATTACATTATCACAGACATTTTGTAATAATTCTGCATACTTTTAATCATCAAATATATGCAGTCGTTAGTTCTATATGAAATAATGCATTTCGGGGGAAATAAATGATTACTCCCTCAAAGTATACTTAGCTAGATAAGTATGCTTAGCAATTTTGGTGAAATCGACTACAGATCTGATTGCAATTGTCGAACGTTTTATTTTTTTGCTGACGGCTAAAATGTTATGGCGGATTGGCGAACAGTGTTGCACTGATTTTCATATTGAACAGTCCGGTTTAGTCAGATCGCGCTCCACTTATTACTTAACCATGACAATGCTGAATTAAATTGTGTCGTCTGCAGTTCTTTTTTTTCCATTTTGTTTGTTCATCATAAACATGTTTTGACAGCATTTTATGGAAATTATTCTAAAGTGCTGTCACTCAGACAATGTTTTTCTTATTCAGAAAGAAGATAACATATAAAACAGCAGGACGCGACAATTTTATGGGTAAACTACAAGCCAGGCATACAGGCGACTGACTCCCTTTGAATATTTCAAACACAGACTTTTGACATTCTACAAATGTGTTTTTGAATTCACGGGGACTATACTATGACAGATCTGTCGTACGAACCGAATTACATACACGAGGCGAGACGGACTGGCCCGTATGATTGTGTAGACTACTAGTAGACCCCATTAAATCATTAATGATACCAGGATATCATAACAAGATCACAAGATAATATGTAATTACTTTCGATTTACATTCAAGGATCGGTTCCCGCGCCTATCGGCGGCCAAACACCCATTAACGGCGACCCTAAGCCTGTTCTGACTGAGTTGGCGGAGCGATATCGCCCGCTTGTCTGGGAAAAGGGACCTAAGCACATGTTCGATAGTGTTGACGGTTTTAATTATCTTGTGAACATATGTATTCAAGTAGAGCTTGACTAAAACTGTTGTTAATCGAGGCACAAACCATGTTTGATTTACAGAACAGCAATTAAATTTACTACAGTGAAACCTCTCTAAACCCGACACAGGATCATGTTAGTTGTACTTAATTATTATATATTGCATTGTCATTCACCTCCAATGATAATGTCTGTTCATGATCGCAAATCATCCAGGCGTGTCTTGAAGTCTGTTTTACAGTGGAACTTCTCTAAACCGGACACCCTGGGGAAACCCCCAGGGTTTCCGGTTTAGAGAGGTTCCACTGTATTGCTATTTCCACGCGGGAGATCAGGCTGATCAGAGTCTACGCTGGTAACACACGTCGTAAGGTCTAGTATTTCTTTAACCAGTAGTCCGTCTATACGCATCAAACTAATTAACGTATTACCGTCTGTTTTGCACAGGGGGAAAACATTTAAATTAATCTAAGGTAAAAATGGAATAGACTATAGTAGTGTAAATGACACGCCATTGCAATATACACACGCTTTCTAAATTGGACTGACATGTAACGATCTGAAATCTGTACGTTAATTTACAATTGTGCAATTAGAAGGGCGATTCATTTGTCCAATTGTATGCTGAATTCGAAAATGCATTACGAAACAAAGATGATGAGCCGTTTTCCCGCACATTCAAGATGGCCACAGAAATGATAACAACATTGCATAAGTCACAAATACAGTAGTACCTATTGTGCCACAAGTGATCATTCAAAAACCAAGATGGCCGACACGCCAATTTTGCAACGATGAAGTTTTGATAAATACAGGAATGTAATTGCGTAATATTGGATCTTAGTAGTTTAGTACATACATGTTTGGTGCAATAACATAGTGAATTTGATAGGAATATTCTCAATACATACATTAATGGGATATTCGTAAACACCAGTCTCATTACGAATTATAGCTGTTGTTTTGGCACCCAACATCCATTGTAGCTCTTCAGTGCATGCATCTACCAGAAACAACTAGTTCAAGTAATGTTTACGCCTGGACATTGTATATGCCACATCATATTTCAGTACTTTGCTGCTTCAGAGTGTCCGTCCCTCATCCATCAGTCCCCGCCCCTCCACATATCCAGCAGTTAGTTATAAAATAACATAATTGCAGTACTTGTAGTACTTTGCTGCTTTCAGAGTGTCGGTGTCCGTGGCAGGGTCAAGTACACGCCGTGGATGATATGTGGCATCCCCAAGCCTTCCCCTGTGTAAACTGCACCTGTCAATTGGGCTCTACGGTAACTATACTTAGTTTGTAATTGTGTTCTTGTATTTCCGGGTCTTTGAACCAATTCCCATCCTTAAATATAAGATAACTAATATATATGTGTTTGTACTCCCGTTTGAAAAAAAACCCAGGACGTATGACGTATTTACCTAGTTGCGAACAGTAACTATTGAAATATACTCACGTACCGTTCGCGCGTTACTGTTCGCAACTAGTATTCGCAACTAGTATCACCTTGTACGGCCGGGCGCTCACAACTTGCTAATACTCCAGGCGATAACTCGAGCTCTACTTGACGTATCGCAACCAAATTTGCAACCAAATTTGCTACACAAGTTTAATTTAGCATGGCAAGACGAAGAACCCTATTGATTTTCAGTAAGGTATCTTCCTTTGTTGACTGTCATTGCCCTGACGAGCGTATATCGTGACATTCGACACTTTTGTCTTTTTTCTATAAAACTGATGGGGTCGTTAGACAAAATATAATTATTGTTATTCAATACGCGCGTTTGATCATCATATCCGCCAGGTACCGCTGAAATGAACAGTTGACTCGTTCAGCTGGTCATTTGGTCAACTGGTCCAATGTTGGACCATTTGACAAATACGATCGTAGATCAGGAAGGGGAGTTTGTCTGGACCACCTGTCGTCTCGAATGCCTCTGGTAGCTCAGGGATGTCGTTGATGCTGGTTGGCTCTGGTGGGGTGTTTCCACGCTTCAGACGTCGAACTGCGCGTTTGATAGTATCAGTTTTCCCCGCTGCTACTCTCACGCCAACTGGGTGCTGAGTGAGTTTGTCGGATATGAGTTGGCCAGGGTTTCCACGGTTGTTGGTGACATGTTGTTTTATGTCTTGCAGAACCTTCATTGCCGCGATAGCATACGCGTCGCTGTCGTGAGAGTGTGGTGTCGCTGAGCTGATCGTGGTAATCTGTAATAAAAATGAATTACAATGATATACCGATAAAAAAATGAAACGAGATATATTTTGATGAATGCATAGAATCAGTATGCTCTCTGAAAATAGTCATATATATATTAAATATAGCAATTTATACTAAATATATTTCATGAAATTACGCAGGTACCCAATAGTACAAAATTACAAGACGTGTCTGATATTTTCCAATAGTCACATTAGTACTATAATACAACCAACACGACTTGGAAGTTGTAAATTGTAACCATTGTCCGCTAACAAACTACATTTATATTTACCATTGAGTCAGTAGTAAGTGTCCCCTTGCAAGAGGCACTCTTGCGTTTGGAGCATTCCCAGTGGATAGTGGAGATACGGCTCTTCTTCTTAGTATACGAGTAACCCTCGTATAGTAGCTTCTCAGCCCCTCTAGTACTGGTAGTCAGTTCCATCGTGGTATGAGATTTGTAGTAATGCAGTAGACAATTCCATGGCTAATATACTGCATGAACCTTTAATTAGTTTCACTCAATTCTCACAAGTTTTTCACTTTAAGAATTACCATGTATTAAATCACATTATATCTAATTAAATAATGAACTCAGTATGTGTACACTTTAATCAACAATCAAAGACTTTTAACACCTCTCATGATATTAGTTCAAACTTTTGCTAATTATGTGAATGGATATCATTAGGTAATCAGTGTTTAAAGCTAATCAGTAATCACACCCAATGTACTTTGATGTCTTTGATAATTAAGTATCATGGTACACTTCATACAATACAACTTTTGCTAATTATGTGAATGGATATCATTAGGTAATCAGTGTTTAAAGCTAATCAGTAATCACACCCAATTTACTTTGATGTCTTTGATAATTAAGTATCATGGTACACTTCATACAATATGTCCTACCCTACATTTCGACTGGGGGGCAAATGTCCTAGCTGCCATTTCGACTGGGGGGCAAATGTCCTAGCTGCCATTTCCATTGGGGGGCAAATGTCCGCCCCTACATTTCGACTGGGGGGCAATTGTCCTAGCTGCCATTTCAACTGGGGGGCAAATGTCCACCCTGCCATTTTTGGACTGGGGGGCAAATGTCCGGGGGGCAAATGTCCATATCCCGACAAATACATGGTCTAGCGATTTAGTCGGCTATTCGTTTTAGCAGTACCTATGTAGCGGATGTGTTAATCAAAGTCGCGTATTGATTAACAACTTATCGGACTTTTGTTTCTAGATCACGACATATAGTATAGTTGACTACATGTCCCTTTCAATGTCTGGGGCCGTTTCACTAAACTTCGTACGACTAACATGTTCGTAAGTGTAAAATTATGATAGTCTGTAAACTTCACATTAACAATGTGTTCTTGTAAACAATTATTGGATTTACATTTATTGAGCATAGGCTGCATATGCAGCCTATGCTCAATAAATGTAAATACATCAATTGAAATTTACAGACTATTCTAAATCTTCACTTACGAACATTTTAGTCGTATGAAACGGGGCCCTGGTTCTTATGATATACGATTTACATTGATTTGCTAGACAGCTTACGCAATATTTAAAACTTCCAGTCCTGAATTTGACATAAATCATAGAAACATCACACGTATAAGTTAATGCTCACATAGTGCATTTTTAAGGAATTAAATGCGAGGGAGCGCCAGCGACCGCAGCAATTAGTTCCTGAAAAGTCCAATATGTAAACAATAAGTATAATTTATTGTTCATTAAAAGCGAAGGAGCGTTAGCGACCACAGCATTTAGTTCCTTAAAAATACAATATATGAACAATAACATACTTATAATTAGCCAGGTGTGTAATGCAGTCTTCCATCTGAGTTTTGATTTTACATTTCCTGTCAAACCGGTAGTCATTAAATTTGGTTATGTGTTGTGTATTTAAAGGTACATGCCCACTCAGTAGGCACACAATGTTCTTTATATCAGGTACATTATCTGAGACATTTTCTGGTAAAATAAACTTTCATTCACCATTACCCCACGTATTGATTTGCATTATTATACAATTCATATCAGACGTAAATTTCCACACTGATATCAGGGGTGATAACCGTGTTTCCTTAAAATGTTAACGGACATTACTATGTATTATCTCTATTTATTTTGTGTTATTGTTATAGGTGACGAATTTAATTAACATAAATAATTAAAAAATATCCGTCATGCCACATTTGCATATGAAAATAGCATAATACCACAGCGAGTTACTATCAGTAAAATAAATATTACTAAATGATTATATCTGTATAGCGGGCACTCGTGAATTTTAGAACTGGTGGAATAGTGAGACACTTATACACATATTTAATTATTATGAAGAACAGTTTGTGTCTACTGAGTATGTACCTTTAACTTATTGGGGTTAAATATTGCAATGTGTGACATAAGTGGAGCTCGATACAGCCCAGCGATCGGCTAAGAAATTGTAATATGCTCAGGGGCTGCCAGAGGTGCAGTGCCGAAACACGGCATGCCCGAAGTTGACGTGCGATAAACCACAGATTGATCCTGAGAGATGCTGCCCCTACTGTGAAGGTAAATATAGATGGCCATATTACATACGCACGTTCGTTTCACATTTAAACACAATACGACACAATACGTCAATAAACAATCTACGTACGAATCAAATATAATGTTCGACAATGTCCAGCCGTGGGCAAACGTTTGCCGTGGCACGAGGGAACTGTTTGAACCCCAAGGCCGTCGGAAATATCGTGCAATTTCAGCATTTATGATCTGGTCCATTCAAACAGCTGATTTGCTCATACATCAAGGTGTATGATCACGTTATACTAACAACAACAACAAGTACCGATTCAAAGAACGTATTCTTTTATAGTGTCATTATTACGTAACGGATTTTGATGAAATATGGCGCATCAAACGTGTCTTGTTAAGCTGCATTTGGTGGTCTCTGTATTTTCGCCCAAACTTCTGTCGTTTTTGAAGACGCGTTTGCTATTCCATATTTCATCAAAATCCGTTGCATATTAAGAAAAATATCAAATAATACTTACTTTGGAGTGGGCGACATTGTTGTTGTTGTAACCACGTGATCATGCCCCTTGTACATATTACGGGGCCGCAGTACACGTCGCGCGATGCAGCCACATCAATAGCCATAGTCGAGCAGCACGTGCTGTACGTTTGAACAAGGCTGTGAGCGGTGTCAAACAACGGTAGTCATGTAACAATATGTACATGTAGTAGAATTAATAAATGTCCTTGAATTTGATCCGATATACATTGTAATAATCCATCCTTAAGGATTCACATCTGGATGCAAGAGATCCGGTGTATGGGCGGATTCAGGGGGATGGGCGGACCCGGCGCCCCCCCTAAAATTCGCCGAGTAAAGATCTTCCCCCCCCCCCCCCCCACTAAAATTCGCCGAGTAAAGATTTTTTACAAGTTACAAGGCACGTTTCATGCCAAGTGCCATGTATTCCGTGCATTTTTCTGTCGTTTTCTTATTGTTTTCAATAAAAAATCATGTCTAAACATACTGTGACAGTGTCAATATGTTTGCTCCAAAATGCGGCAGAACGCAGGAAATGCGATGTAGATTTCCAGAATGTTCCGGGAGGGAATGCCCCCGGACCCCCCTAGCGCTATCTCGAGCTCTGCTCGGGCGACTATTTTGCAATACTATAGTCAAGTATTGCAAAATAGTTATGCCCCCCCCCCCCCCCCCCCCTAACCCGAAATCCTGGATCCGCGCCTGTATATGTATGGTGCGTGGCATCGGACAAGAACACTGTATTTCAGGTTTTATTGTAATTTAGTGCTGGATGTACAGTACTCGCCGCATACATGTGTATGACGGGTAACTACGGTGTAGCCCCGGGTTTACGGATAATTACTGCATGTGTAGCCTCGGGTTTACGGGTAACTACCGTGTAGCCTCGGGTTTACGGATAATTACTGCATGTGTAGCCTCGGGTTTACGGGTAACTACCATGTAGCCTCGGGTTTATCGGTTACTGCCGTGTAGCCCCGGGTTTACGGGTACCTACCGGGTTGTCCCGAGTTTAGACAGCGAGCGTCAACGTGCGCTCCTATTTTATCTAGATATTCCCAACATTCCTCCTACAGTACCGACAGAGGGCGCCAGTGATCGCGGCCCGGAGCGGGCGGGCTGCGTCACGGCGGAAGGCACGTATCGAGACGGCGATATATACACCTCCAACTCCACGGGCATCCGACCCACGTCCGCCGACCAGTGCATCGTTTGTATATGTCAGGTACGTATACGTTATCCATTGTCTCCATACGCCCACTCCAAAGTAAGTATTATTTGATATTTTCCTTTATGTGCAACGGATTTTGATGAAATATGGCGCAGCAAACACGTCTTCATGAGCTGCGTTTGGTGGTCTATGGAGTTTGGCACAGACTTATGTCGTTTTTGCGAAGAATCGATTTCCGTGTCGGAGACACGGACATAAATCGATTCTTCGCAACAACGAAAGAAGTTTGGCCGAAAATACAGAGACCACCAAATGCAGCTTGACAAGACGCGTGTGATGCGCCATATTTCATCAAAATCCGTTACATAATAAGGACACTATAACAGAATACGTACTTTGAATCGGTACTTGTTGTTGTTGTTAGTACCACGTGATCATACACCTTGATACGAGGACCATTCCAATACTTAACCAAATTCGAGTCATATATTATGATACATGTAGTACGCTACCGCCTGCACTAATCTTGCCAATATTTGCAATATTTGAATTTTATTTTTATTTAAAAATAATATTGTGCTTGAAATAAAGCAGCTGGAGTGGCTGATTTCTGATTTATGCTGCGTTTACTGTGTGTTACAGGACGGCGAGTCGCTATGTCACCTGAAGACGTGTATTATGCCTAGGTCATGTACCACTCTGGTTACCACGGCAACCGATGACTGCTGTCCAGTATGCGCAGGTATGTCGTATAGCATGTCAAATGCACAACAGCCCCACGAGCCATGGTTTGTATGAACATGCTAGTGTAGGTTCCTCACCTCTAGTTGTCTCGCTAGTTCTACATTTGAATACAAACACCACTGCCTGTGTCAATCTTTCCAACAAATCTCAACTCGCAATCAAGCAGTTTGATTGGCTGAACCTGAGCTGTAACACAACTGAGGTTCAGCCAATCTAGCAGCTTGATTTCAAGCACAATAGTGAAGTATTTTGAAATAAAAATAAATTCAAATATTGACAAGATTAGCCTGTGGTGGTGTTTACCGTCTCATTTGCTATATGTAGATACATATAATCAGACATCAATGAAGTCAACATACCAGGGGCCTATTTCACCAACATTGCAAAGTATACTTTTCTAGCAAAGTATACTTTGGGGGAGAACTTTTCAATTTAAGGATAAATTTATTAATTTTTATTATACTGAATTTATTACATTATCACAGCCATTTTGTTAGTCGTTAGTTCTGTATGAAATAATGCAGTTCTGTGAAAATAAATGATTATTCCCACAAAGTATACTTTGCTAGACAAGTATACTTGGCAATGTTGGTGAAATAGTCTACGGGTATTATATCCTGACACAGTTGCACAGACTTCATTTCGACCATGTATTTGTACACGAAAGAGAAGCCTCGCTACATAAACGATATCACACGAGCAAATGAATTATCATCAATGAAAACTAATCACGACAAATACAAATAAAAGCACGTAGAACCACACGACAATTTAAACTGACATAATGGTACCAACCTGGAACGGTCACTGTACAAACGCCCCCACTGTTAACTTAAATAGGTTTAATTGACGCCATAAACATCCCGCTTACTTTGTCGCCATGTGTCAGAAAGAATATAACAAGCCAAGTATGACATCAATAGAAACCAATTATACAGCAAACGACAACGAAGCAATCCCTAATATATAAATGTAGTTTTCTCTAATCTAATAACAAGAATGATTTCTATCAGTTATAAACTTACAGCTTCTTACGTTGTTGTACGCGTAATAACCATTTCACACTCATACATCCAGAATGTTTCAGCCGATGTAACCGATAAATGAACGGAGCGGGATATTTCAACTTACCAGTACATGTGCTATTACACATGCATCAGAGATGTTTCAATTGGCCAGTGGAAATGAAGGGGTCGGTGTAAGAAGGGGACTATTCCTTATGGACTTAGCCCCCTTTTTCCACCGACCCCTTCAAATATTACAGATGTAACACAGATCAGGTGGGATGACCCGGAACTATCTCAAAACAAAGCTGTTATAGACGCACACCTAAGTGAAGCTGGTAGGTTATCCACCTGTCACTCTTGTATACTCACGTCGTATTCTCCTGGTTGTGGAAATGGCACATTGTCGCACATGCATATCCCGACACATCGTATCACATGTATATCCTGACACTTCGTATCACATGTATATCCAGACAGGTCATATCATATGTTTATCCCGACACGTCGTATCACATGTATATCCCGACATGTCGTGTCACATGTATATCCCGACATGTCGTATCACATGTATATCCCGACACTTCATATCATATGTATATCCCGACAGGACGTATCACATGTATATCCCGACACATCGTATCACCCTGATACGTCGTATCGATATGTATATCCCTACACGTGGCATTCTTCTGATATTTGAAATGTTTCTTACTGCACTTTGTATCACCGGTCTTACATTCAGGCCTACTGTATTAACATCTGAAAACAATGGCGAATTGTATCACATACATCATTATGAACGCTATATAGTATTGCCTCCTAGTTTATTTGTGTCAATATGTCAAATGGTGTCAATTGATAACATTACATTGAGGTTGAAGCAAAGGAAACTGGACTGATGTTGATACCTCATTTACATTAAATCTTAGTCTGGCCAATGTTTGATGTAAAAACTTATCTAACCTATTTCAAATGTTCATGTTTCAGATTTTTAGATAGAACAGAACGTATAATGTTACGGTCGAATTGTTATACGTGAGAATGGTATATTTAAATTGAAAGTTGTGACACGATAGAAATTCTAAGTCTCAGATATCTCTATTAAGACATGATTGACATTTTCTTGCCCGTTATATGTAATCATTTTAATGGACATACGTGTCTATGATATATATTTTATTTTAGTAAACGTGCAATTGTATCTGTGATGTCATCTGGTACAACATACACATTCGGTTAACCAGATGAGACATTGGTAAAGTTAACAATGTATTTGTTTCCACACAAGGAAGTTGGATAGGGTACAGAAAGACATAACCCCACAAGTAACGAATGCATACTGGACATTTATCTACCCATTTCAACGAAGCATACTTTCTAGTTAGCTCGACAATTTGTTAAACAATTTCTGAAAATGTGCGAATAACTCTTTGGTAAATGGAGCAAATGCCAATAGAATTCTCTTTATCACAAGTCGGATTTGGTGATGACTTAATTACATGCACCTTTCATGTTATGGAAGTATCACATCATCATTGATAACGAAACCTAAATCATTAGTGTCGGCCTTGATGATTTATTCATCATAAGGCGAAAGCTATTGAGGCGTAGTTGGGTTAACACATCATGTATGTGATTCAAATAATTGGAATAAACCAACTACATGTATCATCCAGATCAGGTAAAATTGCTCAAGCCGTTCAAAGTCAGACTCTTTAATTCTTTATTGCAGGAGCAGTATACAATCCAAAAGGCATTACATTAAATCGGAATAGCCCTCCATTACAAGTGAATGGTTAAAGGAAACCTGTATCACTTTCTTCCAACAACACATGTCAATAGCAACTTTTCGATCAAGGGAAGTGAAATATTGAGCCTTACCAAGGTGTGCCAAGATTTCATCAATTAATAGTAGTGTATAGCTATATTTTGTTGTTACTTTGCTTCTAAAATGTCATGAAATCAACGCAATACCGTTTGTACTAATCAGGACTTTCGTCCCGATATTGCTTCAGATAATCACCTGAATGGATTCATTACTTAAATGTTTCCTTCCCGAAACATCTCGAAACATGGTGATGTATTTGCCCCGACTGTTGTACGCTATATGATATTGCCTCCGAGTTTATTTGTGTCAATATGTAAAATGGTGTCAATTGATAACACTACATTGAGGTTGAAGTAGGTAAACCCAAACTTTGACTTCCCTAATCAGCCTCTTTCCATCAATCTTTTTCCCCCCGCTATTGCGGGGATTCAAGGTTACAGTTTCTATCAATTATCGCACCAGATTGTCCACGGTCTGTGCGTCGACGAAACAGTTTCACCAATTCTGGATACATCCGAGAACACGGCAACTAAAACATTCACACATATTCCGCTTTGACTGAACACCGGGCCGGTTGAAGTGTTGAATTGCACCAACAGCACTGTGTGATAGTTCACACTGATTATACATATTATATCTTTATAGTTACATATACACCATATGCCAACATCGTGTAGTCGAATCTAATTAATATAAAGTCTCTCTTTCTTCACGTTTTCACAATATCTACACCAAACGTGTATTATATAGAGAATAGTAGGTTAGTGCCGTGAATGGGAAACAATATCTGGCCAGGCTCAGGAAACGGGATGGGCGAGGCTCTGCCGAGCACATCCCGTTTCGGTGCTGCGCCAGATACTTTTTCCATTCACGGCACTAACCTACTATTCTATATATCCCGTCAACACCTACAAATGGCTGTAAAATGGAAAATAGTATTGACTGGATATAAAAAATGTTTCACGGCACCGTGTTTCACGGCACATACGCACTGTGTTGACGGGATAAAGCCATGTATTCATCAAACTGTTAATCGTGTAGACCCTTTCTGACTCACATGGCAATATGGTGCACTGTATACAACTTCTCACGGGATTGTTCTGTACACTATAGGAATGAATGGCCTTTTTGTGGAATTTATCGGGGTATAAACTTGGAAAAGTCGCGGGAATACTGGACGAAGGCCGGAAGGCCTCGTCCAGTATTCCCGCGACTTTTCCAAGTTTATATCCCCGATAAATTAATAAAAAAGGCCATTCATTCCTTATAATTCCAGCATTTGAAATAAATTCATAAACAAAATGTGTTTATTTTCCGTTTTCTTAAGAATTATTTTAACTTCGCCTCACCGTTACGGAAAGTAGTTCGGCGTGGGAGTTTACTGGGATACAAATTTTAGACAGAGACTTGCTACATATCAAATGTTAGGGAATTGTGTAAATATTTTTGTGCTGGAATTATTGTCTTTTTACGACTGATTTTCATACACTTCACGCGTGATTGATACTTCACCAGTATGGAAGAGCACGAATTTGGCTAGGCTCGTATCCAGTGCGAAAGTATACATTTAGGTGCACTGACAGGATAGTACTCACGGAAATAGATGGAATAATTGCATATCTGCATATTCGAACAGAATTTAGTTAGTCCCATGAGTTTGGGATGAACAGTTATAATTATATAGTTGCATAGACAAACTAATTTCTTGTTTAATACTGCTATGTCAGTTCTGGATTTGTAATATTGTCCTTATTTTTATCATTCAATATGTTTATATTTTTGAATAGCAATCAATCAATATCCCTTAATTGGTGTGCTATATACGTACAATGTTTATTCAATTATTTGATTCCCAGATGCTTTAAAGGAGGTTATTTGTCTCTGTTTGTATTATAAATAGCTATGTTTTAATTCCAGATTGCCTCGACAGTGGCGGGATTAAACATAACGGCACCACGTGGCATCCTACGATCGCGTCCATTGGCCAGATTGAATGCATATCTTGTAGTTGTTTGGTAAGCCATGTTATTATACATTCCTCAAGTCAGAGTCACACTTAACGATTTATGATTGTCAATACATCTATATTTCACTTACAGCGAGCTGTCCGTTTTAACTTTCAGTTACAAAAGTATTTAAGGCTGTTTTATAATCGTTGAGGTTGAATAGGTGTATAGTTACATGTGCATATTTGTGTTTTATTAAATCAGCACGAGTATTGCAAATGAGTATCGGTGAACATTAATTCTCATATGTATACAATAGTGCATGTTCCTCATGTGCTTCTTCTTTTCTTTACATAAGCAAGTTGAAAGTTCATAGGAATATTCTCTATGAGACGGATAACATGTGACAGGAAAAACTAAGATCGGAGTAACTGGTCTAGAGCACTCCATGAGCTATATATATTGTAATCCAACACAGAATTATTATCAACAGAAAAAAACCCATACAACACAATGCCTTTAATTAACCGCCCCGTTATGAATATTCAGGTAACTATTCAAACGGACAAGTGATTTTGAAAGCACCATGTACTGTACTTATATTGTAGAACGGGAAGATAACATGTCAAAAGCACTGTGCGCCGGTACGTAAACCGCCTTGCCACTATCACAAAGACTCTAGCGATGAATGCTGCAAGCCATGTCCGGAACACAGTAAAACGGAACAACAAACTGCGAAAATGAGAACTAAAAAGAATGGTAGAAAAGGGAAGAAAGGACACAAGAAAGGCAAAGATAGGAAAAAGTGTCGGGGAAACGATTCAAAGGGATCAGCAGGTGACTGCACGTAATAGTTTGTACACAGCCGCCTGTGCTAATTTTTCCTAGATGTCAACGTTTCTGAACATATATTGGCAATCTCAGCTCGCAATCAAGAGGCTCAGCCAATAAAACTGCTTGATTTCAAGCACAATATTCAAGTACATGTATTTTTAGATAAAAACAGATTCGAATATTGGCAAGGTTAGCGCAGGCGGTGGTGTATTTTAAGTGCCTCAGCTAAATACAATGCATAGTTCCTACAGCTATGGTTTAGAGAGGCTTCAAATATAAGCGCAGTCCAAACAATGTTTACATTTGTATGTTGTGTTGGTATAATTGTGTCCAGCTTACATTTAATTTTCCTTAAGCCGCTGCTAGGAGCCGTTTGCAACATGCATTGGCACAGTTCGTGATGCAAATGAACACGTGACATAAAACCACGCATGCCATTATATTGAGACAATCCATGTGAATTTGTACCTACGAAGATGTGCGATGTTTCATGACAATTATTTACAGAAACTCTGATATTTTCTGTAAATTACTTCAAAAGTTAACGAAATTATCAGAGCAAATGTGGACATTTCGGCAAGCCTCGGAATTCCTATGTGTTTCATAGCCTTACCTGGTAAACTTCATATCAAATTACACAAGCCTGGTATTCTCTATATTTTATCAGTCAGAACGTATTCGGTGAATATACAAAGCTCGCATAAACAATACTTTCAGGCAAAACGCGCTGTAAACCACGACGCGGGAAACAGCACCGTCGCAAAAAGGTTACTCCTACACCTAGCGGCGCGCCCGTCCCCCCTCCCACAACATCCAGGTCACCCCCGGGCGTCGATTTGAATAACCTGTGTATCCGCAAAAGGAGTAAATACCTGGTATACAAGGCTATCAGTGATTCGGATTTCTTCATTGGTTTCGACGACCTGGCAGAGAATACAGTAGAGGTTTACAGGTGGAATATAGAAACAGGTAATGGTCTTCAGGTGTGATAATTGAGACAGGTAAATATTTACAGATGTAATATTTAATTATTCGCGAGTAGATGTTTTCAATTTGTATATAGACGCATGTACAGTTCAATGACCTGTATCTGTTTGTATATATAATATAGAGAAATGTATTGGTTTTATCCTTGAATAACAGTTTTCAATGATTGTGTATAGTATTTATGTATCTCCAGTTTTCAAGGATAGTATTTATGTCTCTGCTGTTTTTGATAAATCTATTTATAAATAGAGTATACGTATGGTCATGATCTCTATAATATGCCCTAACGATTTTGCGGTATGGGCCGTATAGTATGTAGCCTACCACACATCCAACTACCACACATCCATGCTGCCCTTAATATGACTTTGACCTTTTGGCCTTCACAGCTTTCCTTAATACTTACACGTTTTGGTAAACGTTTGCCGGAGTTTCTCAATTCTGTCATAATTTCTATGTCCTTGAAGGAGTACAGTTTGTACTTTCAAATTTCAGTAAATCATACTTATGCACAAATGCTACACTTCCATGATGCCCTGAATATGACATTAACATCTTGACACTTAGCATTTGCGGGTAAGAAATTTGCTGGAGTTTCTCAATTCTGTCATAACTTCTACATCCCTTGAAAGATATTTATTAAATGAATTCCCTTTTTCAATATAATTGAGGCTAAAACGTTCAATTAATAGCATATTAAATCAGCAGAAACTACATTGTATATTTATTGCACAAACACATCATACAGTAATGCTGTGCTGATATCCCAACGTGTTTTCCATGGTGAACTTATTTGTACAGTATTATGCTACTGTATGGGGGTGCTTAAACACTATACTGTGTTATAACATTGCAAATACTCATTTATGCAATATACCACATTGTTTCTTTCAGGTGAGAATGGGAGGAGTCTGGTGACATACACTAAGCCAGAAATTGTGATAGCGACAGACTTCCGGCGGAAGATCAACAACACTAACGTCGTCGGCACAACAGGTACCAGTAAGTACCAACAAATATACAATACCACTTGGGTATAGCACAGAGATATACAGGCGATGGAGATAGTGTGTTGTATTATCAACAAATTTCACTCCACAGTGTCTACGGAATGAAGTTTGTTGACAATATAATTTCGCTTACAGGTTGTGGCATGCTGTTTGTTGTTAACAATACGCTTTCGCTTGCGGATTGGGGAATTAAGTTTATTTTTGAGATTGTGTGATGCAGTTTGTTGACAAGCTACTTTCTGCACATACTCACTGTGAACTTGAGTTTGTTGACAATCTACGCTTTCAGATTGATGAATGCTGTTTGTTGTTAACAATACGCTTTCGCTTGAAGACTGGGGAATTCAGTTTATTCTTGAGATTGTGTGATGACGTTTGTTGATAAGCTGCTTTCTGCACAGACTCGCTGCGAACTGGAGTTTGTGGACAATTTACTATGATGCACAGATTGTGGAATGGAGTTTGTTGACAATCTTCTTTCTGCACAGACTTTGGGATCGCGTTTTTTTTTCTTCACAATATACTTTCTTCTCATACTGTGAATATACGGTTGTTGATTAGTTGTGAACGGTAACTCTTGCAATCTACTCCCGTACCGTCCGTAGCTAGAGTTATGATTCCACTCATCGGGTTCCTCTGCAGAATAGCGAATCAGTTGTGACGTACTTGAGATATTTTCCATCTGAACAAAATATTAGTATAATAAAAGTAATACAAACTAATAATTCTGAAACAATTTTTACCATTGTAGTAGGTTTAGAAAATTATGTTTTGTTTCTACAGAAAATGGACCCCCTCTTAACTTTTACATATTGAATTTGGCTGCCACTGACTGGGTCACTTGTTGATTCTAGCTTAAATTTACTTTATCAGGTCATCTGCATATGTAAATGTATGTCATAATTACTTGAATATGTTATTTTCATAATATTAACACTCATTTCAGTTAAAAAATATAGAAAATTTTCAAAACTAACTGCTAAAGTGCGAATCAGATCTGATTCGCTATTCAACAGAGGAATCACATGAGTGGAATTATAGTAACTCTGGCAACGGACGGTACGAGGATAGATATATTGCAAGAGTTGCCGTTCGCAGCGCAGCTAGTTGTTGACATCTACTGTCTGCTCAGGATGTGGCCATGTAATGAAGTTTGTTGACAATTTACTTTCTGCACATACTTTGGAATCGCATTTTATTCACGATATATGCTTAATGCTCAGGCTGTGGAATGACGTTTGTTGACCATCTACTTTCTGCACAGACATTGGAATTGCGTGTTTTTTTCCACAATATACTGTCTGCACAGGCTGTGGAATGAAGATTGTTCACAATATACAAACTGAACTGACTTTGGAATAAAGTTTGTTGACAATCTACTTTCTGCACAGACTTAATATCCCATGGCAGTAAATTGACTATCGCAGTGCACATAACTGCATGGTGAGGTATTGTTGGATTGGGAATAAACGGTGATAATTCCAGCACAAAAATATTTACACAATTCCCTAACATTTGATTGGCGCGTATATCCCAATAAACTCCCACACTAAACTACTTTCCGTAACCGTGAGGCGCAGGTAAAATAATTCTTAACAAAGCGGAAAATAAACACATTTTCTTGATGAATTTATTTCAAATGCTGGAATTATAAGGAATGAATGACCTTTTTGTGGAATTTATCGGGGATATAAACTTGGAAAAGTCGCGGGAATACTGTACGAGGCCTTCCGGCCTTCGTCCAGTATTCCCGCGACTTTTCCAAGTTTATACCCCAATAAATTGCACAAAAAAGCCATTAATTCCTATAATGTTAGTTTGGTGTATATATATCTTTGCATGCTGGGAAATGTTTAGGTTATAAATAGTTCAAAAATAGCGGATAAGAAATCATCATATTTTCTTTTATTTCTCCCTGTACATATCATTGGAAATGATTCTAAAATGTTGCCAAAGCATGTTTTTGATGAGAATTATTGAAGAAAATAAATAAATAGCGGACGACACCATTTAATTCAGCACTAACCTCCCTATAACAGCCACCTCTCTACAACAGCCAGTTTTGAGTCTTCCCATGGGTGGCTGTTGTAGAGAGGTTTCACTGTACTCCTAATTTGTTTTGTGGATATTTTCACCGCTAGCATGCAAAGAGATATATATGAGTAAAATGTAACGTATTCTTCTATTTCTGATTCAAATATTAACAGCTATGGTTAGCCAACGAGCTATGTAAACCATTCATTTAACCTGTAGCCTATTTCATCAACATTGCAAAGTATACTTTTCTAGCAAAGTATACTTTGAGGGAGAACTTTTCAATTTAAGGATAAATTTATTAATTTTTATTATACTGAATTTATTACATTATCACAGCCATTTTGGCTGTGACAATGTAATACATTCATTATAATAAGTCTGCATGCTTTTAACCATCAACTATATGCAGTCGTTAGTTCTATACGAAATAATGCATTTCAGGAAAAATAAATGATTACTCCCTCTTACTTTGCTAGAAAAGTATACTTTGCAATGTTGGTGAAATAAGCTACAGCTCGTTCGCTGAACACAACTGTTTAACCCTTTCAACCCTAAGGAACTGGAATGGACTGTGATATGCTAATTTTCCGACCAATCCAATGGTCACAAAATGATTTTCAGATTCGTCCATTTATGAAAAGGGGGTGTTTTTTGTTCTAAGAAATATGAAAATTACTTGCAAAAAGTGCAGATCCTGATGAGACGGCTCATCTGGATCTGCACTGTTTGCATAAACCGCTATAGCGGGCTTTCGGGTTCAAAGGGTTAAGATTTGAATCAGAGATAACAGGATAATGGATAACTACAATAAAATAATGAAACCAAATATATTAAGAAATATAGCATGGGTACAACGGTGTTGTGTCAACTCATCTGCTATCTGTAACTCCGTACATATATATCATCTTATCATTTCAGAGCACTACAAAAGGTTTAAGCGCCGTTTGAAAGACAAACTCCAGAAGTGCAGCGACTCCTGTGACCCTGAACTATTTATTAAAATACTTAAACGAGTCAAGGTGCGCTTGTTGAAATTCGGCGACAGTTGCAGATCTTAGTGCCAGTGATAATGTACAGTGTGCGAGTCTGCGATAAAGTGTTATTTGACACATATGAGCATAGCTTTGCAGTTTACAGACACGTATGGGAACTATGACATTAATTAGTGCCAACAATAAGACTATGCGTGTATTCGTGAGTTGAAGCCGTGTCTGGCATGTTGACAGTACTTACAACCAGTGAATGATGTGTGTTGCTTGTTCTCATAATTTTGTGCTTTTGTGCATTGTCGTTTTTGTTTGTTTTGTTTGTTTGCTGTGTTAAAACGCATTTTAAAAGATTATATTAAAACGTAAATTAGGTCACAATAATGTAGGGTATCAACAGTTTAACTTTTCCATTCAGTGCTCAAACAATCATTTGCTTTTCCTTTCACGAAGATGCATTACAATGAAAATAACCCGAACGTTCTGTTTATAACGCGGGGCGACCTGCGTTACAGACAGATAATTCGGGTTACAATGAAAACTGTTCATGGTTAGAACAAAATAAACATTTGTTATGACGTGTGCGACCAGCATGGCCCCTGATCACGCAATCTGACCTGGGGCTTCGCTTGTCGTCAATCAATCATTCGAGCTATATTATGTTACTGAATCACGTTTATTTATCAGTCTATTGATTTGATTACATATACATGTAATGATAATGTTCTTTATTACATATCTCACGTAGATTTGTACAGGACGGACTGGACATTATTTGTCCTATTTCTAGGGCCAGAATTAGAAAGTGATATTCTAACTATTTATTACAATATTCACTCGAAGCTATTAAATACTTGGGACTACTTTTACTACAAATTCCCATGCATATGCATATCCATAGTCTTGACCTAGATATATTGTAAATCTAAAGTGTACAACGTTGTACTACATTCAACCAGCATAGTGCAATGTCCATGTATACTGTCACAATTTTCAGAATATAATAAATAAAACATTATGATTATGGGATAAATTAAATATTTTCATATCGTAATTACTGGTATATTATATTTATCAAAATGCATGCTGTTCTTATCTACAATATATGATGGTTTTACAGCTAAGTGTATTGTCTAATTCTCGCGTTGGGGAATCTAATATGGTTCAAATTCCCGATTAAATGGACTGCGTATATTGCATAAAACCACCAGCAGGGGCATGTTTGTATATACGATACCCTCACTCTGGAATATGTTGGTTCTCTATCCTGTGAATAGTATAAATGTCTAATTTCCGCTGTATGAAAGCCATCCAACCCGGGCGGGCGGAGAAGACATTGAATGGTGTATTCGTAGATAGTATGTGAAACAATTACAAAATATACAGTATATGTGTGCTGTTGGTATTCCTAGCCCTCCAGGGTGAAACAAGGGCATCGTTATTACGAGGCTAATATCCTTGGCGTTGCTGGCAGCCTTGATAAAAAACGTTAACGCATTTGCCATACAAACACGGTCAACATAAGTCCTCAGTGACCTTGATCTTGGGTAGTCGGACGTTGGTCATATGCAAAAGCACCATGCATAGACACACACTTTGGCCAGATATTGTCAAAATCGGTGAAGCGGCTCATAAGTTATTGAAAAATGAAGAGTGTTACTGACGTAGGCACCAAGCACGTACGTGCGTACATGGACTAACGCTACATCCCCTTTTGCCTATCGGCGATGGGATAATTAACCCGAATGTTCTGCCTGTAACGGTATACGGAAATCCCCCACCCCCCCCCCCCCCGGACAAAACCCCTCCTAGTATTTTAATGTTAGAGTGAAATAAGAACAATGAATAGAATAAAAATACGGAAATCTGGAAGCCACGGCTACCGTTGATCCAGAAAACAGAACGTCAAATACTAAATGAGCAGCTGGCCGACAAATGGAACCTCACGACGGTATGACCAGTGCAGATCCTGATAATCTTATGTGGGTGTGAAAGGAGAAATGGGGCTTATGGGGTTCGCGGCCAATATAGCTCCTGATCTAATTGCACCCTCCTGTAGCCTGATAGCTATTATATTCATTGCTTAAAAGAAGCATTAGGGTGTTTCATTGATGAAATGGCGAACAGTGCAGATCCTGATCAGACTGTGCGGATGCACAGGCTGATCTGGATCTACATTGTTCGTAAAACCCATAAGCCTCATTTCTCCAGTCACAGCCACATATGAGACAAGCCATGTGATGTTGTACCTAACAAGATGACGTTGAAAGTTGACGAGTTGTTCTGAATATTTCGTCAACATTCGACGTCATTTACGGAAAATATCATAAATTATGTAAATATGTTTCATGAGATATCGCACATCTTCTCGGGAACAAAATCAAACGTCTTGTCTCATACAATCAAGGTTGATTAAACATGTCAAAGATGATACTCGGTATCACAAGTAATGTTGCTGAATTGACAGAATGGCGACCTTTGGTGTCAAGAAATACCACAACTCCAACGCCAGCTCCACAGAACAGAACAGAACAGAACAGAACAAAGCCTTTATTTGCAATATTCTCAGACCACACAGTGGTATATGAGTGCATACAAGTACAGAATAATTTGTATTATCAACAACAAAAACAACATGGCGGACAATAAATATGCATGCAAATATGTTGAAAACAGAATATACAAATACTTAATTTTGGCTGAATAAATCGTGTGTTATCACCAATATTGAGCATGCATGACCTTTGTAGAAAGAACGTAGTTGGGGATAAATTTACAAGGATTGAAGCTATGTGATTATTACGCAATGGGGCTGGTACTGTTAGTTTATTGGGAAAAGTCCGAAACAGTTATTGGAAAAAATGGCACGAACATATTAAATAAACGACAAAAATCAAATGCGCATACAAGGCCGCGTGCTGCATACAACGAAACATGATGTAGAAATTTACAAGTAAAATCAAAAATCAAAAACAGGGTTATGCTGAAACTTTAAAAATAACGCAGAAATATATTTCCAACATAACACTGGATGGCATATCAAACACTGTAGGTTCGTGAAACCAGCAAACCCCAACTGCACTCCATCTCCAGATGTGGAGATGGCGTATAGGGTTAGCAAATATACGTATATAGCACGATGACAGCTACCATCCTCACATTGGGTCGAACGTCGAAAGCATGTGAGAATACACTGTATCGTTGTAGTGCGGTCCCTTAACTTGAAAAAAGTGGATTATCTATACAAGCCGGCCAAAAGTGCCATTTCTTTGTGGGACGTAGCTAAGGTCATACCGATTTCTAAAATAAGTGGCTCCACAAAAAAAAGACAACCAAAAACACGTTTAAAATGCAGGAATCCAAGATGGCCGCCAAATATTAATTGTATGGCCTATGATTGTACTCAATTGATATGTTTGAGTACTTTAAACCCAGGAATGCGAGTGTTGGATGCAACAATGTATTTGAGTAACATGATAAACATCAAAATATAACTGAATAATTTTACTAATTTGTTAAAATCCAAGATTATTTTGTCATACATTTGCTTTCTGAAGACTATATACATTCATTTAATATTTCTGATTTGGTTTAGTCGATAGTAAATGGCAATTTTGGTACTGTTGCAAGGTAACTGGATACTTACCTCATTTAGATCAATTTTAAATGCCCACTATAGGCCTATATGTATATATAACTGTATATATAATATGCCGGTAACACTAATATTTACACAACTGTATTGCTCAAGCCTCGTTTTATGCAAATACATGTATATACACAATTTTAGATATAAATTGTAATATCCCACTTTTTGTTTACCCATAATTACATGGTGGTGCTGAAAAGTAAGCGCGGCATTTCATAAATAGCAACACTAACAACAATTAGGTCTAGATCTAACAACCAACAGATTTCGTTTAAAGAATGAAATACATGAACACTTTTGTAACAATAGGGTTCAAGAACATACAGATGGAAAGCGGTCAGTGTTAGTATTCCCGAAGGCATACAACAAATGTTAAAGGTTGTACTAACTGTAAGAGATTACAAATCTGAGGCATTAGAAATGGCTAAAGTTGCAAAAACTATCCGCAGAGACATCTTTGATTCTGACGAACAGTTTCAGTTTTCGGGTGATTTTCCTCCTGACTGTCAATCTACAGCAGTACCGAACAGTCTCAATGCCCTTGTGTCAATGATAGTAAATGGACCAACTATGAAAGGCAAACAGCCCAAGTTATCACAAGCCTGTTTGACGATTTCACAATTGATGCTCTTCAACGCAATAAAAACAATGCCAGAAAGAAACACTAACACACGGCATACCGTTGAACGAGAGCCACCTCTTGTCGTATATCTTAGGTTGAACATTCACTCGCTAACACGAAGCAAAAAACTCATTAAACAGTTGCACAAAATGTGTGTTTGCATTTAATATGCAATCGTGCAGCAGCTGGAAAGTAACGTCGCAATAAGCATGTGCAGACGTTTTGCTGTTACCGGTGTAGTTTGCCCGTCACAGCTGAGATCTGGACTATTTGTAGTTGGTGCTATGGACAATATTGACCACAATCCGTCATCCACAACGGCCCACTCATCGTTCCATGGCACTGTCATCAGTATCATACAGTTTACAACAGAACATAATATTGGTAAACCCCAAGACCCATTTCCGTTATCCGACATAGGGTCAGAGAAATTGCTTCTTCCAGACTCATATACAGTAGTTCCTACAGTAACAATGAATCCATCTAAGATAAATGTTCCTGCTGTTCATACCAAACAATTGAGAGGTGCATTAAACATAGCAATGGCACTTGAAGATGTCTGGTTACAGAATACAAGTGAACTTTTGACAAGAGACACGCTAACTAATGAAGCAATTGCGTGGGCTGCCTTTCATGCTAAAACCGTATCTCCCATGATGGATCCAGCAGCTATAATGGCTTTACTGCCTCTCTCCATGGAAAAGGCTGACACACCAGCAATGATCAAACATGGCATGAATGTAATCAAATCTGTCACTGCCTTTCTACATCTTGGTCAGATCCCTGTCATGGCATGTGACTGCCCCATATTTGCAAAGGCAAAATGTATTCAATGGACATGGCCAGACTCTCATGGGGAGGACAAATTTGTAATAATGTTTGGTGGCCTGCATCTAGAAATGGCTCTGTGGAATATGGCGGGGGATTGCCTGCAACGTTAGGGCTGGACAACAGCAGTTGTAGAGGCTGAAAGCGCCACATCTGGAATGGCTGAAGGTTTCCTGAAAGCAGCGCATCTGACACGGACTCGGACTCGCCATGCGCATCAAGTCTCTGTTGTAGCGTTATCAGCCCTCCAACAACGTGCATTTCAGCTTTCAAAGAGTTCAAATGAAACTGATGAAACATTTGAGGCATGGAGAAAACGCATGCTTATCACCAGTCCTACTTTAGATACATTAGCCATAGATTCTTGTCCTTCTGAGAGCACACAGAGAAAACAAATTTTAATTGTATGTTGAAGCACTTGAGTCACTTGTCTGCTTTTTCTTTGCATTGGGTCACTACAAATATGCATGCTGGATCTCAATTCACATTCGAGACATGAAGTCCCTCTCTGCGGCTATTGAAGATGCATTCAAGAAGCACTGGGTTGTTTCCAAAATGACAAACCGCTTCTCTTATATTCCTATCGACCAAGTACATGAACAGGAAAAAGCCAAGGTAATGGCAATGGAGGTGCCATCGGATTAACAGAAGACCATATTTCTCTTCGACGATGGCTGATATGTGGGCCAGAGCTTGCTAATGTTATAAAAGACCCAGTACATTAATGAAGATGATCCAGATATTAGCCTGCATCACGCAGAAGGACCTTCCACTCAGAAACTGTTCCGTCAGCAGTCACACAAACTAGTAGATGTCATATCCGGCTTTGGAAACTATTTCCAGGATGATTGTTCTGAGCTGTTGGTATTGAATAGACGTGTTTGCGCAGGTGAATCAATTGTAGATACAATTCGGACAATTGAATCGCTAGGTAGAACGCAGTATCTAAAGTATATGAAAGATGTGATTGAGACCAGAGACTTACCAATTCAGAATCCAATCGAGAAAAACTCACTTCCACTACTGAAATCCCCCAAATCAAAGACATGTTCAAAATCGTCGCAGGCTGTTAAAGTACAACGGCAAAACAGCAACCTATCTGGTCGACTATACATTGCTAATCAACAACGTGATGGAGATCCAGCAACGTTTTTCTCCCATGAAAATCAATCTACCCTGCCTTCGCTGTCTGATTTTGATAAGATACGTCATGGACAAAAGTCTAACCTTCTGGGCTGCATTGAATCTAGTGAAAAACCTGATATGCCACAATATTTTGATTGCAAAATATGAGATGGATATTAGACAATCCCACCACCAGACGAATGGGGATGGGCAATGGACGGCTCATCATGGACCCCTGTCTGGATGACAATTCCAGATGCTGCACGAGCCTGCATCGAACTGATCAAATGTGGATGCAAGTCTGCCAGAGGATGCATCAGCTGCAAGTGCACAAATGCTGGGCTTCTTTGTACTGACCTTTGCAGCTGCACATGTGCACAATAATGCTTTGAAGCGGTTAACAGTCCTGTCCCATGGGTTATGTCCCAGATACATTACAATTATCCACTCATTCTTAATTCAGATCCAGATGTCATGCACCCGCCACAGCTATGTAATATTGCCAGCCTATTGACATATGGTTGCCATATTGGATTTATTTGGCTGAAACATTCACACAGTCCCACTTCAAAGTGACAAATTAGTAGTCAAGTAACAATACTTCATATTACATGCAAACATTTCCAATATGACATCCACAGTGCAAAATAGAATAAAATATTGATATTTGGCGGCCATATTGGAGTTATGGCAATTGCAAAATAATCAAATTGTACATGATAGCCATCTGAATTAATTATTGTGAGAATGTGTGTCATTATAGCGTACTAATTGTGCTAAATATAACACAGGTTTGCACTTACATATAAATATATTGATATTTGGCGGCCATTTTGAATTTATTGATATTTTAGGTGGCACAGTGGATAGAATTTTTGGAGCCACTTTTTTTTTAATTGTGCATAATCATATCTTGTTTCAGTGAAAAAATGGCACTTTTGGCCGGCAGGTATAGATAAATTTGTTAAGGGACCGCACTATTGGGTGTATAAACAGCTATATTAGTTTAAGGGAAACTCACCACCACAGTGTATCACTACGTCAACGGCAAAGGAAATATTGACACACACGCCGAAATAGACCAGTCCTGGGATGAAGATGTATGTGGTTCCTGACCAGTCTTATAAATAGGCGTGTAACTTTCCTTAGAAAACAGTTTCCGTGGTATCTGTGTTGTATTGTATTGTATTGTATTGTATTGTAGCATCGTGGTGCTAAACTGACAGATTGAACCAATTATAACATCTATGATACCTAAGAAGTTGTTTCTACGGAAGTTACTCGTGGATTTTCAACGTCGATAGCCTGTTTAACCTACAGTGGAACCCATGACACATGACTGCTTTAAGACACGCGTGTCTGCTTAGCGATCATAAAACAGACATTGTTATCGGAAGGAAATGACAATGCAACATATTTAAAATAAGCTCAACAAATGTTCTCTGTGTCCGGTTTAAAACGGTTATAATGTATACGCAAAAGTAAGGATGACAACTAGCGCGCCACCTTGGAACTGTCGTTAAGAAAATCGTCAACTATGGCTGTTAGATATTGTTAGTGCACGTTGCCACTTGTTTATATAGCCAGTATGCATCACGTGTTTATCTTGCCAAGCATGCATCACAAACACGGTAGCAAGAAGTTGACGTACACATTTCAAGGTCATATGGAATAAATACGTAGCAGGAAGTTGACATACACTTTCAAGGTCATAGGGAATTAAATTCCACCTACGCTTTTTTTTATTTTTGTTGTTGTTGTATTTTTGGGTGTTGTCGGCGGCGGTTAACCGATTTTCGAAATCCGTAACGACGAAATACTGTGATAAAACAAGGAATGTATTTCGGATCTAGGCGCAAATATTACATTAACTGTGTTTGTGACTGGGCTAAAACAGCATACACAACCGTCCGTGTTAATCTTGATAAGATTTCAATGTTTCTGAACATCTATTGGCAATCTCAACTGCTAATCAAGCAATTTGATTGCCTGAGCTGTAGCACAGCTCAGGCTCAGTCAATCAAGCTTCTTGACTTCAAGCTCAATATTCAAGTATGTTGAAATAAAGACATTGACACTAATTGGCAATATTAGTAATGTACATGTATTAAAGTGAACGCACCTGTTTTTTAATATGACCACACTTCTCCATTCACATATTGTGTGTGGTGGTCTAGGGGTTTGGCGGATAATATCGGGTGAATTAAAGCAATAACGCCAACATCAAAATACCCATATCTCACAAACGACGTATAGTATCCCAGTTTAGCTTCTCATAATATCACGTCATACAATTACCACTGACATCTCACCGTTTTATCTACATAGTTGTAATATTGCCTTTGTGACGCTGAAATTGCAAATCAAGATCATCAAATGAAAATGCCGGAATTCACTAATACTAAAAAATGGAAAATTCAACGACAACTCCATGTCAGCTTTCTAAGCACTAGAACGCGTTTGCGCTGTTCATGTGCTCAAACATACAAACTCGCATGTTTGTTTGACTGAGTTACGACAGAATAGCTTGTCTGACACATTTCCAAATGTTCATGACTAAGTTGTGGTTTCTGTGGGTGATTCTCTAATGCTGCACTCCTCACAAGCTTCCGAGGGTAAAACATGGCGATTTGGTGTGTATACTATGTATAAAAGTGATTGTGGGTTCCAATAATGAATACACACAGCAGGCACCAATATTTAGAGAAGTGGCCTGGCACTTTGTGATCAATCTTCATTTATTTATCTATGTCATTTTCGTATTATCACCACATGGTTAAAAACAAAGTTACCCAGTTGAACGTGTTAGATGTCAGAGACAATTGCTTGAAATGATAATATGAGAAATTATGCTGATTTATCTTATGTAGATTTGAGATATGGTAATTTGAAAGTTGAGGTCATTTGTCTGTCTGTCTGTCTGTCTGTCCGTCCGTCCGTCCGTCCGTCCGTCCGTCCGTCCGTCTCCGTCCGTCCGTCCGTCTCTCTCTCTCTCTCTCTCTCTCTCTCTCTCTCTCTCTCTCTCTCTCTCTCGTCTCTCTCTCTCTGTCTCTCTGTCTGTCTGTCTCTGTCTGTCTGTCTGTCTCTGTCTCTCTCTCTCTCCTCTCTCTCTCTGTCTCTCTCTCTGGTCTGTCTCTCTCTCTCTCTGTCTCTCTCTCTCTCTGTCTCTCTGTCTCTCTGTCTCTCTGTCTCTCTCTGTCTCTCTCTGTCTGTCTCTGTCTCTGTCTCTGTCTCTGTCTCTGTCTCTGTCTCTGTCTATCTGTCTATCTCTCTGTCCTCTGTCTCTGTCTCTGTCTGTCTCTGTCTCTGTCTCTGTCTCTGTCTCTGGTCTCTGTCTCTGGTCTCTGGTCTCTGTCTCTGTCTCTGTCTCTGGTCTCTGTCTCTGGTCTCTGTCTCTGGTCTCTGTCTCTCTCTCTGTCTCTCTCTCTGTCTCTGTCTCTTCTTCTCTGTCTCTGTCTCTCTCTCTCTCTCTCATCTCTCTCTCTCTCTCATCTCTCTCACTCTCTCGCTCTCTCTCTCTATCTCTTCTCTCTCTCTCTCTCTCTCTCTCTACTGCACATTTTATTCATATATAGTTCTTTTCGTATTTTACAAATACCGTAAATATACGAACACCCAGTCAGCTCTATCAAGATGGCTGTTTGCGGAACGGGAAAGATGCACTTTTCCAAGTTAAGCCAACAAAGACTATGCAGAATATTTTCTATCAGGGTAAAATAATTTTATTTGATGTATGTATTAATGTATTTGTTGATGCACAAGAATTTGCCGCATGTCATTTCATAATTTAAGTGAAAGCGACGTCCTCGGATTGTCCTTTTGCTAGAATCAGAACCAGAGGTCAAGGCCACCATAGAAGGGTGAAGGTAAATGATGCCTTGTCAGCGCTCCAGATAAGGATGACAGTTCTAATAATCATTCCGTAAAATGCAAGAACGGCATTCTGTTCGCTGTCAACACTAACTATTTGCAATAATATGCCAGACTCCAGTATTGTCACTCCATCATTTCTGAAGCAATTGCCAATTGGGTATTTCAAAATTTTAATGGGGTAAAATAAAATCGCACTACTGTTTACACATCAACAGACAGCAATAATTGAGTAGTTTGCTTCGAAATAAAAACATATTGTCTGCAGACAATTCTAATGAAATACCCAGATGTGCTTTCATGGAAAATAATAAAAATATGCTATAATTGTGATCTTTTTATTTTTTCTGCAGCATGATAAAGGTACCACAATTGGGAATTTACGCAAATACGCAGCTTATCTGGAGCGCTGCTATGCTGTAGTCCGAACATATGCAAGTATGACCGTAGTTGCGGGCACGTAACTCTGCAAAAGCAACTCGGTTATCGTGTCTGAGGTAGTTCTGAGTACATAGATCTAACTCAAATCACATTGTATTGCATAAGCGTTATGACGGATTAGTATTTCCAAACTTGCGTATGAAGCGTTCTTTGTTTATTTCTAATTCGTGGGTGAGTGACCTAAGAATTTTGCAAATACACCCTTTATTAGGTACGTTTATGATAACAATATAACAAAGTATGAACGACAACGCCCTGCAGATTATTGCTATATTTTAATGCTCAAAATAGAAATTTTATTCCACAAATTTTTACTGTCTACTGTGGTGTAGCGATATAGTGCGGCCTATTGCCTATAAAGCGGAAATATGTGCTGCTACTTTTGAGGGAACCTGACAAAAATTATTACAGTTTAAGTGCCTCGTAATGCTATTATTTATTATTAAACCATTTCATGCTGAGGATATGCCATTATGTTTGCGGAAAATCCTCGATATTTTCTTTCTATATGCTCTGAAGTATATGTCGCGACCACCATTTGAAACATTGTGTCCAGACGGTTCAAATGAGTGTTCACAACATATACTTCCATTGAGAAATATAAAATATTTAAAAAAAATACATACCTGTAAAGGCGTATTCCACATTTAATGTGTTAAAACATACTTTCATTCATAGTTGTATCCCCTAGCCTATGGGCAAGAAGAAAAACCTGGTGCAATATAGCTGCACGTTTGCCGCTTTATAGGCAATAGGTTGCACTATAAATTTGCGGAACATTTCCATTTTGCGCACTAAAGTATAGCAATAATATGCAGGGTGGTGACGTTCATAATTTGCTATATGATTTGCTATATTTGTTATTGAGAGAAAATTCATAAACTCACCTAATTAGTATGTATTAGCAACTTTCTTGGGTCACTCTCTATGAAGTATAAAGTAAACAAAGAACGCTTCAAGCGCAAATTTGGAAATGTTACTCTATCATAACGCTTATGTCATGCAATGTAATGTCATGTAATTAAGAGTTACGATCTCAGAATGAAGTGCAATATATAGATTTTAAAAGTTACTGTTTGCAACTAGAGGGGACATAGTGTGAGTCCATGTTTGTACATGCATGTGTAAATTACTAACACCTTTCATTTCTTAATAACTGATAACCACTTCATCTCAGTTTGATTGTCTGCTACAGCTCATGCTCAGACAATCAAACTGTGTGGTTCAGGGTATGGGATATTGTTATACTGCAATCTTATTTTTCATCAATATGACTGTGGTTTCTTGCCTTTAATGATTACCATGTTCCAGCCGTTAACACTACAAGTCCGCCAAGACCAAATTTAGCAGTATTACTTGTGTAGTTAGTCTGAACATTATGCAGAGAACCTTGAATCGAACGTCATTTAAACGTGACCCAATTCAAATTTCTCTTGTAGTGTTAACAGCTAGAACATGGTCATCATTGTCGATCCCGCTTGCGAGACAAAGTGATCACAATGACGTCCGGGTGTCCGTCCGTCCGTCCGAAGTCTGCGTTAAAGTTTTTAAATACCTTGCTGTATCCCACTCATGCGGCCCCTGTGCCCAAGATCAAGGTCAAATGTCTTAGAAGTTTGCGTGAAATTTTTGTCAAAATTTGCTTTAAAGTTTTCAGATACCTACTATCTCTAACCATAAGTCAGATTTGCTTGAAACTTTGAATGCTTATTGGGCATCATCCATATATTCATTCTGTATCCCACTCATGCGACCCCTGTGCCGCAAGGTCAAGGCCAAATACCTTATATCTCCACAATTGTTACTCAAATTTACTTCCAACTTCCAATACTTTCTTTTCATCATCCATATTTTCATTCCATAGCCTGCCCATGTGGTCCACCTTTTATCTCCAGACTCCACAACACTTAATCCGATTTACTTCAAACTTCAAATAATTCTTTATCATCCATATTTTCATTCTATAGCCCACCTATGCGGTCCACATGCCCAAGATCAAGGTCAAATGACTTTAAAATTTGTGTTAAAGCTTTTACATACCTTATAATAATTATATATTCACAACCCTTAATTCAAACATCAAATAAATACACTCTGAGACCATCAAATGCCTCGGATGGCGCAAGGAATAAGCTAAAAAGACAAAAACAGTTGTTTCTTTGCCTCAATTGTGAAAAAAAAACATCATACAGTGGAACCTCTCTAAAATGGAGTCCCCAAAGTCTTTCCCCGTGTCTGGCTTAGAGAGGTTCCAGTGTATTTCCGATTGTGAAGGCGCTGTCTCTATTATATGGGGGAAAAGCCCTGAGTAGTGTATAACAGTAATGTACATGTACAGTGGAACCTCTGAAGCGGACAGGGCTCCAGATAAGGAATTAGTAATTGAGTATTGTTACTCCATCATTTCTGAAGCAATTGGGTATTTCAAAATTTGAATTGGGTAAAATAAAATCACACTACTGTTTACACATCAACAGACCACAATTATTGCATAATTTGCTTCGAAATGAAAACATGTCTTGGCATTTCATTAGAATTGTCTCCTTGGAGACAATTCTAATGAAATACCATGATATTTTTCATGAAAAATAAGAAAAATATGCTATATTTGTGGTCTGTTTATTGTTTTCTGCAGCATGATAAGGTACCACAAAATTTGTATTGCTTTTTGATACTCGCTACGTCTGATTTCAATTGGGTTTTTGGTAATTTGAGTAATTGAGTATTTTAGCAAATGCGCAGCTTATCTGGAGCCCTGAGCGGACACCTAGAAAACATGTGATCTTATTTTTTATGAGTTTCTTGGTCATTTATCTCCGGTAATAATGTCTGCTCATGATCGCATAGTACACAACGATTCTTATTTTAAAATACTTGAATATTGTGTTTGAAATCAAGCAGCTTGATTCGCTGAGTCTGAGCTGTGCTGCCTGTTACAGGTGGTTGGCAGCAGCAAGAGGACCCTGTACACAACTGGGGGCCGCAGCAAGGACCAGTACTGGAACGATAGACACGTCGATGGCGAGCAGGTAATGGGGCTTATGGGTTTTGCGACCAGTGCACTGTTCACCGTTTCATCACAGAAACTTATACCACGCAATGTAGATTGTTATACAGCTACATGAGTGTGCTATTTTGATCAGGATCTACACTGGTCACAAATCCCATAAGCCCCTTTTCTCCAGTCACAGCCACAAATGAAACATGCTATGGGATTTTGTACCTTCTGACATATGCGTAATTTCATGAAATACATTTACAAAATTTACCATATTTTCCGTAAATGGCGTCAAACTTTGACAAAATTTCAGATTACTCTGAAAATTTTATCATCTTTTGGCTTTATTTATGAAAAATACTGTAAATGTATTTAATGAAATTACGCAGATGTCCGAAGGTACAAAATCGCATGGCGTGTCGCAATAACTCGCATTTAATTTATCCCTTTGTTGTTTTGTAAGGAGCATTTAATTTAGAGTTACTGCCCTTTTTTTGCGGATAACTTTCTTGTGTCTGGAGCATATAGCTATTACCCTACTCTATAGAAGTTATTTTTGAATTAGCTCTTAGAATGTGGGATGGAAAGTATTTGTTTATTTCTCCATAAAGGTATATGTTGTTACCACTTACGAGTGTATTTACGAGTGGTAGCAACATACATGTATACTTCAGAGATGAAACATTGCTATACTTGTATTAAATTATCCCATATTATAAATATTCTATGAAAATTTGCAGATGTTTGACAAGCTTCTGGGGGCCGTTTCACTAAACTTCTTACGACTAAAATGTTCGTAAGTTCAAATTTAAGATCGTCTGGAAATTCCAATTAATGGATTTACATTTATTGAGCATATGCAGCCTATGCTCAATAAATGTAAATCCAATAATTGTTTACAAGAAAAAAGTGTTAATGTGAAATTTACAGACTATCATAATTTTGCACTTACGAACATTTTAGTCGTAAGAAGTTTAGTGAAATGGCCCCCAGATTGTGAACTTGTAGAAATGACAGTCAAATGTGTTTTACCGCAATACCCTAGATATTTGGACACCATTTATTTGGGGAAACACATAAAAACACGGCAAACATCAATTTCAAAATTTCAGTGCGACTGTTGTGAACTGGGGGGCGTTTCACTAAGCTTCGTACGACTAAAATGTTCGTAAGTGGACAATTATGATAGTCTGTGAATTTCACATTATCAATGTTTTCTTGTAAACAATTGTTGGATTTACATTTATTGTATTGTAATAAATGTAAATCCATACATTGAAATTTACAGACGATCTTAAATTTGAACTTACGAACATTTTAGTCGTAAGAAGTTCAGTGAAACGGGCCCCTGGTCTGGTGACATAATGGCGTGTTCTAGTAATGTCATGAGACATATGCATTACGTAGGTGTTGAGTTCGCCCCGGAATGAACATTGTCTACAGCCATGGTCAAACAGCACGTGCACATGTTTCCCAAAGCAAAATGTGTCCGATATTTAGGGTTATTTCAGTAATACATTTTGAAATGTGCAGACGTTTGACAAAATCCTGATTGCGAATCGTGGCGAGATTGCGTGTCGTGTCATGAAGACGTGTCGCCGACTGGGAATACAGACCGTGGCAGTCCACAGTGAAGCTGATTCCATGTCTGTAAGTCGTGGCTGCCAGTCCTTGTAGCTTGAACCCACGACCTTGTTTCTGTCACAGGTGGTCGGCATGTTGATAGGATAGTGTAATATTCTGTATAAATACATTGACTATACAATGACCTCAAATGTGTTTTCTACATGCCTAAAACAGTATATTACACTATCCTATCAACATGTCGACTGCATGTTGTTTCTATATGCACATATCATTTGTCAAGTTCGCTATGGTGAGTGCTGATAGCTTCTGTGTTAATACTTTCCATTACATTGGCACTTTAACCAGACTGGCATGTGTAAGATTGTACACATGTGTCCATTTAACACCACTAATATGATGATAGGGAAGAACCAAGCGATATGGGGTTGCAGGGCTCCAGATAAGCTGTGTATTTGCTTAAATACCCAATTAAAATTGCCAAAAACCCAATTTAAGTCAGATGTAGCCAGTATCAAAAGGCAAACAAATGTTGTTGTTCCTTTATCATGCTGCAGAAAACAATAAACTGACCACATGAAAACCCATCTTGGTATTTCATTATAATTGTCTCCAAGGAGACAATTCTAAAGAAATGCCAAGACATGTTTTCATTTTGAAGCAAACTATTCAATCATTGCTGTCCGTTGATGTGTAAACAGTAGTGTGATTTTATTTTACCCAATTAAAGTGTTGAAATGCCCAATTGCTTCAGAAATGATGGAGTGACTCAGTTACTAATTCCTTATCTGGAGCCTGTGGTGGCAAGGCTTTAACATAGTGTCTTATGTTTCCTACATTAAATGCACTTATATATGTGTACACGGACACATTTTAACCTGATGACACGGTATGGTTTGTGAGGGATGTCGCCGACCCCCCGCCGACCGGAGATCTTATTTGGTCCTCAGGTTTGTCGTTGGTATTCTTGTATGTGAAAGTTGTATCTGGTTATACACCTTATTCCTAATCCTATTATTTTTAGGGGAAGGGGCCAAGTGACTTCGGTGTGGTATGGACCTGGCAACCGGTCAGGTTATTCTAATTTCAGGATGAATATATATTTTTTTCAATGCAATTTATTCCGTTATGATTTTCGGATCCCCCCATAATGCAGCAGGTTAAATGCAGGATCGAACCCGTTGGCCCGGTCTTAAATGTCCTTAGCTGTTCATAGGCCATTAAACATCAATAAATCTAATCAAATCACAGAAAAATTTCATGATCCTTATAACATGTGCCTTCTCAACACCACTAAAACATAAATATCCATTCTTTAGCAGTTTAAAAGGTACCTTATCTTTACGTACCAATATGCCAGGTGGCATAACCCTGTTTCACAGACACAGTGATATTGTTGATCACTCTTATAAATAGGTTACCAAACTTGGAAAAACTCCACTTAGAACTACTTCCGTGACATAATTGGCATTAGCATTTGTCAGTTTGATGTCACGTTGCTTAGTTTAAACTAAGCAACGTGACGTCAAACTGACAATCCCTCCAAGGATACCCAGGGAGTTACTCATAATTGTCCATATTTGGTACCCTATTTATGAGACTGGTCGATTGGGCAAAGGGACATAACTCTGTTCACAAACATAATATCTACTCTATTGTTAAAAGGTGCACACACGTATGGCGGACGAAGCCATCTGTATAGGGCCGGCTCCCACCAACCAGAGTTACCTGGTCATGGAAAACATCCTGAAGGCCGTCAAAGACACCGGCGCCCAGGCCGTAAGTTACCTGTACCTCTGTGTATTGCGTTCACAGTTTAATAACACTGTAATAAAAAGTCATAATACAGCAGTGTAATAAATATGCAAATGAGCCTGCTACAGAAAACATGTTCAGTCGGCTTCAAGTTATGATGTGCTTATGCAGTAAATAGAATTGAACGTTTGTGTAGATTTAATATGATATTTATTAAACTCGTGAACTGATTATGAAATCAGTAAACTGGAGAAATGTGGCTTATGGCATTTCTGGAGATTCGAACTTCTTACCTTCTAGCGAACTCTTGAAGCCTGATCAGGATAAAAACAAAAATGAGAAACATTACAGGTGCTTCATCGACTGAATGGAGAAAAGTGCAGGCCCTGATCAGACTACGCGGATGCGCAGGTTGATCTGGGGCTACACTGGCCGCATAACCCATAAACCCCATTGATCCAGTCAAACCACAGATTAGACCAGCTTCACAGTTCGCCAAATACAAATGAGACAAGTTATGTGATTTTGTGCCTCACCTAAAAAGATGTGCGATTTTTCATGAAAAATGATTTATAGCAACTGTCATATTTTCTGTAAATGATGTTGAAAGCTGACAAAATGTTCATAGAAAATACAGAATTCTATTCCGCCTTGGATCTGAACATTTCACCAACTTTTAATGTCATTTACGGAAAATATCGTAAATTTTGTGAATATCTTTTGTAAATTATCGCACATGTTCCGAGATACAAAATCACATGGCTTCTCTCAAATATGTCTGAATCAGTCGTCAATAATAGAATTTGTTGTCAGTCATAGATTTTACAGTAACAGACAATGAAAATAATCGCAGTCGCACCTTTGTAATACCTAATATGTTTTTTTTGCATGTTCAATTTCGACCCATACATTATGGGAATTAATGGCCTTTTTTTTCAACAAAAAGGCCATTCATTCCTTATAATTCCAGCATTTGAAATAAATTCATCAAGAAAATGTGTTTATTTTGACAGACGGCAGCCATTTGTTTACATTGACAGCACTGACAGCGCACCTGTAGAAAGTAGTTCGGCGTGGGACTTTACTGGGATATAAATTTTGGACAGAGACTTGCTACGAGCCAATCAAATGTTAGGGAATTGTGTAAATATTTTTGTGCTGGAATTATAAGACTGAATTGTCCTCAAACCAGTCTGTATCGCGTATGTATCTGCAATGTTTTACGTCGTACTGTGCTTCCATTTGTAGGTACATCCTGGGTACGGTTTCCTCTCAGAAAACACGGTGTTCGCTGCCAAGTTGGTAAGTGGCTGTCCTGTATTGGTGACAAACTTTCTGTTAGGTGAAGTAAAGGATGGGCGGGTGTGTGTACTTCATCCTTAACCCTGTGGACTGTGATATGTTTATTTAAGGACCAATTCAATTGTCAGAAAATGATTTTCAAACTAGTCCATTTACAAGAAAGGGGATGTTTTTAATACATAAATTTCTTGCAAAAAGTGCAGGTCCTGATGAGGCGGCTCGTTACGAGCCGGCTCATCTGGATCTACACTGTTTGCCAACATCACAAAAGGTCTTTAGTGTTGATGAAAGGGTTTAATGATTTTTCACATTTTAAAAGTGAATCTTCCCATCTGTATATATGGCTGTGACTGGAGAAACGGGTGTATTATTTATAACCAATGTAGCTCCTGATCAAACAGCACACTCCTGTAGCCTGACAATGATCTTTATTGCTGGTTAGAAGTAATACTGGTGTTTCATTGATGAAATGGTAAACAGTGCAGACCCTGATTAGACTGCGGATGCCCAGGCTGATCTGGATTTGCACTGGTTGCACAACCCATAAGCCTATTTCTCAGTGACAGCCCCGTATGACCTTGATGGTGAATGGATGTAAAACCCCAATCAATCACTTAACACAGTGTATCTTACTGGGATTCGGTGAAGTAAAGTGATCCGATGATGTAACGGTTCCTGGCACCATAGCCAGACACTGTCTTTAAGTTTTGAAAGTCTTTGTATTATAATTCTTGTGCTGAAAAATCCTTTCATTTGCAAACAAACCTGTGAATAAAGACCAACGATGGGGAGAGAAAAGGCTGGCCTTTGTTCACAGGTGGTCTTTGTTCACAGGTTCATTTATGTAGCAATTGAATAATTGAGTAAACCAAAAGTGTGGCTGCTATTGACAGGTAATTGCTATTCGGAGGTGGCCTTCGACTTCAGGTTCGACTGTGTGAATCTAGACTCGGGCGTAGGGATGGGCCGTGACCTAGGGGTTATGGCATTGGACTTCAATACTGGAGGCTGTTAGTTCAATCCTCCCTAGGCGTGAAACATACTAACTTAGTATTTCCATCCCACCGGTCTGATGGATGAGACTAAACTGTGGTCCAGTCTCTATGTGGCTGTGACTGAAGAAATGGGGTTTATGGATTTTGTGACCAGTCTAGATCCAGATCGGTCTTGTGCATCCGCACAGTCTGATCAGGATCTGCACTTTTCGATATTCCGTCAAAGAAACACCCCTTATGTTTCTAACAAGCCATATAGGTTGTTAGCATGCTATTTGATCAGGAGCTACATTTGTCGCAAATCCCATACGCCCCATTCTCCAGTTACAGTCACATATGACCTTGCTGTTGCTGGGACATTAAACAAATTATAGGAATAAATGGCCTTTTTGTGAAATTTATCGGGGTATAAACATGGAAAAGTCGCGGGAATACTGGACGAAGGCCGGAAGGCCTCATCCAGTATTCCCGCGACTTTTCCAAGTTTGTATCTCCCGATAAATTCCACAAAAAGGCCATTCATTCCTTATAATTCATCAAGAAAATGTGTTTATTTTCCGTTTTCTTAAGAATTATTTTAACTGCGCCTCACGGTTACGGAAAGTAGTTCGGCGTGGGAGTTTACTGGGATATACATTTTGGACAGAGACTTGCTACAGGCCAATCAAATGTTAGGGAATTGTGTAAATATTTTTATGCTGGAATTATTCCCTTTTCTATTCTCAGGCGGAGATAGGTGTGGCGTTTATTGGGCCCAACTCTGAGTCGATCCAGGCGATGGGGGACAAGATTGAGAGCAAGCGGATCGCCGCCCGCGCCAACGTGAACATGATCCCCGGCCACGATGGTGTAGTTAAAGATCAAGATCACTGCGTTGAACTCGCCAACGAAATCGGTACAGTAGAACCGCTGTAAATTGGACATCGGAATTTAGTTTTGTATGTGTATTGGTACATGCATAATGTCGTAGAAGTCGTGCCGTATGGCGCCATACTTCTACGACGTTACAAATATTATTTTCAAAATGTATCTTTTGTTTTCTTAGTTATTACCCAGTCCCTATCGCTATATTTCGGAGATGATTTCCAAAAGTTTTAATTTTCGACTCCGACCTGTTGGCATTTTGAGTCAATCCATATTGGCGGGTTTAACAGGTAATATTTGGGCTCATATTACCTGTCAAGCTGACCTATCAAAATGCGAGAAATTTATCTGCGGGATGACAATGATCCATGTCCATATTTCATGCCACTCGATGAACATATATGTCGTTTTGTTGTTAAAATATGAATATCCTCGATCAAATATTTCCGTATTATCTTTTTCAGGTTACCCCGTGATGGTCAAGGCGTCGGCTGGGGGTGGAGGCAAGGGCATGAGGATAGCCTGGAATGATCAGGAGGCCCGGTCAGTGAACACTTGTTACAGTTTCTATATGTGGTTGTGACTGGCGAAATGGGGCTTATGGGATTTGTGACCTGTGTAGCTCCTGATTAAATAGCACTCTCCTGTAGCCCCATAGCGATCTATACTCCTTTATGCCAAGCGTTTCATAGATGCAATGGCGAACAGTGTAGATCCTGATCAGACTGCGGATGCACAAGCTGATCTGGATCTACACTGGTCGCAAAACTCATTAGCCCAATTTCTCCATTAACACAACCGCATATAAGAGTAAATAGAGAATGTCATGCTAGTGACTTTTGATAGCAAGTTTATCAGGCAAGGCTTTGAAACACGTATGAATTCTGAGTCTCATCGATAAATTATTAGGCTCGGTGAGTACCATAATAACCCTAAATATTTGGACACCTTTCTTTGTAGGAAACACAGACTATCTACTGGTTTCCCATCACAAAGAGTGTTCCAATGTATATGGTCAGTATGGTTGTACTGAGCAAATGGTGTCCGAATATTTAGGGTAATTACGGTAATTTAGGGTAGTTTCGGAGCCGAGCCCGATGGATCTTGAAAATACAAGGCTGTTGATCTGTTAGTCGGATCATCTCCAAACTTCATCAATAGCTTCTTCACATTGATAGATATCTACCATTGTAATTTGGCTGACCTTGGTGACCTTCACCTTGGTGTCAACAATTTTGGATATTCGTCCAAATGTTGAATATCTCCTGATCCGTTAGTCATATCGTTACCAAATTTCATACATAGCTTCCCCACATTGATAGCTATGCATCCAGTGTCATTCTGGTGACCTTGATGTTTGTGTCAATAATTTTTGATCTACGTTCAAATGTTGAATATTTCTTGATCATTATTAGATCATTACCAAACTTTACCAATAGATTCCTTCCTCTCTTTGATGACTATCCATCCAGTTTCATTTGTGTGACCTTGGTGACCGTGACCTTCGTATCAATAATTTTGGAGTTCCTCATTGTGACCTTGACCGTAGTGACATTAACCTTTGTGGTGATCGCCTCGTTTAGTGGGTGAGACATTCCCCGGCGTTAGCCTTGTTTTCTTTGGCTGCCAGCTGTGGCATTCGTGTGCCATATTTCTAGTTCCACATCACAAACACCGACACAGCACATTGAACGGGTGTGTATTGTGACTTCGGCAGTCTCGTCTGTATTGCAGAGATGCATTCCGTCTATCGTCCCAAGAAGCGGCGTCGAGTTTCGGAGACGACCGTATGTTGATTGAGAAGTTTATTGACAACCCGAGGCATATTGAAATCCAGGTACATAATGTTCTTACAGAGCTCCAGATAAGTTGTGTGTCTAAATAGTATTATACCCCCAGATTTCAAATTCAATGCATATTTTACTTTTACAAATGTATTATTGATTTTCGTCCTTAATAAATATGGAACAAATGATAAAGAAATATTTATATAAATATATATATTAAAATTAACTTATTTGAGCTGCAAAAAGCAAACAGTGTTGGCTTTTTGCAGCTCAACTAAGTAAATTTTCAACTTTATTGCAGTATTTTCACTACTCAATTTGCAAATCAATGCATATTTTCACATTGATGGGAGTTTTTTTGTACTCCCACTTTTGATAATCAATGTGTATTTGGCTAAAATAAGTACATAAAATACGCCAAATGCACACCTTATCTGGAGCTATGGTTCTTGTACACGACAAATTGTGCGATGCAGAGTTTGCAATACATGGGATCTTTAAGGTTTATTATAGGAATGAATGGCCTTTTTGTGGAATTTATCGGGGTATAAACTTGGAAAAGTCGCGGGAATACTGGACGAAGGCCGTAAGGCCTCGTCCAGTATTCCCGCGACTTTTCCAAGTTTATATCCCCGATAAATTCCACAAAAAGGCCATTCATTCCTTATAATTTCCAGCATTTGAAATAAATTCATCAAGAAAATGTGTTTATTTTCCGTTTTCTTAAGAATTATTTTAACTGCGCCTGACGGTTACGGAAAGTAGTTCGGCATGGAGTTTACTGGGATATAAATTCTGGACAGAGACTCGCTACGGGCCAATCAAATGTTAGGGAATTGTTTAAATATTTTTGTGCTGGAATTATAAACACTTGTCTACTGACAAATGACAGCTCCACAGACACATACAGATTGTGTTGATAGTCTAATGGTGGAGTATTGGACTTTGAGATGATGTTCCACTGTCGGATAGGATGGGTTGTGGCCTAGGGGTTAGAACACCTTACTGTGGGTTCAAACCTCGCATGGGCATCCAAAAATGCTTTCATAGTATTTCCATCCCACTTGTCTGTTGAATGAGACTTTAAACTGTGGTCCCGTCTCTATATGATAAACCCTTTCACTTTTCCACTGTCTGATTTACCCATGTTACAGTTGAACGTCCATAAATGGCCACTAGACCGTGGGTTCAATAGATTGCGCAAGAAAAATTCCTAGCATCTCACTAATGTTTTGAATGTGACTTTAAACCGATGCTCCAGCTCAGTATGACCTTAGTCGTTGCTGGGACATTAGCACTAATCACTCACTTTTCCACAGAGACGGTAAACTCACTGTGTGCAACACTACTAATTGATACGCCAAATTGAGTTCATGTGTCCGTCCGTGTGTACCATCCACAGCTGCTGTGTGACCAACACGGCAATGGTGTCTGGCTGAACGAGAGAGAATGCTCCATACAGAGACGGAACCAGAAGGTCATCGAAGAGGCTCCCAGGTATAGTACAGTGGAGCCTCTCTAATACAAGACACCCAGAGAACCTCCAATGTGTCTGCTTTAGAGAGGTTTCACTGTAATTAAGGCGCCGCCGAGAATTGGTAGTGCCCTATTGGTTTCTCCCCGTCCATCCGTCTGTCTGTCTGTCTGTCCGACCGGTTAATTTTTGGAAGTTTTTGTAAGTTTCTCAAATCAATTGTCAATTTTAATTGGGTATTTACGCAAATATGCAGCTTATCTGGAGTGCTGGTTACTGATTACTTGTGTGTGTTTGCAGTACCTTCGTAGACCCAGTCATGCGGAGGTTGATGGGGGACCAGGCTGTAGCCTTGGCAAAGGCCGTCGGTTACTCCTCTGCCGGTGGGTATACTATAGGTTTAACTGTATTGTAATTTTCAAATTTGCGGCGTATATCAGAAAATGAGAGGTGGGAAAATCTGTTTAATGGCGACGCACAGTCTGATCAGGATCTGCACTGTCTGCACGGTCTGCCGATACACCCACCATGCTTCTAACAATCAATACATATCGTTTTCAGGCTACAAGAGTGTGCTATTCAATCGGGGAGCTAATCTGGTCACAAATCCCATATTAAAGCCCCATTTCTCCAGTCACATCCACATATTAATGTATATAAATACATGTTTTTGCAAATATTTGGTTATGTGTTTAGTTTGCCAGAAAATGTCTCGGATGATGTCTCTGATATAAAGAACAGTTTGTGCCTACAGAGTGGGCATGTACCTTTAATATCAAAATGTAGCCGGTTAATCTTGGGTGTTAGCATTGGTTCAGCTTGTCTGTTAGACATCACATTGCTGAGTTTTGCAGTGATAACAACGAGGTAAAACTAAGCAACTTTACATCAAACCAACAAAGTCCGCCAACTGTAACTTCAGGATTGCCCTGTAGCCTATTTCACCAACATTGCAAATTATACTTATTTAGCAAAGTATACTTTGAGGGAGAAATTTTCAATTTTAGGATAAATTTATAAATTTGTATTGTACTGAATTTATTTTAATGTAATAAGTTCAGTATAATAATTCTGCATACTTTTAATCATCTAATATATGCAGTTGTTAGTTCTATATGAAATAATGCATTTCAGGAAAAATAAATGATTACTCCCTCAAAGTATACTTTGCTAGAAAAGTATACTTTGCAATGTTGGTGAAATCAGGCTACTGGAAGTAGATCTAACGGACATTTCTCGTTCAAGTTCGGTAGCTGATTTATAAGGCTGGTCTATACCAGGCTTTTGTCTTTTGGTATCAAGTTTATTCGACAAGGCTAGAAAACATTTGGTAACCGATTTGTAAGACTGGGCCCGGTTGCTCAAAACCTGTTAGCTTAACAGACTGTTAAATCCTTAGCAATGCTAAGGATTTAACAGTCTGTTAAGCTAACAGAAGCTTTGATCAACCGGGCCTTAGGCGTACAATGCTAATGCCTTTTGGTATTAAGTTTACCAGGCCAGGTAGGGATGGGCTGTGGCCTAGAGGATATGGCATTGGACTTCAGTACCTGGGGTTGTGAGTTAAAACCTCACCCTAGGCGTGAAAAATACTTACATAGTATTCCCATCCGTCTTGTGATTCTTTTATTTTCCCCAGCGGTATCCCAGTTATACATGTACTGACTTCTTGTTGCAAGTATTATTTTAAATTGAAATGGATTATGTTGCCAATTTTTCCTAATTATAGCATATTTTTTCAGAATGAAGCACAGAGCATCTAGAATTTAAAAAAAATCCCCCCCCCCAGACCCCCCTAGCAAATCGCAGCGCAATCCGCTGCTCAAATAAATTTTAAGGATTGGGGATAGTGTTCCACTCCCATGCCTGATTAGACTAGGCCAGGAAGCGTTCGTTAACCGACTAACTATAAGACCACAGGTTGAAGTAACGGACCGAGGTCTATAAATACATTAAATATGCCTACAAGCATCAATAAATGAAAATTAATTTAATTTTTTTACTCCCTATATATACACATATACATTTCTTCATTTATTGATGCTTTTAGGCATATTTAATGTATTTATAGACCTCGGTCCGTTCAACCTGTGTATAAGACGGGTGTATTCTCGATATTGCAGGTACGGTGGAGTTTCTGGTCGACTCGAAGAAGAACTTCTACTTCCTGGAGATGAACACGCGACTGCAGGTGGAGCACCCTATCACCGAGTGTATCACCGGCATTGACATCGTCCACCAGATGATCCGCTCCGCTAAAGGTAACTAATCCCCGGCCTTACATGACCTTAGCTGTTGATAGGCCGTTAAATACCAACAATTAGATCAAAGGAAGAGCTCCAGATTAGCTGCGTATTTGCGTAAATACCCAATTAAAAATGCCAAAAACCCAATTGAAATCAGAAGTAGCGAGTATCAAAAAGCAATAACAAATTTAGCATATTTTTCTTTTTTTCCATGAAAATACATCTTGGTATTTCATTAGAATTGTCTCCAAGGAGACCATTCTAATGAAATGCCAAGACATGTTTTCATTTCGAAGCAAACTATTCAATAATTGCTGTCTGTCGATGTGTAAACGGTAGTGTGATTTTATTTTACCCAATTAAAATATTGAAATACCCAATTGCTTCAGATATGATGGAGTGAAAATACTCAATTACTAATTCCTTATCTGGAGCCCTGCAAATGTAACTAATAGATTAATCCATGTCATGCTGAGTATACGCCATTTGTGTGTGGAAAATCATATGGGAATGTAACATGCGGAGTCAATTTCCAAAACATTTGGAAATTGACTCCCAATCCTGGCGAGATAGCTTGAAAATGATGTAAGTAAGAAAACAAATACATGTAGTTAGATTTTGAATATCGGTCCGCAAATAAAAAAAATATTAAAAAAAAATAAAAATAAATTGGGGAGGGTGACTTTTTTTGTTATTGATAAAAAAGTACTTACTTTTAAATATTTTTTAGATTTAATGTGTTTAATTGCCAAAAGTTCATCGGTCCACAAATAAAAAAAATATTAAAAAAAAATCTATTTTTAGCCCCCCATGTTATAAAATCGTTTTTTTCGCAATGAAATCAATATTTGATGGAATTTCATCAAATAATTGTTTTTGGGGAGGGTGACCTTTTTGTTATTGATAAACAAGTACTTACTTTTTAATGTGTTTAATAGCCAAAAGTTTGTCGACAGCAAAACGTGGAACAGACAGTAATAGATTAATCCATTTCATGCTAAGGATACGCCATTTGTGTGTGGAAAATCCTAAATATTTTCTTTCTATGTGCTTAGACATAAATGGTGGCCACACCATATACATTTATAGTCTGTTTCACGAAAGCTGCCCAAATTTTACAGCCATATAAACAAATCAAAAACCATATTTTTTTCGATAATATTAAATTAAAGGAAAATTTAAGAATGAGCCTTCTTTTTATTTCGTGAAATTTGGTCAAATATTGATTTTATTGCGAAAACAAAATTTCCCCATGTTAAATCCCCATAGACATCTTCACGGAAATTTGTTCGTTTTTTTAACTCCTCCCACACTTCCTTACCACTTTATTCCCCATGTTAAATTCCCATAGACAAATCAATTTTTCGTAATAAAACCAATATTTGACCGAATTTCACGAAATAAAAATAAGGCTCATTCTTAAATTTTCCTTCAATTTAATATTTAATGTTTTTGATTTGTTTATATGGCCGTAAAATTTGGGCAGCTTTCGTGAAACAGACAGTAGGGAGATACGAGAAAACTAATCAGATTTTTCTATCAGCAAAATGGGGAATCCCCAGCATGAAATGGGTTAAGTACCACTCGTACACCACCATATGTATCAACACAAGTAATCGTTCTGAAATACAACATTTTAAAAACAACTTTTGATGTAATTTACCGGAACTATCGTATATTATGTTAATATTTTTCGTGATGAGATATCGCATATTTTAGGTAAAATATCACACGGTTTGTATGATAATTAGTCACATGACTCGCCACATTTCCGTCTGTCTACAGGCCATGAGCTCGCGTACAAACAGACGGACATACCTGTGGATGGCTGGGCCCTTGAATGTCGCGTCTACGCTGAGGTAAATTGTCATCTGAAAATTAGGACTTTAAAACATTATTATTGCTTGCTAATTAACCCTTTCACCCCTAAGTAACTGGAATGGATTTTGGTATTTTAATTTTGAAACCAATCCAACCATCACAAGATGATTTTCAGACTAGAACATTTATGGCTAGAAATGTGGCCTGTCGGCACACGAATGCCCCCGTTGGCAGCCAAAGAAAATGAGGCATATTTGATTATAAGCCATTTACCTGAGCGTTAAGGTTTCGAACGCACCAAGTATGTGACCTTGACCCTGGGCTTAGCGGGGGCAGGATGAATGTAGATTTGTCACAGGGTGGCAGAGGACCATTGGAGCAATGTGTGTGTGAAATGTGAAGCAGATCCGAGCAAGGAAATTATAAGCCATTTACCCGAGCGTTAAGGTTTCGGGACGTACGGACGGACGTATGGACGCCGGTAACACTATATGCCCCCCTCACCATTCGGTGGCGGAGGCATAAAAAGCGGGGTGTTTTTGTTCTCAAAAATAAGAAAATGACTTGCAAAAAGTGCAGATCCTGATGAGACGGCTCGTCACGAGCCGGCTCATCTGGATCTACACTGTTTGCCAATACCACTATACAGGCGCGTAGTGTTTCCATCGCACAAACCCATTCACTTGCACTTTTCGGCCTACTAAGGTTTCACGATCACTGAAGAAAGCTTTTTAGAAGTTATTCATCTTGTCTTGCAGGATCCCTATAAGAATTTCGGAATGCCGTCTATTGGAAGATTATCCAAGTACACTGAGCCGACACACATCCCTCATGTAAGTGTTACCTAGCAACGAGGGATCGCAACTAGTTATCTCCCCGTTGAATCTATTTATAGAAATCCAGTCCAAATTGTGTAGTTTAGGGCCTTATTGCTTGTAATAAGGGCGAATGTAGCATGACTGTTATGAAAAGGAGCAATTATAGTGATTTTTACTAGTGTTGATCCAGATCATCCTACATATCTACGCAATCTGATCTGGGACTACATTATTTGCCAGATTCATATTTTCGCAATTATTACTGTTATTGCAATCAGTGTAGACTCAGATCAGACTGCACAGATGTGCAGTCTGATCTGGGTCTACTCTGCAAAACTCAAGTTTTGTGCTGTTCAGTAAGAAATAAACACTGAAATACAACACAGGATCGGATCTCTATAAATAGATTTGCAAAGGGACATAACTAGCTACGATCCCTCATTATGTTGTTGACCGTGTTGACTGGAGTTAACGAAAATTTAAGTTAACAAGTTATTATATGGGAAAACATGTACTTGTGACCACTGATTTGACTGTGAGTTAGGGTTGGCTTGTTGTGTATGGGTTAGAACACCTGGGGACCGTTTCACTAAACTTCATACGACTAAAATGTTCGTAAGTGCAAAATTATGATAGTCTGTAAATTGCACATTAATAATGTTTTCTTGTAACAATTGTTGGATTTTCATTTATTGAGCATAGGCTGCATATGCAGCCTATGCTCAATAAATGTAAATCCATCAATTGAAATTTACAGACGATCCTAAATTTGCACTTACGAATATTTTAGTCGTAGGAAGTTTAGTGAAACGGCCCCCTGATTTCCATAAAAAAAAAAACTTTCATATTGTTTCAGATTTATCAGTTACTTGCTTTAAGAGAGTTTGACATAACAAGTGTTACAGCAGTGTTGTGCCTAAAGCGAGCCCAGGGGACATTTTCCCACCTAAAATTGCCCATGTCCCTTAAAATTTCAAGATCGCCCTATTATTTTAATACAAAAAGGGCCCAAAATCTGAAATTGTCCCTCTGAAAGTGAGTCCTATGCACAACCCTGAGTGTAGACTATATTGGCAATGCTGAAAATTAGCTGTTTTACTGCACGTACATTTTATACGTGCGTCCGGTTAAAATTTTTGGTTAAAGTTTTTCAGTATACTATCAATGCCTTGGCGCGCGCAACATGGGCTGCCATCTAATTTCAATATATGGGAAACACGAGAGTGGTGTAAACTGCTGCCGCTCTACAGAACCGAGTGGAGTAATTGACCATTAGATTTGTGTAAACTACTGGCTGAAAAATACATATATCATCCTACGACAACTAGTATACATAGTTTTATAAATATGTCCTACCAATTTACAGGTGCGCTGTGACAGCGGCATACAGGAAGGTAGTGAAATAAGTATTTACTACGACGCGATGATCTGTAAGGTACGTGACAATGTTGTGTTATTGAATACGCATTGACCAATAGCAAAATGCTGTATCAGGTTGCCGTTTCACTAAACTTTGTACGACTAAAATGTTCGTAAGTGCAAATTTATGATCGTTTGGAAATTTCAATTGATATATTTACATTTATTGAACATAGGCTGCATATGTAACCTATGCTCAATAAATGTAAATCCAATAATTGTTTACAATAAAACATTGTTAATGTGAAATATACAGACTGTCATTATTTTGCACTTACGAACATTTTAGTTGTACAAAATTTAGTGAAACAGCCCCCTGGTGGTGGCATTTATACAATGTATCATGTTCAATCGAGATTGCAAAACTATTTTCGCTGACGTTTCATATGTCGAACGACGCCACCTGCAGCATAAACCAGTTGAGATTTATCCATTTTTATTGTTGAATCATTCATCTGATAAATAGAATACCAGGCTAGAGTCGAGTTTAATGTCAAGTTTTATCGGGCTTGGCTTGAAAACTGTATGAATTCTTACGGGTTTCCTAGCATTACCTGATAAACTTCATGTACACATTCCTAGACTCTCATGGTAACATTACCAGCATATATCCAGTATAAACCTTGTGAATACATTCTAATTTAGCTGTTTACATACAGTATCTATTTCAAGTTTACCAAACTGCTTGGGATCGGTAGATGAGCCTCGGAATTCCCACACATTTCCTAGCCTTGCCTGTAGCCTATTTCATCAAAATTGCAAAGTATGCTTTTCAAGCAAAGTATACAGGGCTCAAACCCATTGGTTCGGCCTTAAATTACCTTAGCTGTTGATAGGCCATTAAATACCACTATATCAAATCATGTTTTCTAGCCTTGCCTGACAAACTTGTTATCAAAACAGGGCAGTCTTTTCTCAATAGCCATCAGTCTCGACTCGGAAGTGGTAGGAATTCCTCGGCAATCCTCTGAATTCCTACTCGTTTCCTAGCCTCAGCTGGTATTCTCTGTATACAGCTACTGTGTATGTTCTGTTCTAGCTGGTAACAAGCGGGACGACTCGAACAGAGGCCCTGGAGACAATGACTAAAGCTCTTGACTCCTACGTCATTAAAGGTACATCAATATATTGGTAGTACGTTTTTTCTGTGGTCGTCGTCATCTGCGTCGACAAATGTCAAGAAGTCTGTACAAGTTCTGATATAACTTTCGTAAAAAAAAAGGATTGTCCTCTGCACTAATTTTAAGCCAACATAAATGAAAACATTTTTATAAAAGCCTTCACAAGTCTCCTCCATCTCATTTTGTTCCATAATTTGGTTGAGAAGCTGCTATTAAATTAATTTTCTATGGCCTAATGCTTAAAGGCACTGTATTTGCTGTTCAGTAAGAAATAAACACTGAAATACAACACAGGATCGGATCTCTATAAATAGATTTGCAAAGGGACATAACTAGCTACGATCCCTCATTATGTTGTTGACCGTGTTGACTGGAGTTAACGAAAATTTAAGTTAACAAGTTATTATATGGGAAAACATGTACTTGTGACCACTGATTTGACTGAGTTAGGGTTGGCTTGTTGTGTATGGGTTAGAACACCTGGGGACCGTTTCACTAAACTTCATACGACTAAAATGTTTGTAAGTGCAAAATTATGATAGTCTGTAAATTGCACATTAATAATGTTTTCTTGTAACAATTGTTGGATTTTCATTTATTGAGCATAGGCTGCATATGCAGCCTATGCTCAATAAATGTAAATTCATCAATTGAAATTTACAGACGATCCTAAATTTGCATTTACGAATATTTTAGTCGTAGGAAGTTTAGTGAAACGGCCCCCTGATTTCCATAAAAAAAAATACTTTCATATTGTTTCAGATTTATCAGTTACTTGCTTTAAGAGAGTTTGACGTAACAAGTGTTACAGCAGTGTTGTGCCTAAAGCGAGCCCAGGGGACATTTTCCCACCTAAAATTGCCCATGTCCCTTAAAATTTCAAGATCGCCCTATTATTTTAATACAAAAAGGGCCCAAAATCTGAAATTGTCCCTCTGAAAGTGAGTCCTAGGCACAACCCTGAGTGTAGACTATATTGGCAATGCTGAAAATTAACTGTTTTACTGCACGTACATTTTATACGTGCGTCCGGTTAAAAATTTTGGTTAAAGTTTTTCAGTATACTATCAATGCCTTGGCGCGCGCAAGGCTTAAAGGCACTGTCCCAGATGGCGTCTCAGATATAGAGAATAGTAGGTTAGTGCCGTGAATGGGAAAAAATATCCGGCAAGGCTCAAGAATTTCTTTATTTCTCATCAGAAGTATATGTTGTGACCACTCATTTGAACCGTCTCACTGAGACTGTTCAAATGAGTGGTCACAACATATACTTTGGTTCAGAAATAAGGAAAATAGATGTAGAATAGTATGTTAGTGCCGTGAATGGGAAAAAATATCTGGCAAGGCTCAGGAAATGGGATGGGCGAGGCCTACAAATGGCTGTAAAATGCAAAAATAGTATTGACTGGATATCAAAAATGTTTCACGGCACCGTGTTTCATGGCACATACACACTGTGTTGACGGGATAAATCCTATATTTGGTTTCTGGCACGCATGCTCTGACTATAGTCACTGCTTTTTCCATCGTCGTCCACGTCAACAAATGTCAAAAAGTATGTACAAGTTTCTGATATATCTTTAATATTTCTTGACGGATTGCTTCAATATTTAGACACTCAACACATTTGAGTATTTGGAACACACTCTTGCTGCGATTTTTAACATAACCCTTTTCTTGTTAAAGCTTGCACTTCTCTGATGAATTTTGTGATGCTTACTTCAGCACATGCCGACGATTATGTCAGATGTTAGATATTAATGTTAAATAGACATCAAACCCCAATAAATTAATCGGCGTTCATGTATATATGTGACTGGAGAAATAAGGCTTATGTGTTTGACGACCAGTGTAGACACAGATCAGCCTGTGTTTCCGCACAGTCTGATCAGGATCTGTACTGTTCGCCATTCCATCAATGAAACGCCGTTTATTCTTTTAACAAGAAATATAGACTGTAATATCAAGCTACAGGAGTGTGCTATTTAATCAGGAGCTACACTGGTCACAAATCCTGTAAGCCCCATATCTCCAGTCACACAGAGAAATTGCAGGTCTGTGGTTTATGGGTTTTGCGACCAGTGTAGATCCAGATCAACCTGTGCATCCGCACAGTCTGATCAGGATCTGCACTGTTCACCAGTCCATCAATAAAACACCCATCACGCTTCTGACAAGCAATATAGATTGTTTTCAAGCTACAGACGTGTGCTATTTAATCAGGAGCTACCTGGTCACAAATCCCATAAACCATATATTTATCCAGTCACAGACAGAAATGACAGGTCTGGGGCTTACGGGTTCTGCGACCAGTGTAGATCCAGATCAGCCTGCGCATCCGCACAGTCTGATCAGGATCTGCACTGTTCGCCATATATTCAATGAAACACTTGTCGTGCTTCTAACAAGCAGTAAAGGTACAACAATAAATCTGTAATTGGCCACGTATTACAGGTGTGACCCACAATATTCCACTGCTGCGGGAAGTTGTGACGGAGAAGCTGTTTGTGTCGGGCAACATCACCACCAACTATCTCCAGCAGGTGTTCCCAGATGGCTTCAAAGGTACGCTCCAGATAAGGAATTAGTAATTGCGTATTGTCACTCCATCATTTCTGAAGCAATTGGGTATTTCAACATTATAATTGGGTAAGATCACTGCTGTTTACACATCAACAGACAGCAATTATTGAAGTTTTCTTCGAAATGAAAACGTGTCTTGTGTTTTCATGGAAAAGAAGATAAATATGCTATTTTTGTGGTCTGTTTATTGTTTTCTGCACCATTATAAAGGTACCACAAATTTTTCATTACTTTTTGATACTCAGTACTTCTGATTTCAATTCGGTTTTTGGCAATTTTAATTGGGTATTTACGCAAATACGCAGCTTATCTGGAGCTCTGCACCTCCACATGCAGTGGCACTCCTGTATATATTGGACTTTCAGATGTTATATCTGTAGCCGATTTCACCAACATTGCAAAGTATACTTTTCTAGCAATGTATACTTTGAGGGAGTAATCATTTATTGTATCCCCCGGACTCCGTCGGGGGATACTATGGATTTGACAGCGCGCCGCGTCCGCGTCCGCGTCCGCCGCAGACACTTCTTGTCCGGAGCATAACTCGAACACCCTTTGGAATATTTTCATGAAACTTCACACATGCATAGACCACGACCCAAAGGTGTGTCGCGCACAAGAATGACAACTCTTGCATAGCTAATTTTTGAGTTATCTCCCTTTTTTGTTTCTCGCATTGATTTCGTGTCCGGAGCATAACTCCACCACCCTTTGGAATATTTTCATGAAACTTCACACATGCATAGACCACGACCCGAAGGTGTGTCGCGCATAAGAATGACAACTCTTGCATAGCTAATTTTTTAGATTATCTCCCTTTTTTGTTTCGCGCACTGATTGACCATAACTCGACCACCCTTTGGAATATTTTTATGAAACTTAACACATTCAATTAGACCACGAACCGAAGGTGTGTCGTGCACAAGAATGACAACTCTTGCATAGCTAATTTTTTAGTTATCTCCCTTTTTTGTTTTCGCTCACTGATTTCCTGTCCGGAGCATAACTCAACCACCCTTTGGAATATTTTCATGAAACTTCACACATGCATAGACCACGACCCGGAGGTGTGTCGCGCACAAGAATGACAACTCTTGCGTAGCTAATTTTTCAGTTATCTCACTTTTTTGTTTTGCGCACTCTACAAACTGGACAATAATGCATGAAGACCTGTTTTCTCGTCTGCTCTGTATACCTTTTCTGGTGTGCTCTGTACGCCTTACCTGTAGAGAGAACAATAGAAACTAGGAGAACCATGTGCTAAGCATGGGCTAGCATGTGCAGATGTCCAGTGCTTGACCACTGCTGACCAGGTAATTTATACAGGTAAATCACTACATTGGGTACTGTGTTGAAAATATTGTGGCATTATGTGGACCTCTGCAGATATATGTAGATAAATATAGGACTAAAAAAAAAATTTAAAAAAAAATCTGGTCTCCAATAGCAAACATTATTATTTTTAAACTTTTTTTTGTAATTTTTTTTTTTTTTTTTTTTTTCATTATTTTTTTTTCATTTTTTTTTTTTCAAATTATTTTTCATATTTGACTGGAAAAAAAATCTGGGCTCCAGTAGCAAGCATTATTATTTTTAAACTTTTTTTTTCCATTTTTTTCTTTTCATTTTTTTTTTCATTTTTTTTCTTCAAATTATTTTTCAATTTTTGTCCAGTATCATAAGGTCGTAAGTGCTATATACAGACTATTCACCTGTGCATGTGCTAGCATGTGCAACTGACCACTGACCACTTACAGGTAATTTATACAGGTAAATGATTATATTACATTTCCGTAAACTGTGTTGAAAATATTGTGGCATTATGTGGACCTGTGCAGATATATGTAGATAAATATAGGACTATTAAAAAAAATTCTGGGCTCCAGTAGCAAGCATTATTATTTTTAATTTTTAAACTTTTTTTCCATTTTTTTTTTTCATTTTTTTTTTTCAAATTTCTTTTTCAATTTTTTGTCTAGTAGCATAAGGTCGTAAGTGCTATATACAGACTATTATCATATAATAAAACAATTATTGACTAGTGAGCCATAGAATATAATCTGATATTCTATGGTTCACTAGTCAATAATTGTATAATATGTTCGGGGGCCAGTGAAAATTGCTTTCGGGCCCAGGCTCGAGGTCAAGGCGGGACAAGGCGAGGCATCTGATTCCGCGGAATTCTTGTTTACTTATCTCCCTTTGTTGTTTCGTGCTCTGATTTTGTATCCAGAGCATAACTCGAACACGCATATACGCATTGCTCTCTAATGGTCCTCTACCGCCCTGTGCCAAATCCACGTTCGTTCTGCCCCCGTCAAGCCCAGGGTCAAGGTCACATACTTAGTGCTTCAAAACATTAACGCTTGGGTAAATATCTTATACTTTCTGTTTTCTTTCATGGATCATGGATCATCTTCATATTTCATATACGCATTGCTCTAATGGTCCTCTACCGCCCTGTGCCAAATCCACGTTCGTCTTGCCCCACCAATCCCAGGGTCAAGGTCACATACTTGGTGCTTCAAAAACTTTAACGCTCAGGTAAATATCTTATAATTTTTATTTCCATTCACGGATCAACTTCATATTTCATATACGCGTTGCTCTAATGGTCGTCTACCGCCCTGTGCCAAATCCACGTTCGTCCTGCCCCCGCCAAGCCCAGGGTCAAGGTCACATACTTAGTGCTTCAAAAACTTTAACGCTCAGGTAAATATCTTATAATTTTTATTTCCATTCACGTATCAACTTCATACTTCATATACGCGTTGCTCTAATGGTCGTCTACCGCCCTGTGCCAAATCCACGTTCGTCCTGCCCCCGCCAAGCCCAGGGTCAAGGTCACATACTTAGTGCTTCAAAAACTTTAACGCTCGGGTAAATATCTTATAATTTCTGTTTTCTTTCATGGATCATCTTCATATTTCATATACAGCTCTATGGTCCTTCTACCGGCCCTGTGCCAAATCACGTTCGTCCTGCCCCCGCCAATCCCAGGGTCAAGGTCACATACTTGGTGCTCTTCAAAAACTTTAATGCTCCAGGTAAATATCTTATAATTTTTCTTTCCATTCACGGATCAACTTCATATTTCATATATGCGTTGCTCTAATGGTCCTCTACCGCCCTGTGCCAAATCCACGTTCGTCCCGCCCCCGCCAAGCCCAGGATTAACATCATATACTTAGTGCTTCAAAAACTTTAACGCTCAGGTAAATATCTTATAATTTCTGTTTTTCTTTCACGGATCAGCTTCATATTTCATATATGCATTGCTCTAATGGTCCTCTCCACCACCCTGTGCCAAATCCACGTTTGTCCTGCCCCCGCCAAGCCCAGGGTCAAGGTCACATACTTGGTGCTTCAAAAACTTTAACGCTCAGGTAAAAGAAAATTTTGACTTGCAATTTGGCCTCATTTATTATCAAAGCGATATGTGGGACATCCGTGTTCTATGAACACATTTTCTAGTTTATTAAACTTCACACATGCATAGAAGACGACCCAAAGGTGTGTCGCACGTAAGAATGACAACTCTTGCGTCGTTAATTTCTTAGTTATCTCCCTTTGTTGTTTCGTGCACTGATTTCGTGTCTGGAGCATAACTCGAACACCCTTTGGAATATTTTCATGAAACTTCACACATGCATAGACCACGACCCTAAAGGTGTGTCCCGCAAGAATGACAACTCTTGCATCACTAATTCTTTAGTTATCTCCCTTTGTTTTTCCGTCACTGATTTTGTCTCCGGAGCCTAACTCGAACACCCTTTTTTCAAACTACTTGTGTATCTGGGGAGGGGGATACACATGCGCTTGTCGACAAGCGTCCATTTCTAGTTTTTCAAGAAATGCATTATTTCATATAGAACTAATGACTGCATATATTTGATGATTTCAAGTATGCAGAATTATTATACTGAATGTATTACATTATCACAGCCAAAGTGGCTGTGATAATGTAATAAATTCGGTATAATAAAAATTAATAAATTTATCCTTAAATTGAAAATTTCTCCCTCAAAGTATACTTTGCTAGATAAGTATACTTTGCAATGTTGGTGAAATAGGCTACTGGAACAGACTTTCAGATGTTCATTTAAGGACCAATCCAGTCGTCACACAACAATTTTCAGACTGGTCCATTTATTGGCTAAAAATACTAATACTATACAGGCCTGTAGTGTTGAAAGAGGTAAATAATTTGTTTGTACATTGTAATAGTCAATATTACATTCTTAAATTTTGATAAAATTTATTATCAAAAAAAAAAAATCTTTTTCATCGTTTATATAGCCATAAAATTGTCAAAAGTTGTTATTTCATAAAAAGTGCTTTAGTCATATCCCAGGACTCCAGATAAGGAATTAGTAATTGAGTATCGTCACTCCATCATTTCTCAAGCAATTGGGTATTTCAACATTTTAATTGGATAAAATAAAATCACACTACTGTTTACACATCAACAAACAGCAATTATTGAATAGTTTGCTTCGAAATGAAAACACATCTTGGTGTTTCATTAGAATTGTCTCCTTGGAGACAATTCTAATGAAATAACAAGATGTGTTTTCGTGGGAAAATAAGAAAATATGTTATATTTGTGATCTGTTTATTGTTTTCTGTAGCATGATAATGATACCAATTTTTCATTGCTATTTGATACTCCCTACTTCTGATTTTAATTGCGTTTTTGGCAATTTTAATTGGGTATTTACGCAAATACGCAGCTTATTTGGAGCTCTGATATCCCAAAATGATAATCAATGACAATCGGAATTAGAGGAGTATTTGAGGGGGAATTTTTCTCCAAAATGGGTGAAAAAATATACTTTTTCGAGGGGGGAATGAGGCCTTATATCTCTGAAAACGTACATTTCACATGACGTTACCAAATCACGTCAGTGTAATGACCCAATACAGTAGAAACTCTGAATACCGGACAGCCTCCGGACCGGACAAAAAGGTTTAGAGAGGTTTCCGGTTTTTAGAGGTATTTCACTATTCTTACTCAAGACTTGATGTACATGTACTGTACGCTGGTCACCTGATCAGTCTGTGTGGCCTATGTGCCGATAATACGATGTGTAAATTGGTTTGGCAATTTTCAATGATTATTTAACCTCATAATTACCTTACATATACCTTCCGTCGTCAATTACAGCCGCATCAATCGATTTAAGTCTTCAATGGAAAATAGTGGAATGTTTTTCGCTATTTAATTCAAGACCAAACACGGCCCGATTTGTAAATGTAAATATCGAGTATCCATCTTTGTTTTGACGAAAGTCGGGAGAAACAATTGTTTTCATTGGTCGGTTTTCCAATATCACGCGTCGATCACATGCTCGGAAATATTTGTAGGTTGTAAGACACAAAATTGCAATGAGTGCGCACTATGCAACCAGTACAAAAACCAGTACAAAGCATTGTTGGTCATTAAATGACAACAAACGGCGTAACATCGTTTTAAAAATAAACAGCCCCGACCACGTGACTTGACTTGTGAACCGTGTCAAATGCGTAACGTCTCTCTTATCACACCTGTCTGACAGGAAATACAACACGACCATTGTGTGAAATGTATCCCCTGCCGCGGGCGCTTGGTGATTTTAGCAATTCGGATCCGTCCGGTATTCAGAGGTAAAATTATACATTGAATAAAGAAGGAATTAAATCGGGACTATTAAAATTGTCTGGTTTCGGGAGGATTCCGGTATTTAGAGGGTCCGGTATTCGGAGTTTCTACTGTATAAATAAGTCTGCGGCATTTTCAATGGAAATCCACGTCATATTTCCTCATTCTGTACCACACAGCCCTGATAAATATAATACCAGGCTAGTGTATTTTGATATTGAGTTTATCGGGCTCGACTCGGAACGTGTGATACACTTTATATAAAAATACACTAGCCTGGTATTTCTATTTATTTCAATGTGTAGGTAAGATACTGTCGGACAACGAACGGAATGAACTCGCCTCTCTAGCTGCCTCTGTGTATGCCAAGGAGCAGTTGATAGCCCGCACGTTCAAGAACCAATCAAGGTTAGTTATTTAGCCACAGTCGCTAATTGACGTTATATGCCCCATATGCGATAGCAAGGGGGGCATATTGTGTTGCTCTTTATGTTCCGTCCGTCCGTACATTTGTCCGTGTACATTTACGTCGAAAACTCAAAAAGTTTGTAAGAGTTTCTCCAGTTAGAGTCCAGTATGCCACAGGGGCATATCCATTTTTTACAATCATAATGTCTAGTTTAGTCTAGGGATGGGCCATGGCCTAATGGATATAGCTTTGGACTTCAATAAGGGGTTCAGTCCTAACCCCAGGTGTGAAAAATACTTACATACATAGCTGTTGTGGGGATGTTTAAACCCATTTACTTTCACTAGTTATTTAGACACTGACGGTGTCAGTGGAATAAGGGAGCTAACTCCATCAAGGAGTTAGCCCCCTTATTCAAATCCTCACCCAGGGATGGGCCGTGGTCTAGGGGATAGGACATTGGACTTCAATACTGGAGGTTGTGAGTTCAATCCTCACCCAGGGATGGGCCGTGGTCTAGGGGATATGGCATTGGACTTCAATACTGGAGGTTGTGAGTTCAATCCTCACCATAAAACTATTCTGAACTATTCTAACATAGTATTTTCATCGCACTTGTCGGTGGGATGAGACTTTAAACCGTGGTCCAGTCTCTATATGACCTTCGCTGTTGCTGGGACGTTAATTCATTTTTCACTTTTATTTAGCCACAGTGGCTAATTGACACCGTCAGTGGAAGAAGCCCCCGCAAACAATGTGTGTAACCTGATCAGACTGCAAATCAGACTTTACAAAACTAATTATGTCCGAATATTTAGCGTTATTACAGTACAGTCTACACTCGTTAACTCTCTTACGGCAAACTACTGATAACTGAAACATTAAATTATTTTGTCCCAAGTACATCTTTTTCTTTTTAACTCTAATATTCGTAAACTCAAAGTATTTCCCTCAGTCAACTGGACTTTTAAGTAAACGAGTGTAGACTGTCTATGGTATAAAGAGGTTCGACTGTACATGTGTGTTCTGCATCTCCCCCAGAATTCCAAGTACCATAAAACTACCGATGTCTTGGTCACTGAGTATCGACGTGGCAGGCCAGAGCGTACACGCCACAATCAAGAAAAAAGGCTCATCATTTGAGGTAGTGTTTGGAGACCTTATAGGAATGAATGGCGTTTTTGTGGAATTTATCGGGGTATAAACTTGGAAAAGTCGCGGGAATACTGGACGAAGGCCGGAAGGCCTCGTCCAGTATTCCCGCGACTTTTCCAAGTTTATATCCCCGATAAATTCCACAAAAATGCCATTCATTCCTTATAATTCCAGCATTTTAAATAAATTCATCAAGAAAATGTGTTTATTTTCCGTTTTCTTAAGAATTATTTTAACTGCGCCTCACGGTTACGGAAAGTAGTTCGGCATGGGAGTTTACTGGGATATAAACTTTGGACAGAGACTTGCTACGGACCAATCAAATGTTAGGGAATTGTGTAAATATTTTTGTGCTGGAATTATACTTGCTTGATGTCAGACATATGTTGTCACTGTAGAATATGTTTAAAATTATAGAGAATATTAGTATAGTGTCATGAACGTGAATAAATATCTGTCGAGGCTGAGAAATCAGGATGGGCGAGGCTTGCCGAGCACATCCTGATTTCGAGCCGAGTCAGATATTTATTCACGTTCATGACACTATAATAATATTCTATTTATCCCGTTAACCACATCAAAGTTGTTCAAATGTCTCTAAAAATGCATTTGTGGCCTCATAAGTTTGTCTTCTGAAGCGACAAGATTATTGTGTTACGTCATTCACATAATGATAATGACGTATCTACTAGACGTGAACGAGAAAAAATACACGTACCTGCTTTTCACGTCTAGTAGCGACATAGTTGACTGGATAAAAAACTTTACGATACCACCAGCATACAATTCGAGGGTATATAGTTTTCATCTTCCCGTCGAGTTGTCTGTTGATATCAAAAGACATTAACATGGTATTCTATTTATCAGGTAACATTTTGGCTACAGACTGAGCAATTATGACATTGTTTTCGTTGAAAATAACGCAGACTTGTTTTTGTGACGTCATTCCACTGACGTAATTCATTAACGTCATGTGACGCCATTCGACCAATGAAGTGTCAGTTTTAAATTTTTTGTAACCCGGGTATTCGTATCCGGTCAATGCCTGATACAGCAATATATAATCAGCCAGTACGTATTCGGCCAATACAAAGCCAGACATTCCGCTGGGGAAAAAAAAAATAAAAAAATAAAACAATAAAAAAAATTACAATTTTTGAAAAAAAAAAAAAAAAAATTATATTTATTTTCGAAAATTATAATTTTTTATCGCCAATTGTTTATTTTTATCGCCAATTGCGAAAGTGGCGATCGCCAGCGGAATCCCTGCAAAGCTGATTACCTGATAAAAAGACAAGCGGGTGACGTTGGTGTGGAAATGTTTGAGCCAATTCCAACCCTTAAATATAAGCCGAATGAATGAACGTTGGTGTACTGTTGTAGGTGGTGATTGACGGGCGGACGTTCTCCGTGAACGACAACGTAAACTTCTCTTCTCCACTCCAAGAAACAAAGATTAACGGACATACGCACGTCTTTCAGGTGAGAATATATGGCATAATCACATGCCGAGTACGTTTCCCATTTCAGCTTTATGCAGAAAATTACACATGCACTTAGTGGTATGAACGACAAAAGCATCTTTAAAATCATACCCAGTTTTATTCCGATATTAAATATCTACAAGATAATATATGGTATTTAGTACTAAACCCATTGAACCGGCCTTAAATGACCATAACTGTTGATAGGCCGTTAAACCTAAACAAACAAACAAGGTTCGACACTCGCCATCTTTTCAACCAACGGAAATGGTACTAGTGTACCTTTGGCCGGGCTCGCTGTTTCAGTAATTTGTAACGTGCACGAGGTCCCGGCCTTCGTGCGCATTACAATTACTGAATTAGAGAGCAGGGCCCAAGGTACACTAGTAGTTCTTCCGTTGGTTGAAAATATGGCAAGTGTCGTACCCGGTAGCTATTCAATATCAAGGTATAATTGGGTAATTGGGCACTAAGTGCCTGTGGAAAGTTATGCTTCCTAAACATTGTGGGGGAATGATGTGTCTAAAAATGATGGCAATTTCAACATTAAATTTTTCAGAGATTTGTGCAATCACATTGGATGTATATGTTGGATCGATAACAGTTTGTTGTTAAAGTTTATGTTGTTTATTTCCGAGGTGTTTGCAGAAACTCAATAAACTACATATATACTCAAGTGAACAAGTCTTGTCCCCTTTTATAATTTCATATTTTGAGATGAATTGATGGCGTATAATTATAAAATTATACACAAAAGATCGCACGTGATATCCATTTGCGATGCCCGGGTTTCATTGAATTAATTCACCTGTGACGGCACGTGCGCCACGAAATTGACGTTTTATCGTTTTGGCATGTACGAGGTGCTCGTGCAGTATTCACTTCGATATTATTGTCCATTACGAAGCATACAAGTCTGCCAAGTAAGAAAAACACGAAAAAACTCTAGGAGAATACGCGCTGTAGGCATCATTTCAGACGTAACTTGATTAACGTGATGCCGACGTTAGGAGACAATTTAAAAGTACGCGCAATAGGCATGTTGGATGCTGGGGCCCGACAAATTGATGTCGCACGTCATTTTGGAGTCCATCCGAAGATAATTCGATGATTGAGGGTGAAATTCGGGCGAACAGGCTCCGTCAAACACTTGCTGTGTGTTAGAGAAAGACAGGTACGGCGGTGGATCGAAGATGTTTTGGGGCGGCATAAGTTTTTGGAGAGACGTGAATGTTCTTCGATGACCAGCGAGAAGTCCGGATCTAAATCCTATCGAGCATCTATGGGACAACGTCAAACGTAAATTACGTCAACGTCCACATCAGCCGAGAAACGTCAACGAACTTCAAGCGGCCGTTTTGGACGAGTGGGCCAACATTCCGCAAGGAACAATTCGCGACCTTATCGACTCTATGAGGAGACGGTGCATACAGTGAATCGGGCTAATGGGGGCCATACACGGTACTGACTTTTGTGAATTTTGGATTTCGACGTGTTCATTTGCATAGCTGATATGGCTTACACACGATTTTCATATCATAATGAATTTCATACCATTACCTTCGTTAATGAATAAATGTCATATTAAAGTTGTGTTTTCTTTGTTTTCACCCACGATAAACCTACAAGCCGCAATCTAGTAGAGGGGACAAGACTTTCACTTGAGTATACATGCTTGTTGAGCTGGGAAACCAAACCCTTTCGATGTCACTTTCTATCTATCTGTGTTGGGAATTTTCCGGATATATCCTGAAATCAGGATTTGAGGTTCCTGATAATTGCAGAAAAATACTAATGTTTCAACATGGGAAGCACACTTTTACACATTTCTGGGTGCAAAAATATGTTTGTTTAACCATTAGACCTCTACTCACAACAATTGTCGTCTGCTGTTGCTTTTATATCTTGCCTTATTTCTCAATAAAAACATGGTTCGACAGCACTTTCCAATGGAAATGATTCTAAAGTGCTGTCAAAGCATGTTGTAAATTATTCTAAAGTGCTGTCAAAGCATGTTCTTGATGATAAAAATGGAAAATAGAAAATAAACAGCAGACGACAAAAAATTAAGATAGCGGTGTAAGGGTTAAGCAGTTTTCAGGATTTGCCCTTTGGAACTGTTCCCACCCCAGGGGCCCGTTTCACTAAACTTCCTACGACTAAAATGTTCGTAAGCGCAAACTTATGATAGTCTGTAAATTTCACATTAACACTGTTTTCTTGTAAACAATTATTGGATTTACATTTATTGAGCATGCATAGGCTGCATATGCAGCCTATGATCAATAAATGTAAATCCATCAATTTAAATTTACAGACTATTCTAAATTTGCACTTCCGAACATTTTATTCGTACGAAGTTTAGTGAAACGGGCCCCTGATCTTTATGAGAGATATGACCTACTTCTCAACCAACGTCCCAGTCCCTGTGTAAGACGTCCTTGTTGTATTTCAGCTCACCAAGAGGTTGGGTGGGGGCCGATTCCGGATGAGATTCTTCGGTACAGTTGTAAGTATCTTTAGGTTTACAGTGAAACCTCTCTAAACCGGACACCCTGGGGACCTCCCAGAGAGGTTCCGCTGTAATTCAGGCGCGTGAACACTCCAAAAGATGCTGCTGCATGTGTCACTATCCACATGTTTGTAATACAGTGAAACCTCGCTAAACCAGACACCCTGGGAGGTCCTCAGGGTGTCCGGTTTAGTGATGTTTCATTGTAAACCAGACTTGTGACCATTCTAAGACCTGTGTGTGCTATGCAATTATGAATAGGTATTCTGATCTAAGATAAATTACCAAGAAACCTATCACACATATTAGGTTATAGATGTGTTCTTTGTGTCTGGTTGGGAGAGGTTCCACTGTATTTTAGTGAGAGCAGGGATGGGTTGCTAACATAAATGTAGAGAATTGAACTTCATTGCTGGAAGTATAGTGAGTTGAATCTACGCCTCATTCATTTTATTTCCATCCCGCTAGTGGTTCCGATAAGACTTCAAAGCGAGATCCCATTTCTATGTCACATGAGCTGTTGCTGGGATGTTAAACCAGGGTTCGTACAGATTTGAAAAGTACTTGAATTCTCGAGTGATAAATGAAAAGTACTTATTTTCTGAAAATCTGCTTGAAAAGTGCTTGAATTGAATTTTTGTACTTGAAAAGTGCTTAAAAAAATGCCTTCGTGCTTAAAAAGTACTTGACTTTTAATAGAAAAAATAAAAAGGTTAATCGCTAAAATTCGATGTTCGATGGGTCGAGTGTAAATTGTGGAGTGCTGATCGGTATTAAACTATGCGTGGTATCGGCAAACCCGCTGCGTATCGGCAAAACCGTGCGCGGTTCTGGTTTTAAACTGGTCCAATATGATCCTCGTTCTGAATGGTTAATGGCGACATGCGTGAACGCTACACTGCATTTTCACAATGGGGAAAAATGTATTCAACCGTATCTGGATAAGCCGCTTTAAGTGGGTTAAAGAAGCGCCCGATATGCACAAAGCCTATTGTACTCTATGTCGGAAAGAAATTGATATTGTGCTTGAAAAAATAATAATTGTACTTGAAAAGTGCTTGAATTGTATCATGTCATGTCTGTACGAACCCTGTAAACCCATTCACTTCTGTTATGACTTTCCATGCTCAAGATCGCTGTGACATAACCTTGTAATTGTTTTAAAGTTTGTTTTGTGGGTGTCATTTATAAATTCCCTTTACTGCGTTCTCACAATAACTTCTTGACAGATGGATCTGAATAAAATTTACTATACATGTTTATCAAACAAACTTATTGACTTTTTTTACCAGTCATCTCTTGTTTAAGACCATAAAAAGGTACTTTGGTTCTCAGATATCACTGCGTTGGAAAAATCCCTGCTCGTCGAGGATTTTATCATCGTGGAGAAATACAATTGTACTGTAAATTCACCACGTGATCAATAAAAAACAAAACCATTCATGTCTGACGAAAATCTGGTAATTTTTCATGTCTAAAGAGGTTATTGTGTCTGAATAGAACATATATGCATCTGGGCCCGGTTGTTCAAAACACCAGTTAGCTTAACGGACTGTTAAATCCTTAAAGGCCCTGAACGGCTCAGTATTACAATTTTCCGATTTTTTTCAACACAAAAACATGTTTGGCAACTGATTTAGTACACAAAACTAACATATACTGCCTAATAGATACATCTCAAGTCTTGAGATTTACATCTTAATCGCAATGTGAAGACAACAACAACTTGTTTTGTGTACCACTCAGTGCAAAATGTCAATATTGACAAATTAATTTCCGTAACCCAACGGCTTCGGCTCGGAAGCGAGTCGATAAACTCGGGCTATCGGAATTCATCGGCCGCGAATCAGGGAGTTGAGCAGTTGACCCGAGCTTCTATCGGAAAATCGATCGGACTTTGAACACGCACCTGCTGTTTGTTTATCAACAAATATTGATATTTTCATCGACTACAAACTCATTTTTGTACCAAAATGAATGCAAACAGTTTCAAAGTGTGTGTAAATAGAAACCTGTTGGATTTATGTGTGGGGAAAACCCAATAGGAGGCCAAATTCGGCAACTTGAGCCATATTGGGGCTTTAACGGACTGTTAAATCCTTAACTGAATGGTTAAAATCTCTGTTAAAACAGAGATTTTAACCATTCAGTTAAGGATTTAACAGTCCGTTAAGCTAACGGATGTTTTGAGCAACCGGGCCCAGGAGATTTGAAAAAAATCGGAATCAAATATCTCAACAAAAAAGAAAACGTATTTAAAAAATCAGCCCTCCTGCGCTACATTCCGCAAACCCTGTATCTGAGAACCCAAGTTATTTGTTTTCATGGCCTGACATTACTGACCATGCTTCGACGGCGGCCGTTTCACTTATAGTCTGTTTCACGAAAGCTGCCCAAATTTTACGGCTATATAGACAATTCAAAAACAAAATTATTTTCGATAATATTAAATTAAAGGAAATTTACAGAATGACCCTTCTTTTTTATTTCCGTGAAATTCGGTCAAATAAGATTTTATTACGAAAACTTATTTGCTAGGGAATTTAAAGGCCAAACAATCGGTGCCATCTGGTACTGGAATTTAAAGCGGGGCATATACAATTACACTGATGAGCGGTCCCTACCGGTCCATTAATACACGTCGGCTTTATAAATAGAACATAAAACAGCGCACACTTTGTCGTCCTGCTTCAATGTAGAACATTGAGGGGCTGCTGGATAGCCATGTAATGTGTTTTTCTGTACTGACCAGTATCTAGATATATGGTATGTAGGTTTGTTATCAAGTTTGTGGTCCCATATAAACACACAACATATACAGTGTATACTGGTCCCTCTTAGTAGTATTTGTATTTTTATTTGTGTCAGAAAATATTGAGCATTTACTCAAATTGTTAAAAATTATATATGTAATGTTTTGCTGCTAAACTATCAAAGCAATGATATTTTGTGAATCTATTATAGAAATAGAAGGAAATGAAATTTGAATGAAACAGCTTTCCATGTGTCAACACAATGAACAAAAATGGAGCTTATTTGAAATTGTTTGACAAGTTTTAACGCGCATTCAGATAGCACTAAATGACTACAGCATGAAATTGCAGTTTACATCATTAAATTTAGAGCCATCATGGAATGACCTTACCAAACTAAAACAGTGTTAGATCCTGATGAGGTTGCGAGGGATGCACCAGCTGATTCCGGAAGGGAGATATGCAATATTGTAAACGTGTTCCAAACGTATGTCCATTTACCTTAGAGTGTGTCACATTACATATAGTGAAACCTATGTTTATTTAACTTCTTTGGACCATGAACAAGGTTCCTATCTCCGATGTATTTTTGTAAGTACATGTAGTAACCAATAAATTTCAGAATATGTGTTTGTTAATAAGTCCGGTAGTTTGATAAAAAATGTTGTAAACGTGTCCATGTTCATTACCACAGATAAAACCCCGTACCCAGTTTGACTGCATTTTCTGCAGATAATACCTGTTAGATCAATATAATTATTGCTGGACAGCTAATTAGAGAACCACGATGTTGAAATAGCCATACTGGTATGTGTTTAGGATACGGGAAATAAAGCTGCATAGCAAACCGTTGAAATGCTAAATAGTTCATGTGCAATTCCAGATCAAGGACTGCACCATCCATGCTCGTTTTAGTGAATGTGCATATTTAACCTGAGATTTATGAACGGTTTATAATAAGAGTATGTACACTGCAATTTTCACAGCCACTGTATCAAGTGGCTAGGCGACAATAATCTTTCTTGCTGGTCTATTTTAAACCATGGTTTTGGTTTCATTCACTTTTGTTATGTGCATACCAGAACACATATTTTAATTTGGATATTACTGTCCACCAAAATCAAAGTTGGTGTGGCTAGGCCACACTGTCTGATTGTTGACTAGCTAAAACACCATAACAGGAGTTTTACAAAGCGTTGTTAGCCGGACTTATCTCTAAAACACCATGGGCAATGGGATTGTTTTACAATGATCGGGTCATGAAACTCCAGCTCTATGAATGAATTACATACTGTAAACCAGCTACGCTCCACCCGGCCCAAGCAATTTTGCAAATCAGATTGTCAGTTGAGTACCATTGTAGTAACTTCACAAAAAGCACATTTTACATTTGTTTTCTTCAATTCCGAATTTTTCTAATCCTTTCTTAGTTTTGTAATTATCTATGCCTGTGTGAAATAGTGTAATTATTGTTCAATGGTATTTCTTTTTAAAATATCCTTTAAAATGTGTCTCTGAAAGTGAAGCATGCATAAAATTAAAATTCAAATCCAAAAAGCCTGACCAAGCGCCAATATGGTGGCTTTTATTTTTATCCCAGTTGGGCCTTTAAACCAATGGGGGAAAAGAAAGGGGAAAAAAAAAGTGGTAAGGAAGTGTGGGGGAGGAGTCAAAAAACGAACAATTTTGGCAAATTTACTCCAAAAACCTTGACTAGATTAGCTTGGATAAAAGATCTAAGAAAACAAAAAGTTTAAATTTTAAAAAATCGGTCCAGTATTATTTCTAAAATTCAAAAATATTTCCCCATGTTTAAAATCCCCATAGACAATACTTCACTATGTGAAGATGTCTATGGGGATTTAAACATGGGGAAATTGTTTTATTTTTTCCGCAATTAAAATACACAATTAATTTTGACCCAAGAAATTTCACGAAATAAAAAGAAGGCTCATTTTTTATTTTTCCTTTAATTTAATATTATCAAAAGAAATCTTGTTTTTTAATTGTTTATATACAATGTAGCTATAAAATTTGGGCAGCTTTCGTGAAACAGACAGTAACTTCGCAAGACTAAAATGTTCGTACGTGCAAATTTAGAGTCGTCTGGAAATTTCAATTGATGGATTTACATGTATTGAGCATAGGCTGCATATGCTCAATAAATGTAAATCCAATAATTGTTTATAAGAAAACATTGTGGATGTGAAATGTACAGAATATCATAATTTTGCACTTATGAACATTTTAGTTGTACAAAGTTTAATGAAACAGCCCCCAGGTGTATATTGTGTGTATCGACATTCTTTATTCAATCTGTGGTAACAAGTTATTGGATCACTACACAACTGGCTGTGTTAATCTCGCCCAGATCAACATTTTTAAACTATATTGGCAATGCCAACTTGCAATCAAGCAATTTGATTGTCTGCACTACAAGGCTCGGCCAATTAAGCTGCTTGATTTCCCTAAATGACATAAAACACTTTCACTTTTAAGCACAATATTCAAGATCTTGAAATAAGGAAATTGTCACATATTGGGGTGTGTGTTGTAGTTTCCGATTGCGATAATGGACGACGCGACGGCGGACCTGGCCCGCCACATGCCAGAGACAGTAGAGGTGGACGTGTCTAACGTTGTCCTCGCCCCGATGCCCGGCGTAATCAAGTCCATCTCTGTTGAGGCGGGTGACACTGTATGTATAGATTATGTATAGATATACCATCGTCATTGCCGCATGTTATAGGAATGAATGGCCTTTTTGTGGAATTTATCGGGGTATAAACTTGGAAAAGTCGCGGGAATACTGGACGAAGGCCGGAAGGCCTCGTCCAGTATTCCCGCGACTTTTCCAAGTTTATATCCCCGATAAATTCAACAAAAAAGGCCATTCATTCTTTATAATTCCAGCATTTGAAATAAATGCATCAAGAAAATGTGTTTATTTTCCGTTTTCTTAAGAATTATTTTAACTGCGCCTCACGGTTACGGAAAGTAGTTCGGCGTGGGAGTTTACTGGGATATAAATTTTGGACAGAGACTTGCTACGGGCAAATCAAATGTTGGGGAATTGTGTAAATATTTTTGTGCTGGAATTATAGTATAATAAAGGGAACTGAAGAGATGTGGATGCCCGGCTACTCCAGTCCATCTCTGTATCTATACCAGACGAGCCATGAGATTTTGTACCTACAAAATCAGCTGAGTTATAACAAGTCGGCTGATATAATGAATCTTCAATTATTCAGAGATATGTCATAATTACCGACCGACATTCTGCAGGTGGCACCGAGTACTGGAATCAACTACCCTTGTGCCAAGTGCCAATTAATCAATACATGTAGTTATCAATAAACTGAGAACACTGCTGTGTTCTGTTTTCAATTGTCATTTTCTTTTTAAAAACCCTACCGTAAGTTCTTTTGTTTCCATCCACACATTTATATGAAATGGCATGAAAATGAGTGGAATCTTATCGAACTGTTTTTGCTACAAACTTGTATCCATATGCATAAAGCAAACGAACACATTGAATGCGAACTGCAGAGTTTGTGTACTCAACTCCTCTAAAACGTTTCAGTCAATTGATCTGAAACAATACACACGTCTTCTACACATATTGAAGATGTGCACCTTGGTGTTTTTATGCCGAAAAAAATATCTTTTAACAAAAATATATCCATTTTTTCTACATTTTTGTATGCAATTCTATATAATTTCTACTTTGTACATCTCTACCTAAATTAGTATACCTGTGTTTATCACAACAAGAGGAAGAAATAATGCTATTGATTTTCAAACTCACATTAAGGTTTCTGGCCTTGGTAACAGCTTCACATTTCTGCATCTTCGCTGTCTGGCCCGTCTTCAATGGGCGTATTTTATGACTTACGACACTCTTGTTATTTTTGTATTATTTTAACTTTACGTGTGATTATAAAACACACGTAAGCATGGGCCCAGTCGATGCCTTGATGGGTGGGTTGTATACTGTGACCTCTCTTGTTGTGACCTCTGTGTTTCCATGGCAGGTGGCGGAAGGTCAGGAAGTGGCCGTCCTTGAGGCCATGAAGATGCAGAACAGTCTTGTCTCAGCTCGCACCGCGAAGGTAGGCCGCCCCACCCGCTCCAAATACTGGCTTAACCCTTACATTGCGGAATTAAAATTTGTTTTCTATTTTTCTTATCAAAACATGATTTGACAGCACTTCAGAATCATTTCCAATGGAAATGATTCTAAAATGCTGCCAAACCATGTTTTTATTTAGAGAAAATACAAAATAAGAAACAACAGTTAATTGGCCCTAAATGATACTCTTTTGTGTTGATGGGCCGTTAAGCACCATTCCATTCCATTCTAAGAGTTAAACAATATTTTTTATATACCATACGTGTTGTGCAATTCACTCACTTTTGCATGCTCCTTTTCTACCACCGAAATAATCATGCGTGGAATACATAAACTAGTTTAAAAAAACAAATCTGTTTTGGGTGGGAATGGGTCCCAATAACGGTTTCAAAAATAGTCAAAATGGAACAGTGTTGTGTACATGGAATGGCAATATTTGACACAAGGTTCCTTTGTCTGTGTGCAGGTGTAGTAATGGTGCCTGGCATTAGATCAGGACACTGTCTGTTAGTGCTGTAGGTTCTACTGGAATTTCAGTGTTGATTGCACAGTACATCTTCTGATACAGATGCATTCCCGTCTATATGTGGCTGTGACTAGATAAATTTTATTTTTGCTTAGATTTGTGACCATTGTAGCCCCTAATCAAATAGCACAATTTTGACAGGTGTTTCTTTGATGGAATGGCGAACAGTGCAGATCCTGATGAGACTGTGCGGATGCACAGGCTGATCTGGATCTACACTTGTCGCACAACCTGTAAGCCCCATTTCTCCAGTCACAGCCATATTAGACCTTGCTGTCAAATGGTGTACAACACGGCCTGCGCTAATCTTGCCAATACTTGAATTTATTGTTATTCCAAAATACTTTAATACTGTGTTCTAAGCAAGCAGCTTGTTGCACTTGAGCTCAGCTACAGCTCACGCTCAGCCAATCAAACAGGGATGTGAATCTTCGTCTTTTTAGAGGATTTCCTCTTTTTTACTAAAATTTAGCAGATCTGTTGATTTTGTCATAATTTGAGTTTTAAAAGTGATTCAGAATTAATCTGTTATGCTCAAATTTGATACTTTACAAGTGAGGTGAGGGGGGGGGGGTGGTTTCGGTGGATTTTCAGATATTTTCAGTGACAGCCATTCTCATGCCTTGTATTTGGGGTTGAATGGATGTAATGCCCCAATCAATCAATCTATTGTGTAGGTGAAGGCCGTCCTGTACAAGCCCGGTGAGACGGTGGACGAAGGCGACGTACTGGTGGAGCTGGAGTGAGGTGGCCACCCCACCGCCCCATGATCACCATATGTGACTGGAGAAATGGGGCTTATGGGTTTCATGTCCAGTGTAGCTCAAGATAAAATAGCACATACCTATAGCCTGATAGCAATCTATATTGCTTGTTAGAAGCATGACTAGGTCCATCTCGGTAAGTGGCTGTGGATTATTGGTTTTGCGACCAGTGTAGATCCTGATCAGCCTGTGCATCCGCACAGTCTGATCAGGATCTGCACTGTTCGCAATTCCATCAATGAAACACCCGTCATGCTTCAAACAAGAAATAAGATTTTAGCATGCTACAGCAATGTGTAATTTAATCAGGAGCTACACTGGTCACAAATTTCATATGCCCCATTGCTCCAGCCGCAGCCACATACACCCACTACTACTGCTTATACGTCCCTGCTGTTACTATGAGATTAGGTAGTTTTCCATACATGACGGGTGCTTGGATAACTCCATTTTTGCTACTCGCCCAACTGGGCAAGTATGACTGAAATCTTCTCAACCAGGTAAAAATAAGATTCGCGACCTGAACAAGTGATTTTTCAAGCCCTGCATGTAGAATGTAGACACGCTGGTTTGAGTATCATATACGCTGCCGAAGTGTTAGGGCTGTGAAAATGGACCTTATGACGCGTGTGACCAGCGTAGTACCAGACAAACATACACGTGTCAACATTACGTCAATTTGATGTTTTATCATCTGAATACCAAGTTTGATGCATCATTTTCAAATGATAATCAAGATCTATACTGGTCACACATTTACTATAATTACAAATGTTGATCAGGATCTACACTGGTGACACATGCCCTAAGGACATTTGTTATCAGCTGCTGGCTCAGTTAAAGGAGAATTTTTATGTGTATTATAAACATTACGATTAAGAATTCATTTTCAGCTGGAAAAGAATGAATTCTGTGTTCGAGAATGTGACGGCTGAAACCATAGTTTTGCTAGATACCTATACCCAATAGTTCTTAGCTTTATTTACTACAGCAGCCTGAGATTGCCGTGAACAATCATATGTTCATTTATCGTCATCACACTGTGACACAGACACTGTACTTCCCCTATGCCAGTTAAAGTAAAACATTAATTTAAGGGGTCTATTTTCATGTATCTCTCATCATTCTGTGGCCTACTCATCATATCTCTATGCCAGTCAAGTAAACAAAAAATGAAGGGGTCAGTGTAAGAAGGAGGCTAACTCCATGGAGGAGTTAGCCCCCTTCTTCCACTTGCCCCTCAATTGTGAAGTGAATTTCCAGTATAGAAGTTATTTTTGTTAGCATATGAATGATTGTCATTAATTTTCATCTTCTTGTGTATCATAATAGTATGACAAGGGGTATATAGTTTGCATTTTTTCGCCGAAGTAAAAACAATTTGTAAAGTAAATTGTTGATATCGACAGTATTTTTGCAACTACCGGTACATGTATATGAATGATCGACATCATATTTCATATATTTGTTTATCATCATAGCATGACAAGTGGTACAGTGGAACCTCTCTAAACCGGACACCCTGGGAGGTCCCCAGGGTGTCTGGCTTAGAGAGGTTTCACTGTAAATCAGGCATGTGAGCATTATAAATCAAAGCTGTGTGCATGCGATCACGAATAGATAGTATAACTTGAGATAAATTACCAAGAAACTCATCACAACTAAGATCACAGGTGTTTTCATGGTGTCCGGTTTAGAGAGGTTCCACTGTGTATAGGTTTTCGCCTTTCTGTCTGTCCATCGGTATGTGTTTTTGGCATTTGTTGCATTTGTATTAAAGTTTTCAGCTACATGCACCACTTATCTCTGCAACCGTAATAAGTAAAATTAAAAGTTGACAGATTTCTTTATGTTCATCCACATAATCATTCTGTAGCCCAAAGTTCAAGGTCAAATGGCTAGAAACTTTTGTTAAAGTTGTGGCAATTTTGTTTAATTTATCATTCCAGGCGGTGGTCGGCATCTCTGTGACCCAATGTTCGCCTGCTCTATTTCATTCTGTAGCCAAACAATTAGGAAAGCATGCCCATTGTCAGTGTTAATGTTTCTGTCAACATTAGTAAAGTATGTCACATACGCATAACCATTGGAATAAAAGTGTGTTACTTTGTAAATATTACATGAGGACTTTGGAGTGAAGGGTGTTGTTATTGTGATGGGTGTTGTTATTGAATCATGTAACTATCATAGCATTGGTTAGAATTTCTGGAATAAAAGTTAAGTTTAGTCCTGTGTCAAATCCTTTATAAAACAGGCTATGTCTTGCCATGTGTGTAATAGTGAAAATCATTATATCTCATTGATAATACAGCAATTGGATTGGCCGAAACTCGGTCACATGGAGGTGAAATGTTAGCGGTAATTGCAGATAATTTTGATTCTTTGCCAGTTTCCTCATTTCGGGTCACATGTTACCCATATTACCACAGGGCTGTTTTTTTAAGAAAGTTATATAAAGTAATGAAACAGATATTATTCTCTCAATCTCAATCTCTCTCTCTCGCTCTCTCTGAAAGCTGTAGTGGTGCTATGACAAACTTTATACAAAGTTTTGTATTAGTTACTGTGGACATTGTTGTATCAAATGTGCCAAAATTGATTTTGCTGTTTGCATGTTTTAACCCTTAAAAAGCAGTAACCAAATAGTGTTGTCTGATTAATTTTCATTGTTGCCCTACTGTCTTGTTAATGAAAACATGTTTTGGCAGCACATGAGAATCGTCTCTTTTGGAGACGATTTTTCATATGCTGCCAAAACATGTTTGTCAAGGCATGTTTGACAAGATAAAAAGAACAGAAAATGACAAACTTTAAGGGTAAACATATCAAAGAAAGAAGATTTAATTCTTGTTTTAATATGCATGCAATTTCTACAAACTATTTTAAGAAATGGATCTATGGCAAAGGGTGTGGTGTTTGTTTTTCTGTGACGCAACAAAACTTTATGTATCGCAATTAAACCGTGTGAGCACTAATTTCTTTCATTTTGAATATACCTACACCTACGTGTCTTAAATATGGAATAAAATATCTGATTCCTAACGAATTACATGCAAAACTTGTATCCAGTTTCAATGCAATTATAATTGAACTACATGTACTCATTATAGCCAAATAATTCCAGCACAAAAATATTTACACAATTCCCTAACATTTGATTGGTCCGTTGCAAGTCTCCGTCCAAAATTTATGTCCCAGTAAACTCCATGCCGAACTACTTTCCGTAACCGTCGGGCGCAGTTAAAATAATTCTTAAGAAAACGGAAAATAAACACATTTTCTTGATGAATTTATTTCAAATGCTGGAATTATAAGGAATGAATGGCCTTTTTGTGGAATTTATCGGGGATATAAATTTGAAAAGTCGCGGGAATACTGAACGAGGCCTTAAAAAATTATAATTTTCGAAAAAAAAATTAAAAAAAAAATAATTTTTTTTTTTTTGATTTTGTTTCGAAAATTTTAATTTGTTATCGCTTCGTCCAGTATTCCCGCGAATTTTCCAAGTTTATACCCCGATAAATTCCACAAAAAGGCCATTCATTCCTATAATAGTTGCTGATGAACTGTATTGTTATTGCTTTAAGAGATGTAGCTCTGCTTCACATAATGAGGGGCATTCAAAATGTTTCACGACAGAGGCTGTATCTTTTACTTTAATTACCGGCCTAAAATGACCTTAGCCATTGACAGGCCGTTTAACACCAATAGATAAATAAATTCACGTTTCTTAACCCTATCAACACCACATGCATGTATAGTGGTATTGGCAAAAAGTGAAGATCCAGATGAGCCGGCTCGTTACACGAGCCGTCTCATCATGATCAGCACTTTTTGCAAGTAATTTTTGTGATCAAAAACGCCCCCTTTTCTGAAAATCATTTTGTGACGAATGGATTGGTTGCAAAATAAATCCATTCCAGTTTCTTGGGGTTGAAAGGGTTAAGGGATCTTAATGAGTTTCCTGAAAATACGCAATATAAATATGATATACAACTTCTATCGCAACCCGTGTTTTATCTACCAGTTGCAAAAATTGACATGTCCGACTATGTTTAAATGTTGTTAGATGGCAGAAATGCAAGTTGGTCTGATACACCAATCTCAAATATTAAAGTACGTACCTCACCAAATTAAATTTGATTTGAGGCATGAACTAGTAATACTGGTCCATAATTGTAACATTTCACTATCTGAATAAGATAATTAAAATATAACAAGATCACTGGAAACTTTATTACCCTATCACAAAATTTTTGTTACTTCTAGTAACAGAACAACCTAAAAATGGCAGTTGAACAAAAACTCCATATTTGTGGTACGTGGGTGTATTTGAGACACATGGGATTTTGTACTTTCGGACATCTGCGTAATTTCATTAAATACGTTTACAAAATTTATAATATTTTTCATAAATTAAGTCAAAAGTTGACAATATTTTCTGTGTACATGCGGATGTACTCTGCAAATTTTGTCAACTTTTGACTCCATTTTTGGAAAACATTGTAGATTTTGTAAACATATTTCATGAAATTACGCAGATGTCCGAAGGTACAAAATCCCATGGATCGTCTCATATGGTATTAAAACATTAACTCTGTCTATATATATTAAACATATTAGTCCATGAATAGTTTGAGTGTTGCTCGTAAATTTATTCTCTGTATTGGATTATAATTTGATTTTAGTCATTTCTCCCATGAGCCCTTTGTGTTCTCATGCCTTTCTTTGTTTTTCAGTTGTATGTGCTCAATGGCTTTCCCTATTACATTATCTTTCCCCGTCTAATTGTCAGGACAATTTGGGAGCTGATAATGTGTATATTATTGCATAAAATGGACACTCACAGTTTATTAACACAGTGTACTAAAAATCATATTACACTACTGTAGTGTAATAAAATGAATGTGCACATTAGCTCGTTACTGAAAACAGGTTTGGTGACCAGTACAGCTTCAATGTGTGACGATGTGCTTATGCAATAAATAAAATCTAAACTTTGTGTTGATTTAATATGATATTTATTAAACTTGTTGACTGATTTCATAAACTTGGCATTGCCTTGTTTCTTAGGAAATCGGTAAACTCGTTTAACTCTTTCAACCACACAGGCCTGTATAGTGGTATTGACAAACAGTGTAGATCCAGATGAGCCGGCTCGTGACGAGCCGTCTCATCAGGATCTGCACTTTTTGCAAGTAATTTTCATATTTTTTAGACAAAAACACCCCCATTTTATGAATGGACTATTCTGAAAACCATTTTGTGATGACTGGTTTGGTTGCAAAAGTAACATATCCAAATCCATTCAAATTACTTGGGGGTGAAAGAGTTAATACATATCATATTATTTCATCACTGATGTAAGATCCTCTATGACATTGTCCGTACACACTATGAAAGTTTTGGTAAGGATCATTTCTGGGGTTTATGCCCTGAGCTAAGTGATCCGGTAAGGGTGCCCGGCACTGGATCAGGACACTGTCCTTCAGCGCTGAAAGTTTTTTATTGTTATTTCCGTACTGAGTGTACATTGCTACCCAATTCAGATGCATTCCCATCTGTATATGTGGCTGGACTGGAGAAATGGAGCTTATGGGATTTATAACCAGTGTAGCTCTTGATCAAATGGCACACTCGTGTAGCCTGGTAACGTTATATATTGTATTATGTATTAGAAGCATGACGGTTGTTTCATTGATGGAATGGCGAACAGTGCAGATCCTGATCAGACTGTGCGAATGCACAGGCTGATCTGGATCTACACTGTTCGCAAAACCCATAAGCCCCATTTCTCCAGTCATAGTCACATATAATATTGCTGTTCAACAGACATAAAACCCCAGTCAATCAATCTCTAAATCGTGTCTCAATTTTTGTTCCATAAATAATTATGAATGTTGATGTATCATTAATTTCATAAATGCAGAAATGAATTGCAGTCGCTGAATTGGCACATTTCAGCCTTGTTTGTGAGAAAACCACTGGTAGGTGTTGCGCATAATATTTTCATATGTTTGTCACCTCATATTTTGTCACGTTTGTCAGATTCCGTTCTAAAGACTGGTTTAAGTAATGTAAATGTATTACATAGTAAAAGTTACTTCCCTTTGCTGGATACAGGTAAACACTGTCGGCCATTTTAGAGGGCAATGTTACATTAGTCAAATATTGGAAGTAATCCCATTATCGGAATTACGGAACTTTGCACACAAACAAAAGAGTTACCTTTACCAAAATATATTTGTTTAAGCACAAAAATTCATATCCGTCTATTCAATATCAAAATGTCCCATGTTACATTTAGTTGTTTCCCCAATGCAGCAGGTTAAAACGGGATCGAACGTAGGTTAAAACGTGATCGAGCCCGGCCTTACATGAACTTAGCTGTTGATAGACCGTTAAACACCAATAAACAAACAAATATTTAGTTTTTCCCACAAAGATGGCAGGCAAGGGAGACTATTCCATGTCATATTAGCTCATCTGAGAACTATGTAATTCCAACCATCAATAACGCAAAATTCCGGAACACTAGGTTTGTTATTTGTACATTGTATATACATGTGCTTTCGTTTAACAAAATCCAGATTTTCCTAGTTCCCGTCTGAGTAATTTAATTGTAAGATTTACGGTTTTTCTGACACCATATACATGGTGTTTCTGACACCATATACATGGTGTCGGAAAAAACGCAAATCTTACAATTAAATTACTTTTGTCCTACGCATTTCAGTATAAAAAGTGAGAAGTATGGTGACATTGGCCTACTTTTTTGTGGGTGAGACACTCCCCATATATCACCATGTTTCTTATTTGTTTCATCAATGTCTACGCATATCTGAGACCCTTTAACCCTTTCAACACGACATACCTCTTTAGCGTGTTTGCAAAGAGTGTAGATCCAGATGAGCCGGCTCATAACGAGCCGTCTCATCAGGATCTGCACGTTTTGCACATAATATTCACATTTTTTAGAAAGAAAAACACACCCGTTTTATAAATGGACGAATCTGAAAATCATTTTGTAACAATTGGATTGGTTGGAAAATTAACATATCACAGTCCATTCCAGTTGTTTCGGTTTGAAAGGGTTAATAAGGGTTACTGGTGTAGTTTCATGTCTTGCACTGATGAGTGTTACGCATAATAATGGATACCCTGACTTTGCCCCCATGCATTTGGACTCCCACCCACCCCCTGGCTGAGAAAATGAACCTATTGATGTTTGTAAACAACATACCCCTAGATCAGATTACAATTTTGCGCAATCTGTTCAGGACCTATGCTGTTCACCTTAACCCTTTGAACCCGAAAGCCCGCTATAGCGGTTTATGCAATCAGGATCTGCACTTTTTGAAAGTAATTTTCATATTTTTGAGAACAAAAACACCCACTTTTCATCAATGGACTAGTCTGAAAACCATTTGGTGATGGTTGTATTGGTTGCAAAATTAACATTGCAAAATCCAGTCTTGTTATTTAGGGGTGAAAGGGTTAAAGTCCTACGAAGTTTAGTGAAACAGCCCCCTGGATCCACAATTGTTGATAATGTTGTAAGGGTCCCCTTTCTCAGCCAATGTCCCATTACTAAGAGTCTGCTGTTCATTAGCTTAGCAGATGATTGTAATTCATTTCATATAGGGCATTTATGTATTTCCATTTACTATTACGTATACATAGCCACTATAAGCTTGTTAGATGATAATTATGTACTAGTGGAGATACTCATTTTCCGGGGATGATACAGAAGTTAGCAGATGTCACAGATCATTAAAAACTTCTGTAATAACCTGAAATATTCGGACACAATTTATTCTGGAAACATATATAAATATATGGTTTCCAGCAATTTACCCTTATACCGCTACACACAACAATTGTCGTCTGCTGTTGCTTTTGTATTTTGCCTTATTTCTCAATAAAAACGTGGTTCCATTGGAAATGTTTCTGAAGTGCTGTCGAAGCATGTTGTAAATTATTCTGAAGTGCTGTCAAAGCATGTTTTGATGATAAAAATGGAAAATAGAAAACAGCAGACGATGATAAATCGTGGGTGGCAGGTGGGAGCATGCGATGGATAATTTAACAATCGGGGTTCATCCTTACCGGAATCCCGACTGGAGACCTGGTTTGGCCCTCACATACGTCTTTGGAATTTTGTATGTGACAGTTGAATCTGGTTATACCCCTTATGTGAGTATTACGATATTCGTAATCCTATTTTAGGGGAAGGGGCCAAGTGACTGGTGTGGTATGGACCTGGCACCAGGTCAGGTTATTCTAATTTCAGGGCTGAATATGTTTGTTCTCGATGTAAATATTCCGTTCTGATTTTGGGATTTCCCCCCCAATGCAGCAGGTTAAAATGGGATTGAACCCGTTTGCCCGACCTTACATGACCTGTTCGTAGGCCGTTAAACACTAATAAACAAACAAACAAACAACGATAAATCAAGTGAGCGGTGTAAGGGTTAAGAGTGTCACAACAGTTTTGGTTAGTAGTATTGTACTGGTTTATCACACTAACAATGTATTTGGATACAATCATTACGGTATGATAGTCGAACATCATTTTGAATGAGTATTGGCGGTGGTTACCAACGTCTGTATCACCCCTCTTATACACATATGTGTACTGCATATATTTATATTGCATACATATTGCATTGTTATAGAACAATGTTTATTTATTTACTAGCGTACATCATTGCAATAGCTATGTGTTTATAAAATCTGAACTAAACTTGTCTGGCATTGTTTGTTCAACCCCAAATGTTGCAGTCTGACACCAAGCATTGTATGTGGCTGTGCCTGGAGAAATGGGACGTATGGGTTTTGCGATCTGTGCAGCTCCAGTAGCCCATTTCATCAACATTGCAAAGTATACTTTGAGGGAGAAATTTTCAATTTTAGGATAAATTTATTAATTTTTAGCCAGGTTTTTTTTTTAAAAAATCCAGACTATTGGATTGGCGAAAGCCGGGCGGGCGGGTGGCGGGCGGCGTCCACAATCAATGTTAAGTTTTCGTGTTTGAGTCCATTTCTCGGTTACTGTACCACCTAGGACCACCAAACATTCACAGCTTCATAATCAAGGGGTGCCCACCACATATCACTATCCAACATGTTACTTTTTTTTTAACTTGACCAATTTTTTCCGCGCAGTCGACTTAGCCATTTTCAATGTTAAGTTTTCGCGTTTTCAATGTTAAGTTTTCGTGTTTAAGTCTATTTCTTTGGTACTGTACCACCTAGGACCACCAAACTTTCACAGCTTCATAATCAAGGGGTGCCCACTACATACAACTATCCAACATGTGACCATTTTTGTACCTTCACCTATTATTTCTACGTAATTGACTTAGCCATTTTCAACGTTAACTTTTTAACGTACGTCTGGTTAAATTTTTTGGTTAAAACTTTCTCGTTATACTATATCTCTGCAACTGCTTCGCCCATTACCTTGAAACTTCACATGGGTGTTTATCATCGTCCATATTTTCATTCTAACCCCCAACCGTGCGGCCCCTGTGCGCAATGTCAAGGTCAAATTACTTTGAATTTATTTGTTAAAGTTTTTTTGTGTACTATATCTCTGCAACTGCTTCACCCATTACCTTGATACTTCACATGGGTGTTTATCATCATTGTCGCACCCGCTTGCGGAAAGCGCGATATCGTCGGCATTTTGGCATACGTCCGTCCGTCCGTCCGTCCGTCCGTGTGTCCGGTTAAAGTTTTTTTCGTTAAAGTTGTTCCATGTACTATATCTATTTGTGTAGTGTCCATGCCTCGCCCCAAGGCGCGACATGCAGGCCTACAAAAAGTGGGTATAATTATGTTATCCAAGTGTCCATGCTTGTGTCACAGGGTGAGAAAATGTGCTCCGGCCCGGGGCTCGAACCCGGGACCTCTGGTTTACCGTACCATCGCTCTAACCGACTGAGCTAGCCGGGCACGAATACACACTTCCTCCCCACAGTGAGTTACGTACCGTGACATACTTCCCCACCAAATAAGAATTCGTCCCCGAATTCTATATTTAATTCGTCTCTGAATTCCATATTTTTGGTACATTTTGGGTAGTATATATATCAGTCACGGCCCCACGTTGGGCTCCAAATGTCACAGGGTGAAAAAAATGTGCACCGGCCCGGGACCGAACCCGGGACCGAACCCGGGACCTCTGGTTTACCGTACCATCGCTCTAACCGACTGAGCTAGCCGGGGACGAATTCCAATTTGGTGGGGAAGTATGTCACGGTACGTAACTCACTGTGGGGAGGAAGTGTGTATTCGTGCCCGGCTAGCTCAGTCGGTTAGAGCGATGGTACGGTAAACCAGAGGTCCCGGGTTCGAGCCCCGGGCCGGTGCACATTTTTCTCACCCTGTGACACTTGGAAAAAAACCTGGCCTTCGTGGCTTTGCCTCGTTTCTTGTTATTATACTGAATTTATTACATTATCACAGCCAATTTGGCTGTGATAATGTAATAAATTCAGTATAATAATTCTGCATACTTTTAATCATGAAATATATGCATTTGTTAGTTCTATATGAAATAATGCATTTCAGGAAAAATAATTGATTACTCCCTCAAAGTATACTTTGCTAAAAAGTATACTTTGCAATGTTGATGAAATCGGCTACAGATCAGCCTGTGCATCTGCAATGTTCGCTATTCTATCAATTAAGGTTAAATGCGGGATCGAACCCGTTGGCACGGCCTTAAATGGCATTAGCTGTTGATAGGCCGTTAAATACCAATAAATAAAATTTGAGACCATAAAAGAAACACCCGTCAAGATTCTAACGAGCAATATGAAAAGGTTATTTGATTTGTATGTGGATATGCACGAGTTCCGCAGCGTGCGATATTGCGGCCTGTGGTGGCTGCTTGGGAGCATATGGTGGGTAATTTAACAATCGGGATTCTTCCTTACCGGAATCACGACCGGAGATCTGGTTTGACCCTCAGGCACGTCTTTGGCTTTCTTGTTTGCGAGATGGATGGGTTGTGGCCTAGGGGTTCAACTACATGACTTCCAATCCGGAAGTTGTGGGTTCAAACATCGCATCAAAAATACTTTTATAGTATTTCCATCCCATTGGTCTGTCGGGTGAGACTTTAAACGGTGGTCCCGTCTCTATATGACCTTAGCTGTTGCTGGGACGTTAAACCCATTCACTTTTCTTGTATGTGAGAGATGAATCCGGTTAAACCCCTTTTAGAGTAATACTACCGGTCTGGAAACTTCAAAACACTCTGGATGTAAACACTCGAGTGAAAATGGACAAGTAGCCAATACACTGAGGGGAGTGTTTTGAAAATGGCTACCTGTCCAATTTCAAAACACTCCCCTTTGATACACTGAGGGGAGTGTTTTGAAAATTGCTAGTCGGGCCATTATGAAAACACTCTGGGCCCCTAAAATATACTGAGCGGTGTGTTTAGGAAATGGTTATAGACACAGGTGTTTCTAGCGTGACTTGACTGGTCAATTATTGTTCCGGCATAGATTTTAAAGTTGGTAATATATTAGCATAAATCTCAAAGCTTTCGGAGCCCCGTGCAGGCACCGGGGCGGGATCAACTGATCCTGAGAATAGTGCTGCAGTAGCCATTGCTTGTCGTAAAAGGCAACTAAACTGGCTTAACGATTGGGTTCATACTTTCCGGAACCCACTATACCGGATTTGGCCCTCATGTACATTTTTGGCTTTCTTGTATGTGAGAGTTGAGTCGGGCTATGCCCCATATATAAAAGTAAGATTAGCGCTAATCCTATTACTTTTAGGGGATGGGATAAATGATGCTGGTGTGGCGAGGGCCTGGCACCAGATCAGGTTGTTCTAATTTCAGGACTGAATATATATTTTGATTGTAAATATTGAGTTCTGAAGTTGGGATTTACCCCCCTTGGACAGGTGGATATGGGACTCGACCCCGTTGACCCGTCTGCGTGTAGACTCCCTGAGGCTTGTACCTCTATGTCAGAAAAGCGGACGTTAAACCCTATTCACTCACTCACTCACTCAAAGCTTTCGAGTGTAACTGTAAACTGTGCCGAAAACGCGTCACACTAACCTAAATTAACTTTTTAAAATCAAACACATTCACTTCCTGATTAGCAATACACACAATGTAATTCTAGAGAAATACATGTAATTGAAGTTTTCTACAATATCGGACCACATGAACAGTTTTCATAAACAAATACCAAATTCTGCCACATGTCCGTGTGGTTTTTGTCACGCCCGCTTGCGGAAAGCGCGATATAGTCGGCACTTTGGCGTACGCACGTGTGTCCGGTTAATGTTTTGGTTAAAGTTTTTTTGGTTAAAGTTTTTCCTTATACTATATCTCTGCAACTGCTTTGCCCATTACCTTGAAACTTCACATGGGTGTTTATCATCATCTATATTTTCATTCTACCACCCTCCCGTGCGGCCCCCGTGCCCAATGTCAAGGTCAAATTACTTTGAAGTTTTTTGTTAAAGTTTTTTGGTTAAAGTTTTTCGTTATTCTATATTTCTGCAACAGCTTCGCCCATTACCTTGAAACTTCACATGGGTGTTTATCATCATCTATATTTTCATTCTACCCCCCTCCCGTGCGGCCCCTGTGCCCAATGTCAAGGTCAAATTACTTTGAAGTTTTGAAGTTTTTGGTTAAAGTTATTTGGTTAAAGTTTTTCGTTATTCTTTATCTGTGCAACAGCTTCGCCCATTACCTTGAAACTTCACATGGGTGTTTATCATCATCCATATTTTCATTCTACCTATCACCCGTGCGGACCCTGTGTCCAATGTCAAGGTCAAATTACTTTGAAGTTTTTGGTTAAAGTTTTTGGTTAAAGTTTTTTCATGTACTCTATGCATCTTGTTTGCCCATTACCTTGAACCTTCACATGCCTGTTTATCATCATCCATATTCTCATTCTACCCGTGCGGCCCCTGTGCCCAATGTTGAGGTCAAATTACTTTGAAGTTTTTGGTTAAAGTTTTTGGTTAAAGTTTGTTCATGTACTATATCTATGCACCTACTTTGCCCATTACCTTGAACCTTCACATGCCTGTTTATCATCATCCATATTTTCATTCTACCCCCACCCGTGCGGCCCCTGTGCCCAATGTCAAGGTCAAATTACTTTGAAGTTTTTGGTTAAAGTTTGTTAATGTACTATATCTCTGCACCTGCTTTGCCCATTACCTTGAAACTTCACATGGGTGTTCATCATCATTAGGTTTGAGGCGGCTTTCAGCTGCGCCGAAAACCTATTGTATTCGTTGGTTTTTTTTTGTTTTTTTTTATTCAGCCGTTCAGTCTACAGCCCAAACCGCTGGTCGGATCGGCTTCAAATTTTGCATGCCGATTAGGATCAAGTGTGAGCAGAGACTCAGAGATTTTCAGATATGTCTTAATGCCACTTTCCACGAAACCGGAAGTGACGTCATACTTTCTATAACTTCCTTATTTTCCAACCGATTTGAAAAATTCCTTTTGAATTTTCTATCTCGGACTCGCTGACAGTTCTCGGCTATCTGGTCAAATAAGAGAGCTATAGGCATTTGAAGTTGAAAAATGTACATACTTTTCAACGATTTTGCCGAATTTTTGCCGAATTTCGGCTGATAACGGGTGGTCTTTACAAACGTTTTCCAATTTGTACAGTAATGTCAGCAACATAATTTCTTGCCAGTGTGATAGGGGAGTGTCAGGCGCATAAAAGATGATAATTTTCAGAGCTCTATCTTGACTACTTCCGGTTCTATTGGATGTCAAAGATGAACGTCTTTTTTTTCAAGTTTTCAAAATAGAGCAAACGGATGTGACGTCAGCTTCGTTATTTATCAATAGATTTCAAAATTTCTTGCTGCGGCGATATTTCAGTCCTTTAGCTAAAACTTTCCCGCTTTGTGCCCGGCCTATGGTGAACAAGAAACGAGGCAAAGCCACGAAGGCCAGGTTTTTTCCAAGCATGGACACTTGGATAACATAATTATACCCACTTTTTGTAGACTAGATGGCCGTGGCCTGCATGTCGCGCCTTGGGGCGAGGCATGGACACTAACAAAATAGATATAGTAGATGGAAAAACTTTAACGAAAAAACTTTAACCGGACACACGGACGTACGGACGGACGGACGTATGCCAAAATGCCGACGATATCGAGCTTTCCGCAAGCGGGTGCGACAATGATGATAAACACCCATGTGAAGTATCAAGGTAATGGGTGAAGCAGTTGCAGAGATATAGTATACGAACAAACTTTAACAAATAAATTCAAAGTAATTTGACATTGCGCACAGGGGCCGCACGGTTGGGGGTTAGAATGAAAATATGGACGATGATAAACACCCATGTGAAAAGTTTCAAGGTAATGGGCGAAGCAGTTGCAGAGATATAGTATAACTAACAAGTTGTAACCAAAAAATTTAACCAGACGTACGTTAAAAAGTTAACGTTGAAAATGGCTAAGTCAATTACGTAGAAATAATAGGTGAAGGTAAAAAAATGGTCACATGTTGGATAGTTTTATGTGGTAGGCACCCCTTGGTTATGAAGCTGTGAAAGTTTGGTGGTCCTAGGTGGTACAGTACCATAGAAATGGACTTAAACACGAAAACTTAACATTGTAAACGCGAAAACTTAACATTGAAAATGGCTAAGTCGACTGCGCGGAAAAAATGGCTCAAGATAAAAAAAAAAAGTAACATGTTGGATAGTAATATGTGGTGGGCACCCCTTGATTATGAAGCTGTGAAAGTTTGGTGGTCCTAGGTGGTACAGTAATAAAGAAATGGACTCAAACACGAAAACTTAACATTGTAAACGCGAAAACTTAACATTGAAAATGGCTAAGTCGACTGCGCGTAAAAAATGGGTCAAGATAAAAAAAAAAGTAACATGTTGGATAGTAATATGTGGTGGGCACCCCTTGATTATGAAGCTTTGAAAGATTGGTGGTCCTAGGTGGTACAGTAACAAAGAAATGGACTCAAACACGAAAACTTAACATTGATTGTGGACGCCGCCCGCCGCCCGACCGCCGCCCGACCGCCCGGCTTTCGCCAATCCAATTGCCTGGATTTTTTTTCAAAAAACCTGGCTAAAAACAAACGAAAACTTCACTGGCGGAATATTGCACATTTCCGTTTTATTAGGTGTATTTACAAATGGCGTAAACTGCAATTTAAGGGCGATAACTATCGAAAAATAATCATCCGCTGACTTACGGGCTCCCTCCATCTACACCAAACCGCTGGTCGGATCGACTTCAAATTTTGCATGCCGATTCGGATCAAGAGTGGGCAGAGACGCAGAGATTTTCAGATATCTTTTAATGCTACTTTCCACGAAAACGGAAGTGACGTCATACTTCCTATAACTTCCTTATTTTCCAACCGATTTCAAGAATTCTTTTTGCATTAGAAAGCTGACAAAATTCTCTATCTCAAATTCGCTGACAGTTTTCGGCTATCTGCTCAAATAAAAGAGCTATATGCATTTGAAGTTGAAAAATGTACATACTTTTCAACGATTTTGCCGAATTTCGGCTGATAACGGGTGGTCTTTACAAACGTTTTCCAATTTGTACAGTACTGTCAGCAACATAATGTCTTGTCAGGGTGATAGGGGAGTGTCAGCCGCATGAAAGATGATAATTTTCAGAGCTATATCTTGACTACTTACGGCTCTATTCGATGTCAAAGATGAACGTATTTTTTCAAGTTTTCAAAATAGAGCAAACGGATGTGACGTCAGCTTCGTTATTTATCATTCGATTTCAATTGTTTTTGCTGTAGTCGATATTTCAGTCCTTTAGCTAAAACTTTGGCTGAGGATCGAACCCGGTATCCCTCGCTCCGAGTCCATCGCTCTACCTCTAAGCTAACCGGCCCCACATCGGTGTGATGATGCGAACACAATAATGTTGGACTGTTCATTCTAAAACTTCAGAAATTCTTTTTGCAACCAATAGTTTACACCTTGGGCTAAAGCTTAGTTACACATGAAATCAATGTTTGAGGCTGAAACCGTTGATGCAGCTCAAGCTGCTCTAGTTTCAATTGTTTTTGCTGTAGTCGATATTTCAGTCATTTAGCTAAAACTTTGGCTGAGGATCGAACCCGGTATCCCTCGCTCCGAGTCCATCGCTCTACCTCTAAGCTAACCGGCCCCACATCGGTGTGATGATGCGAACACAATAATGTTGGACTGTTCATTCTAAAACTTCAGAAATTCTTTTTGCAACCGATAGTTTACACCATGGGCTAAAGCTTAGTTACACATGCAATCAATGTTTGAGGCTCAAACCGTTGATGCAGCTCAAGCTGCTCTAGTCTATATTTTCATTCTACCCCCTCCCGTGCGGCCCCTGTGCCCAATGTCAAGGTATAATATCTTTGAAATGTTTGGTTAAAGTTTTAGGTTAAAGTTTTTGTCGCGCCCGCTTGCGGAAAGCGCGATATAGTCGGCACTTTGGCGTACGTCCGTCCGTCCGTCCGTACGTACATACGTACGTGTGTCCGGTTAAAGTTTTTTGGTTAAAGTTTTTCCGTCTACTATATCTCTTTGTTTAGTGTCCAGTCCTCGCCCCAAGGCGCGACATGCAGGCCGCGGCCATCTAGTTTAATAAAGTCAATTATTTACAATCCGAGATCAATTACAGTGATTCTAATTGCTAATACTAGAAGGACACCTGATCAACATATTCATGTTCAGGTTAATCAGGTTCTACTACATGCGAGGCTAATAAAATTCTGTTTTGTGAAATATAATGCCTGAAGATGTTTAATCGCTAAACACATGCTAGTTATGCATATAGCCTCTTGAATAAATATTCCTGTAAATGTCTTAAAGGTATATGCCCACTTAGTAGGCACAAAATGTTCTTTATTGGAATTAAATAAGTGTATAATTGTGTCATTATTCCACCAGCTCTAAAAATTACGAGTGCCCGCTATACAGATATAATCATTTAGTATATATTTGTTTTACTGATAGTGACGCGCGGTGGTATCCGGCTATTTCCATATGCAAATGAGGCATGATATGTTTAATTAGTTATACTACTTATATGCGTCACCTGAAAAAAATAATATTTTGGACAGATTATAAAGTATGATCATTGCACATCAAAACATAAATTCAGAGAATAAACAGTAATGTCGTTAACATTTTAAGGAAACACGGTTATCGCCCCTGATATGAGTATGGAAATTTACGTCTAATATAAAATGTATAAAACTGGGGTAATGGTGAATTAATGTTTATTTTGCCAGAAACTGTCTCAGGTGATGTCTCTGATATACAGAACAGTTTGTGCCTACTGAGTGGGTATGCATGTACCTTTAACGTATCTGTTCAGTATTTGAGGGACAATTAACCGTTATCCGAGAACTGTTACTAAATGATGATGTATATAGCCCAAATACCTATTTCAGATCATACAATTGATTCTCATTGGCGTTTTCCTGTCCGTTTCAAAAGGGACAGGAAAGCGCCAATGAGAATCAATGGTAACAGGACATGCACATCTACCATGTTTTTGTGAAAAGAACGCGGACTTAATAACGTGTGTAATTATACTGCTGTCATTCGGTTAACGTCATGTGGCGGCGTTCAACTTATGGAGCATCAACAAAAGTAGTTCTGACCCGGATATGCATATCTAGTCAATGCAGGATACGACAATTTGTTATCAGGTATATTAGGTCAATTCATAGCCAGTTACCTGATAAACCCATCTACAAAACACTCCGGACCGCAAGAACAGCCCTACTTGGTAACTGATCGAGGTTGTAAAAACGTGCACCGGATCGTATGGTGTACGAACGGGGTCAAAACTAAACTTACAGGTGCAGCTATAAACAATATACAGGTGCACCTGCATTTTTTACAGCTGCACCTGTAAATGTATAGCTGCAGATGTATTTGTATAGCTGCAGCAGCTGCACCTGTAAAAAATACAGCTGCACCTGAATGTTTGTATAGCTGCAGCTGTAAATGTATAGCTGCAGATGTATTTGTATAGCTGCAGCAGCTGCACCTGTAAAAAATACAGCTGCATCTGAATGTTTGTATAGCTTCAGCTGTAAATGTATAGGTGCACCTGTAAAGGATACAGCTGCACCTATATTTTGCACATACAGCTGCACCTGTATTTTTACAGGTGCAGCTGTATTTTTTACAGGTGCAGCTGTATTTTACAGGTGCAGCTGTATTTTTTAAGGTGCAGCTGTATTTTGTACAGCTGCATCTGTATATTTTATAGGTCCACCTGTATATTTTTATATCTGCACTAAGTTTAGTTTTGACCCCGTTCGTACACCATAGTATCGAACGGCCGGGTTCGACTTTAAAAGGAGGAACACGTGTGAAAGACTCGGATCTGTGACATACACAACGCTCTCTGAAAACGTCCCATTACCCAACCAACCTGGTGTACGCTACGTTTCTAACCTATTGTCGTACTTTACTCTACGTTTCTATGTTTCTATTCTACGTTTCAAACATAATTTCGTATTTCACCTGATCAGATCCATTCACCATTCCAGCATGGCTTCAGAGAAAAACGCTCGTGCCAGACTCATCGGATTATGTTCTAGAGGCATTTCTAAGCAGTGGTCAGTTTTTGCTAAAAATTGCATGGACATAGAGAATAGTAGGTTAGTGCCGTGAATGGGACAAAATATCTGGCAAGGCTCAGGAAACGGGATCGGCGAGGCTCTGCCGAGCACATCCCGTTTCCGTGCCGCGCCAGATATTTATCTATTTATCCCGTCAACACCTACAAATGGCTGTAAAATGCAAAAATTGTATTGACTGGATATCAAAAATGTTTCACGGCACCGTGTTTCACGGCACATACGCACTGTGTTGACGGGATAAATATACTTACCAACAGAGCAATATTGATTATTAAGAAAATCTCCAGTTAGAACCCCAATTACATACAAATAACCACTATCACAACTCCTGGTCATTTCGGAACCTGTCGCGTCGTGGGTCCTGTGGACATTGCGTGTGTGTATACAATACAAATAGGCGGAACCAGTGTTGTTCGACACTGATATTAATATGTAGAATGTTCTGCGAATGGTTTAAACGGTACGTACTGCCCCAAATGTTGCGTCAGCACAGAAGGTAAAGTGTTTCATTGCATTTATAATACGAGTGTAGGTATTCCGACAGGCGTATTTCACCAACATTGCAAAGTATATTTTTCTAGCAAAGTATACTTTGAGGGAGAACTTTTAAGTTTTAGGATAAATTTATTATTTTTTATTATACTGAATTTATTACATTATCACAGCCATTTTGGCTGTGATAATGTAATAAATTCAGTATAATAAGTCTGCATACTTTTAGTCATCAATATATGCAGTCGTATAGTTCTATATGAGATAATGTACTCGGGGGGGGGGGGAATAAATGATTACTCCCTCAAAGTATACTTTGCCAGAAAAGTATACTTTGCAATGTTGGTGAAATCGGCTACTGGACAAAATGTTGGCGTCAGCTCATTCAGAAATGTGGCTATAAATTTTTCACATCTCTCATCGCACTTCCACTAGAGCAACAAACACGTGTTCTGTTTGGTTATGAAGATGAACTATTGAATATGCAAGTTGATGCTATGTTAAGTGTCTCGGTATGTTTTCTGCATACACTTAGCCTTATGTACAGTCTGTAGGCCGGGTTATTGGTACCAAAATGGTCTGAGTGTCTGATAGCTTAATTATGACAATAATGGAGCGCTGAATTCTGGGAACCTATATTTAACTTCATACGTTACCTGAATGCGCCCCGTTACTATATTTGTTACTATGGTAACTGGTCACATTTGGCATAGTCGTTATCGTTGAAGGGAGGTCCTTGTGAGACACTATCATTCGTCGTACGTGGCTTATGTAGTAGTATCTAAAGCTCAGAATTAAACTAATGCCAGAGATATTGATGTAATCTGTAATGTTTTTTGTACAGTAATGCACATGCAGGTTGAAGTAACGGACCGAGGTCTATAAATACATTAGATATGCCTAAAAGTATTATTATTTATAATTACAGAGGGTGACACATTTAGTTAGAAACTTATTTTCCATGTGGCCCTCTATTATATACACCATGTACAAAGTTAAAATAAGTACATGGTAACAACAGACACTAGATACTACAACTACATGTTTGAAAAATTAACCCATTACAGAAGGAATACAATCTGTATTATTAAAAAATGTTCGCATATTTTCTTCAGTTTCTCTTGAATGCACATAGTGTCACCATTCATGCTAACTGTCTCACTGAGATGGTTCATTTGAGTGGTAACAACATACAAACAAAAATATAAAAAAGTAATAATAATAATTGTATCATTCGACTGTAACGAATGAAGAAATAGATCAAGGGATAAACATTTTCACTGATCACATGTGCATACAGCAGCGAACATTGAAATTGTTATACATAATAAACGCATACCCATACCTACTAGTGTATGCAAGAGCGGTAGCCCATTTCACCAACATTGCAAAGTACACTTTTCTAGCAAAGTATACTTTGAGGGAGAACTTTTAAATTTTAGGATAAATTTACATATTGTTATTATACTGAATTTATTACATTATCACAGCCAATTTGGCTGTGATAATGTAATAAATTCAGTATAATAATTCTGCATACTTTTAATCATCAAATATATGCAGTGGTTATAGTTCTATATGAAATAATGCATTTCAAGAAAATAAATGATTACTCCCTCAAAGTATACTTTGCTAGAAAAGTATACTTTGCAATGTTGGTGAAATATGCTACAGGGATCGCGGACATCTCACCAAATGCCATTGCAGACCTGGTATAGCCGCCACATATCATGCACATGTCCAGGCTGGTCAGGGTATACACAGCTAGTTCACCATTTAATATATCAAAGTACTGTGCATTTTGTAATTACTCTTACTTATGTATAATGTGTTTTAATTATACCTACATGCATGTGTATACATGCATTTTCTTTGCTTATGTTTTATATTTACAAATGTGTACATACATGATTAAAGGATTTCCGATATTCATATATTGGCAATATGTGAACAAACGGATTCATTATTGTTTTGTTGTTGCATCTACATCATTTATGTTTCATCCACTTTATTAGATGAGGAATGAGTTAATTAGCTGTATTCAATGCAAATTATTTGGTAAGCTGTTTCATATAATTGGGTCCGAATGTATAGTACATTAATTGTTTGTAAATCTCTTTGTTTGGTATAGCTGGAATACAATGATGTGCCGATTCTGATCTTAAAGGTACATGCCCACTCAAATAGGCACAACATGTTCTTTATAGGAATTAAATAAGTGTATAATTCTGACACTATTCCACTAGTTCTAAAAATTACAAGTGCCCGTTATACAGATATAATCATTTAGTAATATTTATTTTACTGATAGTGACGAGCGCTGGTATCAGGCTATTTTCATATGCAAATGAGGCATGATGTTGTTTTCATTATTTATACTAATTAAGTGCGTCGCCTGAAAATATAATATCTTCGACAGATTATAAAGTATGATGATTGCACATGTCACAGGGTGAGAAAGATGCATATCCGACTGGAGGCTCGAACCGGGGACCTCTGGATTACCGTACCATCGCTCTAACCGACTGAGCTAGCCGGGCACGAATACACACTTCCTCCCCTCAGTGAGTTACGTACCGCGACATACTTCCCCGCCAAATTGGAATTCGTCCCCGAATTCTATATTTAATTCGTCTCTGAATTCCATATTTTGGAACATTTTGGGTAGTATATATATCGGTCACGGTCCCTAGTTGGGCGCCAAATGTCACAGGGTCAGAAAAATGTGCTCCGGCCCGGGGCTCGAACCCGGGACCTCTGGTTTACCGTACCATCGCTCTAACCGACTGAGCTAGCCGGTCACGAATACACACTTCCTCCCCTCAGTGAGTTACGTACCGCGACACACATCAAAAAAGAAATACAGAGAATTAATAAATAGTAATGCCTGCATGTTAACATTTTAAGGACACACGGTTATAACTATTTCGCCCCTGATATCAGTGTGGAAATTTATGTCTGATATAAAATGTATAATACTGCCAATCAGTACGTGGGGTAGCTGAATGAATGTTTATTTTGCAGAAAATGTCTACGATGATGGCTCTGATATAAAGAACATGCTAACTGTGCCTACTGAGTGGGCATATATGTACCTTTAATAGTACTGGTGTGTTTTCATTAGCAATTCTGTATTTAAAACATTTCATTAATGTAAGTTAAATTGGTGCTTTTGACTTGGAAACTTTGAACACAAACTTAGATTTCCTCATAATATGTTGGGATAAATATAAACATTCACAGAATGAGCAGGATTTTTTGCGTTATCAAAGTCAATTACATACCGCAAAGTTTGAATTGAACAATGCCAAGAAGAACTTTGAAGCTAAGTTAGCCGATAATATAAAGCAAGACAGTAAAAGTTTCTTCAAGTATATGAGACAGAATCAGAAAGTGAAAGACAGTATTGGGCCGCTCAAAGACCAGGAAGGGTCAGTGATTTCTGATAATAAGTGTATGGCTGAGGAACTGAATGGCTTTTTCACTTCGGTATTCACCAATGAAGATACAAGGAACATTCCCGATATTGAATCACGTTGTACTGACAATGATAACTTGCAGTCATTCACATTCACTGAGTCGCTAGTTTTTAAGAAGCTTAATTCATTGAACTCCTTCAAAGCTCCCGGTCCAGACAAGATTAGTTCAACATTATTGAAGAATCTGGCATCTAACTTGAGTCTACCGTTATCGATTCTATTCAACAAATGTCTACAAGAAGAATTTGTACCAGCTGAATGGAAGGTAGCTAATGTTTCACCCATCTATAAGAAAAAGGGGTCGAGATCGACGTGTGGTAACTATCGCCCAGTCAGTTTAACATCGCAAGTATGTAAGGTGTTTGAATCTCTTGTGAAAGATACATTATATCTTCATCTTGATAAATATAACTTGATTAATTCATCCCAACATGGCTTTACCAAAGGGAAATCGTGTCTGTCCAATTTGTTAGAATTTCTGGAGGATGTAACAGCAGCGTTAGACAATGGTGAACCTGTAGATGCAATATACCTGGACTTTTCAAAAGCCTTTGATAAGGTACCTCGACATAGACTACTCGTAAAGCTGCGGGCACACGGCATATCTGGGACTATAGTTAACTGGATAGAGAACTGGCTCTCAAACAGGAAACAGCGCGTTGTGATTAACGGAGCGGCTTCGGTGTGGTCAGACGTTACTAGTGGTGTTCCCCAAGGTTCGGTATTGGGCCCATTACTATTTATTATATTTGTCAATGACATTGATGAAAGTATATTCAGTTACATGAAGAAATTTGCGGTTGACTGCAAAGTTTATCGTAAGGTAAAAAGTCAAACAAATATAGACATATTACAAAAGGATCTTGATAGTCTATGTAAGTGGTCAGAGGATTGGCAGATGGTCTTCAATGAGTCAAAGTGTAGTGTTATTCATTTTGGTTATAATAATCACAATGCCAAATACATAATGAACGGTACTGTTCTTGAGTCTGTTTCAGCAGAAAGAGATTTGGGTTTGGGTGTCTTAATATCAAATGATCTTAAACCATCTCTTCAATGTGCTGAATCTGCTAAGCGTGCTAATCGAATGCTGGGTTGCATCAATCGGAATATAGTGTACAAGCGGAAAGACATCATCGTCAGGCTTTATAAGCAGCTAGTACGGCCCATCTAGAATATTCAATTCAGGCCTGGAGCCCTTGCTTAATGAAAGATATTCAGCTTCTGGAAAAAGTCCAGCGTCGCGCAACAAGGATGATTCCTGAAATAAGAGAAAAACCATATCCTGAAAGGCTGAGAATTTTACATCTTTCATCTCTTCAACTTAGAAGGCATCGCGGTGACATGATCGAGGTCTTCAAGATTTTAACCGGCCGAGAATGTATCCTGGAACATCACCTATTCGAAAGAAACCTAACCGAATCTACACGGGGACATATTCACAAGCTCTATATGAACTACAGCAGGCTAAACTTACGTAAAAGTTTCTTCTCACAGAGAACAATCTTGGCCTGGAACAATTTGCCACTCAGTGTAGTAAGTGCCACTAGCATAAACATGTTTAAAAACCGAATTGACAAACACATCAAGAGAACATATGGGGTTGTAATGGATGCCATACCGCTTACCCCATTTCCGCGGCCGGGAACCTGAGGGGTACCAGCTGCGGGTACAGGTAAATACAGGTAAATACAGGTCATGCATATGGAGAGCATGCAGGTCGAAACGGCCCCTAGTGAAAACGGCCCCTAGCTATAGTTGGTCAAAACGGCCTCCAAGTTTTGGGAATTTTGTCAAAACGACCCCTACTAAAACGGCCTCCTATTATATATATAATATATATATTTATTTTTTTTACATATATATATTTCAATTCGTAATATTCATCTACAATAACAATAATAATTAATGCATATGTCACAGGGCGAGACAAATGTGCACCGGCCCGGAGATCGGTAGCGGGTCAAAACGGCCCACTTACCAGGACGGCCCGGGTCAAAACGGCCCACTTTCAAAAGGTATACCAAAAAGGCCCAGTTTTAGGCGGGTCAGAACGGCCCACTTTATTTATGTGCTATATAACGGGGAGAATATACAATTTTGAAAGAACACGATGGAAGAATATTTTGTTGATTGCGGGTATGGTTTATTTCGTGCATTATTATTATGTGTTAAACATTGTTAGGTATTAACAACATTAATACCTAACATGTAACTAATAATGGAGTGTAATTGCAAGTTCGTGTGAATCATGTGTGATTGATCAGCTAATTCACGGTAATTTTACCGCGTGTGCCGGTAACTTAATTGACATGTTGTGAAGTGGCTTCGGATTTGGGATACCACATCTTTAATCACGTCTACAAAAGAAGTTAATCAGACGATACCGCCAATTACTGAAAGCCAGTTGTCAAAATATGTTTGATGTATTTTCATTATGAAAGGTGATAATGTTAGTTTTTGTTGTGCAATATTATTTGTTTATCATCGGAATTTATTGAGTAAAAGATTGAGGGCATATATATCCACAGAAAACTCTCATACGGTCTCTCAGTGTTCATTTAGCGTATGCTTCTGGATACATAGATATTGCGGCTGATTTATTCTGCGTCAGTATTGTTCATATAGATATAATTTGTGTTTTTCCATTTATTATAATTTTGATTGATTTAATTCTAGTTTCGATTTTGTATTTCTTTTTTTTATTTAAATTATTGGTTTTGTGACATTGTGCGTTTGTATGTGTTAACATGGCTTACCCTTGTATTTCATGTGACCGCGAGGTTCGTCCCAGGCAACATGCCGTTGCCTGTGACTGGTGTGGCGGGTGGCAGCATCGCACGTGTGGGACGGGTAAGTTGATGTTGTATTCATAATATTTGTATTTAATATTAGTTAAAATAAGTTAGTTATTGTGACGATTGTCTTACGATTGTGAGATTATTAAATGAAATGATAAACATATTAATACTAATTTCTTATTTCTCATTATAAATGTGTTTCTAACTGACAATATAATCGTCTCCAGTGGAAACGATTATTGTGCGTAATATAAACTTAGCATACTTGTAGGTATTTCTCTTGCTGCCTATCGCGAGGCCGTGCGGTTGGGCGGGGTGACGTTCGTCTGCCAGCCGTGCGTAGGAAGGGAGCGCCGTGCCGAGGAGGATGTGCCACCACACACGAACTGAGCGTAAGCATTATTATTAGAGTATATTATTCATAATTGCCTGTAACATGAGGATATGATGGCAAATGTTGGTTCAGTTGGTTACTCCGATTTCTTCTCATGTTAATGGTCAAGATAGTTGGTGGCGATAATTTATTGATGTTTTATACTATAAGTGCCGATTTCTTCTCATGTTAATGGTCACGATATTTGGTGGCGATAATGTATTGATGTTTTATACTATAGGAGCTATAGTTGCGAGTGACGACGACATGGATGCCGATGACGAGCCACCTGTCCTGGAGGATGTGCCGCCCACACTCGAACTGAGCGTAAGCATTATTATTAGAGTATATTATTAATAATTGCGCAATTTTATTTTATACCTATAACATGAGGATATGATGTTAATGGTGTAAGTTGCATAATAAATGTAGTATTAAAAGTATCCGTATGCCGTTTTGACCCGGAATCCGGAGATCGAACCTGGGACCTCTGGTTTACCGTACCATCGCTGTAACCGACTGAGCTAGCCAGGCACGAATATACACACCCATAACGAGTTACGTACCGGACATATACTTTGTATTATATCATCCATTATTATTTTCCTGCACGTTTCTGAAGTAAAACAATTCTATTTCTTTCACCGGTGTGGCCGACTATTTTATTTGTTTGTTGACATCGTGTATATTTTAGCGGCATCTAAGATACTTTTACTGTTGAAGATGGTGTAATATTAAGTATAACTTATGTTCTCGGTTAAACATGGAATGAACCGTCCCTGCCAACTGGCCGACTTGGTCAGCGGACGAGTTGGTTGGTGGACGAGTTGGCTTAAATTTTTGGTCAACCAGTCAACGGATTTTATTATTAATGTTATATTTATGTATATTTTTTAAATAATATCTTTATAAAATGTTACAATATATATCTGCTTACAAAAAAATTATTATAAACAAAAAATAATAATAATATAACTTCTCTTGGTGCCGAGATTTGTGTAAAGTTGCTCATTATTTCTGCCAATATTTTGGTTGGTTTTGTTTTTGGCGTTTTGTGTCCAATTTTTGACCGATGGTAACGACGTCGTAGAAATAATTTGTCAGGCACTGATTACTGAACATGTCGTTTTCTCCGAATCAGCAATTCTATTTGACAGTTCTACACATAAGCATAATCTGTTGAGGTAAACATAAAAAAATGTAATTTTCCAGTTTCAATTCACAATACTGTGCCATGCCTTTTTGTGTTATCATGAATGATAGTGGTAGTAGTACTACTAGGATGGCCATAGTAGGATAATCGAACATTTTTACTGCATTGCGGGGTACAAGCCATATTTTATACTGATGTGGTAGAGTGTTTGTCTCGCACGCAGGCTGCGGCAACCTGGGTTTGATCCCATCCCTGCGGCAACCTCAGCCAGGGATGGGTGGTGGCATAGGAACCGTTCTCAATGATTGTATAGTGGGCATGCCAACGCTCGCGCTGTGCCATTGCTAGCGCATTATTGCAATTTGTGGCAAATTAATGTTGAAATCATCTGCATTGTCCATGTTTTGTAACTGAAGTATTTTTTTAGACATGCGTCATTTCTCCATTAAAAGACCAATTGTCATGCAACTTATGAGATCTCGTATGTGACATCTTGTGTAGGCGATATTTCAGTTGGAACAGTAAGTTCTTACATTTTTTACGAAACTAGTTGAAACACCATGTCGGCTATTAACTCATTTGAAAAGTACACTGTGTCATATGAATTAAAATTGTTCCTAATTTATCATGGACTGCTCATAATTCGAGGTTCTAACGATCTTAAACAACATGCATATTAAATAATGGAGTTGAAATATAGAAAAACTATTTACCTGCAACTAAAAACCAATGTTCTGTTTGTATTTTGCGTTTGCTGGCTTCAAAAGCATGGAAAAACGTGAGTGTTTACATGTAAACACGGGTGTCTGTGAATTGCTGCCATCACTGACAGCCGACAAAGGTCGAAACCTCTGACCCTGTGACGTCACAAGCACTTCCGGTGCAGGTGCTCGGTTGGAAAACACCACAAATTGTGTCTGCACATTGTACCATTGCTTTCAGGGGTCACGATGCATATATGGTTTCCAACTTAAATGATTAGATTGCCAACTTGGAAAATATAATATGCTACAGTACATGTTTTTTTTTGCGTACGCGACCCACCCATCCCCGCGATCTTCCTCAGCGCGGACATGTCACTGATTCGCGGCGGCGATTAATTGCGGCGGTGTTCCTCACCGCGATCGTTGAAAATGGTCACCATGACTGAAACCAGCGAGGCCCTAAGGGTGATTCGCGGTGATGGTCACCGTGTATCACGGTGACGTCTGCATGCATTTCAGGTAAATATGCAGGCAAGGTTTTCGTACCAATGCTCGGTATTACATGTTATTTTTCACTTTACCTTTGGTATGGTATAAGTATATAAAATACACACAACTACAGGCATAGTGCGGTTATTTACCCGCTTATTTTTGTGGCATAGCGAAAAACCGCCGCAAAGTGATTCTATCCTATTCAATCTCGCGTTTTGCAAACTCGCCGTGCTATTTCGCGTTTTGGCTTCACTATCTTTCATGTGTGTTGGAATTGCATTCTACATGCATGAGCATTACTAATCCGAATCGGCTGTCGTATTATGAGTGGCTGACGGGGATGAGTTGGTCGAAGAGCGAAACAGAGGCTGGTCATTAAATTAACGAATGTTAACGGGACCGATACGATTTCTAATTACTTCTATTAATTAATAATGACACTTTCCATTTACTGATCTGTTGGCAATGTATCTTATGGCCGTATTTACATGTACAGTTACTAATGAAGAGTACCTGCTAATTATAGTATGTGTTATTAAAAAATAATTAACCGACGGTGTTCAATCTTCCGAAATAATCACAGGTGAGCCGCTAAATGATAAAGACAGGATTATTTCCTTTGTGCATGGATTAATTCACCATTATTCGCAATTCAATCAATCAACTAAGTGAAGTTAAAAAAATATTATACAATTTGACAAACATTGATGTCATCGTGTTTAAACAGTTAACACCATAACTTGTGTACATATAGAATAGTGATATTGAATTATGTTTGACTCTTGCCTCATCAAAACGCGAATGCACACGTACACATACATGTACACATGTATGCGCGCATTTAATTCATGGTTTCTCATACAAACGAAAATGTTTTATTTTGCAAAAGTACTGTACACATGAGCACATGTACATGCATTTATACAGGGAGATACTCAATTGCGGTGATCCCCTGTGAACGACCACGGCGAATCACCGTGATAATGTTAGGGCAGTGCATCACAGTGACCGGGGATGCTGTGACCGCGATCCCACTGCCTGAAACAGTGATCGCGGGGAACAGGTAGGCTATGCCTGCGGTGATAGACCACTTTAAATACGTTATGTCCGCGGTGGCACAGTGACAAAAGACCACAAGAAACAATTGCTGTTGTACACTACATGAATTGGATATGCAAAGCATATATAGCAGCTGATATATAGTTCTATAGTTTACTGCATACACTTTATTTTCCTGAACAGCAATGCAGAAAATTGAAACGTGTTTTGAAAAGAAAACTGGCTATGGCGAACTATGGTGGGTGGGGGAGAGGAGTGCTTAAATAGTTTGTGACCAGTGTATCTTCAGACCAGTTTCCACATTTATGTTAAGAAATGTGCATGCCTGCTGTATTGATGGATCTAACAGAAACTTTACAACTTTATTAGACTGTCAGCCGAATGGGAAATGCACTATTAAAAATCGTCAAGTCCTTTTGTTGTTGTGAGTCACAGATAGTCAAATATTTTCCAAATATAATGTTTAAAGTGGTAATGTCTATTTTTAGAGTAAGACATTTCAATCCCTTCTGCATGTGGTACACGTCCACAATGGGAATAACATAAAACATACCAGATTGCATATATCTACAGATGGGTTGATGTGGATGAACTTAAGTGTCAATTTAAAAACAAATAGGATAAGGTGTTGACTGTATGAAAATCCATATTCCTAAATTCTTAGTGCTTTTCTACCTACAAATATTATGTGACCTCCATTAATAAACATGTAAACAATATACGGGTTCAAGCTGACTCGTGTAAGTTTTCCATTAGAAATCCGGATTTTAATGGGAGGTGGTTAATGGGATTAGTGTAAAACACAAAATTTAGGTGTGTTCTGTTGTTTGGTAATGTATTAGACCTGTGTAAATCACATTTTTCTATCTTGGCATTTGTGACCTTTCATCTGGCTTCGGTTGAGCGCAAAAGTGTAATGGAAGTGACGTAACCTGTAAATCTCGCTATGGAACAAAAATGGCCTCGAATAGTTGTGGTTTTCGAAGTTAGATGTTTTTATGATGTTTATTTACGTTTACAAGTAATAATATGTATGTACTTCTACTTCAAAAGTTTGTATTCAACAGTATTTTATCCATGCGCGAGCATTTTTCACTTCGACCCAGGTCAGACTTTATGTACTTCCCTAAGTTGGAGACCGGCCACGGATGAAGAAGTCACGTGATCACCAGTAAAACATGAAATGCCCAGTAAATGAAGGACTCATTGGGAGGTGGAACAACACAAATCAATATCCCGTTGTCTCCTGATTCTGATATGAGCGTAAATATGACCAAAATATGCGAGCATTGGCCTAAATGTACCCACTCTAATGTGTCGCCATACTTATTAATACAAATAGTAAGGACTCTAATGCCTGTGCTTAAAGGTACATGTACACTTAGTAGACACAAACTGTTTTTTATATCGGAGACATCATCTGTTTTCTGGCAAAATAATAATTAATTCATCATTACCCCAGGTTCTGATTGGCATTATTATACATTTTATCAGACGTAAATTATCACACTGATATCAGGGGCGATAACCGTATAACATTTTGTGCCTACTGAGTCGGCATGCACCTTTAAATTAACTACCAGTGGTTACAAATCAAACGTTTCTGCAATAACATCATGCATTTTGCACATATTATTTAAACCGACAATTGGACAAACAGATGAATGTTTTTACCCTATAACAAGACCGTTCCCAAGTAAAGGGGTCATTCCGTTGCTGAAATATTTATATTTCATTCACATAGGTATATCAGTTTGACCTACTCGCAAGATTAGTAGGCCACATATAATTCATATAGAAAAAATTGTCGTACACATTTATTTCTTGAAATTGACAAATCACACATTTTTCTTTACTGCCATCCCCTTATATATGTTTTTAGTAGGCAAGAAAGAGCCAAGACAATCACCACTACAATGTCTGTATAAGTATTAATCTCCTTAGTTTCGTTTGACCCATTTTGGACCCTGCTGTTTATTACTGTCAACATGGAGCTATATTACAGCAGTGAGGGGCCATGCCCATTGCCACATTACTATCATCATGGAGCTATATTACAGCAGTGAGGGGCCATGCCCATTGCCACATTACTATCATCATGGAGCTATATTACAGCAGTGAGGGGCCATGCCCATTGCCACATTACTATCATCATGGAGCTATATTACAGCAGTGAGGGGCCATGCCCATTACCACATTACTATCATCATGGAGCTATATGTGGCTGTAACTGGAGAAATGGGGCTTATGAAGTTTGTGAGCAGTGTAGATCGAAATCAGCCTGTGTATCTGCACAGTCGGATCAGGATCTGTACTGTTCGCCATTCCATCAATGAAACACCCATCATGCTGCTAACTACATGTAGCAATATTGATCGTTATCAGGCAACATGAATGTGCCATCTGATTAGGAGCTGCACTGCTCACAAATCCCATAAGCCTCATTTCTCCCTTCACAACCATATATTACAGCAGTGAGGGGCCATGACCATTGTGATGCGCGGGAGTCCAGCAGGGGGAGATTCGCCCCAGGATGCCCAGCAGCAGCCCCAGGCACCTGCAGTGGGCCCAGCCCCTGCCCCAACCACCATCGCCCCGGCAACCCCCGCGGTTCCTAGTGATGAGAACGGGCAGGGAGACGGTAGCATGGAGGTGGGTGAGGACGGGGATCCAGAATTCCCTCTGCAGGAGCTGACGCGACTGGACGAAATGATCAACCGGCCACGCTGGGTGGTGCCTGTGCTGCCTAAAGGGGAGCTGGAAATCCTGCTGGATGCAGCTATAAAGATGTGTAGAGATGGTAAGGATGTTCACCTTGATGTTCAATATGGACATGGTATTTTTCCAGCTGAAAAGTGTTAATTTTGATTTTCGGAGACCATTAAAAGCCCTGTTCACAATGTTTTTATGCCCAGTTCTCACATTGCATTTGAGGACCTGTGCATCTGTCTGCGGTTATTTATGTTCAGACTACCTGCTCACCTCTTCACAATCTGTTATATAACAATAGTGCTATACTACAACTTTTTTGGCCATAAAAATATTATTGAGGTGGGAGGGTGTTTTGTTTTTTATCGAGCCCGCTTGAGGAAAGCGAGACATAGTGATCACAATGACGTCCGGGTGTCTGTGCGTGCGTGAGTCCGTCCGAAATCTGCGTTAAAGTTTTTAAATACCTTATATCTCTGCAGTCTTAAGTCACATTGACTTGAAACTTCATTTACTTATTAGTCATCATCCATATATTCATTCTGTGTCCCACTCATGCGGCCCCTGTGCCCCTATGTCGAGGTCAAATGACTTAGAAGTTTGCGTTAAAGTTTCTGTCAAATTTTGCGTTTTCACATACCTTCTATCTCTGTAACCGTAAGTCAGATTTGCTTTAAATAAATACACTCTGAGACCATCAAATGCCTCGGCGGGCTCGACATGCGGGCCGCGGCCATCCTCGTCCTTCCTAACATGATACATGTAATCATATTTGATGTGTGGTTTCCTTATGGTCTGCAGATGTGCAGTTATTATTTTTTATTCGACCCCTGGGTGTTGAAATAAAAAGATTTAGAGAAAAAATTGGTACCGATATATTGTTATGATGCGCGATCAACTTCCTTCTAATTATGCCACCGGGTTTCGAAGAAATGGGTGCCATATAGTGTTTGGACCGTCCGTCTGTCCGTCCATCCGTCTGTCTGTCCGGGCACACATTAGGGTACTTATGTGGCTAGCCCCACAGGGTTATGGACTTGGTAAAGGATAGGGTTGGTTACAATTAGCCACCTAAAAAATCCTTTTATGTGGCTAAAAATTGTTTTATGTGGCTAATATTTAACATGTGATAAGCCACATAAGTATAGTACTGTAAGAACGTCCGTCCGTCCGTCACACTTTTCGGTTAACCACTTTGTCACAGTTTCTCAAATATGCTGCAGGTGGCATCCACGTTCGACAGACGCATTTCTTGTTGCATATTAAATTTGTCTGTTCTTCCTACATGTATTTTGTCACCTGATCGTGTTAGTCGATACTGTATAAAATCTGTGTTTTTTCCAGGATTGGATACGAGAAGCGAACCCTGCCAGAGGTTTTTCCGTGATGGTCTCACAACGTCATTCACCAAAATTATGACAGATGAAGCAGTGAGCGGCTGGAAATATGAAATCCATGTAAGTATTGCAGCCATCACCAGTTTACTTTCCCCTGGAGAATAGGCAATTATATGAGACAAGCCATTGGATTTTATACCTAAGACAATGTGCGATATAATTATCATGAAAAATATTTATAAAACTTTTCGTAAATGATGTCGAAAGTTGACGAAATGTTCAGAGCAAATTTAAATTGCTCTGAACATTTCGTCAACTTTCGACGTCATTTACTGAAATTCACAGTTTCTGCAAATATTTTTCATGAAAAAATCACCCTCTTCTTAGGTACAATTACATGGTTTGTCTCAAATGGCATTGCTGTTCAGGGGTAGCCATATATTTTTGTCGCGCCCGCTTGCGGACAGCGCGATGTAGTCAGCACATTGGCGTGCTGTGGGCCATTTCACTAAACTTCATACGACTAAAATGTTCGTAAGTGAAAAATTATGATAGTCTGTAATTGTCACATTAACAATTTTTTCTTGAAACAATCATTGGAATTTACATTTATTGAGCATAGGCTGCAGCCTAAGGATAAATTTATTAATTTTTAGCCAGGTTTTTTGAAAAAAAAATCCAGGCTATTGGATTGGCAAAAGCCGGGCGGGCGGGCGGCGTCCACAATCAATGTTAAGTTTTTGTGTTTGAGTCCATTTCTTTGTTACTGTACCACCTAGGACCACCAAACTTTCACAGCTTCATAATCAAGGGGTGCCCACCACATATCACTATCCAACATGTTACTTTTTTTTTAACTTGTCCCATTTTTTCCGCGCAGTCGACTTAGCCATTTTCAATGTTAAGTTTTCGCGTTTACAATGTTAAGTTTTCGTGTTTAAGTCCATTTCTTTTGTACTGTACCACCTAGGACCACCAAACTTTCACAGCTTCATAACCAAGGGGTGCCTACCACATACAACTATCCAACATGTGACCATTTTTTTTACCTTCACCTATTATTTCTACGTAATTGACTTAGCCATTTTCAACGTTAACTTTTTAACGTACGTCTAGTTAAAGTTTTTTGGTTTTAAAACTTTTTCGTTATACATATCTCTGCAAACTGCTTTAACCTTGAAACTTCACATGGGTGTTTTATCATCATCCATATTTTCATTCTAACCCCCAACCGTGCGGCCCCTGTGCCCAATGTCAAGGTCAAATTACTTTGAATTTTTTTGTTAAAGTTTTTTCGTGTACTATATCTCTGCAACTGCTTCACCCAATATCTTGATACTTCACATGGGTGTTTATCATCATTGTCGCACCTGCTTGCGGAGAAGCGCGATCCTGTGCCCAATGTCAAGGTCAAATTACTTTGAATTTTTTTGTTAAAGTTTTTTCGTGTACTATATCTCTGCAACTGCTTCACCCAATACCTTGATACTTCACATGGGTGTTTATCATCATTGTCGCACCCTGCTTGCGGAAAGCGCGATCCTGTGCCCAATGTCAAGGTCAAATTACTTTGAATTTTTTTTGTTAAAGTTTTTTTGTGTACTATATCTCTGCAACTGCTTCACCCAATACCTTGATACTTCACATGAGTGTTTATCATCATTGTCGCACCTGCTTACGGAAAGCGCGATCCTGTGCCCAATGTCAAGGTCAAATTACTTTGACTTTTTTTGTTAAAGTTTTTTCGTGTACTATATCTCTGCAACTGCTTCACCCAATACCTTGATACTTCACATGGGTGTTTATCATCATTGTCGCACCTGCTTGCGGAAAGCGCGATCCTGTGCCCAATGTCAAGGTCAAATTACTTTGAATTTTTTTGTTAAAGTTTTTTTCGTGTACTATATCTCTGCAACTGCTTCACCAATACCTTGATACTTCACATGGGTGTTTATCATCATTGTTGCACCTGCTTGCGGAAAGCGCGATCCTGTGCCCAATGTCAAGGTCAAATTACTTTGACTTTTTTTGTTAAAGTTTTTTCGTGTACTATATCTCTGCAACTGCTTCACCCAATACTTTGATACTTCACATGGGTGTTTATCATCATTGTCGCACCTCCTTGCAGAAAGCGCGATCCTGTGCCCTATGTCAAGTTCAAATTACTTTGAATTTTTTTGTTAAAGTTTTTTCGTGTACTATATCTCTGCAACTGCTTCACCCAATACCTTGATACTTCACATGGGTGTTTATCATCATTGTCACACCTGCTTGCGGAAAGCGCGATATCGTCGGCATTTTGGCATACGTCCGTCCGTTCGTCCGTGTGTCCGGTTAAAGTTTTTTGGTTAAAGTTTTTCCATCTACTATATCTATTTTTTTAGTGTCCATGCCTCGCCCCAAGGCGCGACATGCAGGCCACGGCCATCTAGTCTACAAAAAGTGGGTATAATTATGTTATCCAAGTGTCTATGCTTGGAAAAAACCTGGCCTTCGTGGCTTTGCCTCGTTTCTTGTTTTATTGCCTTTTGATACTCGTTACTTCTGATTTCAATTGGGTTTTTGGTAATTTTAATTGGGTATTTAAGCAAATACGCGGCTTATCTGGAGCCCTGAGACCACAACCCATTCCCCACATTTTATGGGTTATAGTTGGACGTGCCAGAAAATTATTCCACTAATTGAATGTCTGTATTACAGAAATTCATCCTGAAGAATGCCGAGAAGTTGGTGGAGTTGAGCGTGGCCAAACTCTCCCAGGACTGGTTTCCACTGCTCGATCTGCTCGCCGTCGTCTTCTCTCCGCAGTGCAAGTAAGCTCCCCTGTTGTTATCACATTTATGGTAGGGATGGTGTGTGGCTCCCGGTCTGGGAACGTATTTCTCGTTGTGGTATTAGATGGTAAACGCTGATTATCCCTACCCTAGGCACGTGATCGTTCCCAGGTTCTGATTTTGGGATGTAGTGTCGGGTGATGGGGGTGATTGTTAAGGGTAAAGGGTGACTGAAGTGGGACTGGGGGACTGAAATATGCTAAGTGAGACGCCAATTGATCACTGTATGTGCCACTGTAACACTGGGTAGCACCAGTATGTAACCACTGTGTTCAGGTGTGGCTGAATTGTGACTAGGGACTGAACTATGACTGAAGGGGACTAAGAAATGCTGGAGGACTACATAAGTGACTCTCGGACGTAATTCAACTATCACTCAGGATTGTCCCAGTAGCCCATTTCATCAACATTGCAAAGTATACTTTACTAGCAAAGTATACTTTGAGGGAGTAATCATTTATTTTTCCTGAAATGCATTATTTCATATAGAACTAACAAATGCATATAGTTCATGATTAAAAGTATGCAGAATTATTATACTGAATTTATTACATTATCACAGCCATTAAATGGCTGTGATAATGTAATAAATTCAGTATAATAAAAATTAATAAATTTTTAAAAAAATTGAAAATTTCTCCCTCAAAGTATACTTTGCTAGTAAAGTATACTTTGCAATGTTGGTGAAATCGGCTACAGGTATGGGGCAATCTCGCTTGATTTATTTTACGCCAGAGGGCCAGAGTATTGAAAAGGGAAAACATTGATTATATTTCAATTATTTATCATTGTACTGTCACAATAGTGTATTTATTAATATGCAATAATAGACGGGACTATTTTCTGAGTTGGAGAATTATAACTGAGCATCGGGTGGATTTAGCTAATTAAATTGTTTTTTCGGAATAAACCAAAGTAAAGGAATTGTTGTTTTGGTGGTTCCCTACCTGAGGCTAGGTATAGAAGTCTATACAATTCTGGCAAAGTTGATCTGCCACTGAGTAACGAAAATCGAGAGCTTTTATACCCGCAGAAAGGATTAACCTCGAATGACAGATTCATTCAAGGCTTGGCTGCAGAACTGTTAATACTGAGTTTATTTGGTTTTGTAAATCCACGTGTTTACAATAGAAAAAAGGTGATTAAACCTCATAAAAGGGCAATGTCATCGATAAATATCGATGGATTTACAGAATACAGACTTTAATGCTTCTGCTTACACCAAAAATAGCAGTAATTATTCAGTGAGAATGTGTCTTTGCTAAATCCCGACTTCGTTCCCGAATTAGTTCGGACCCGACAAACATTGAATTCTACCACACATTTATACCCCAGCGTTTTCTCTAGCCTTCAGGGGCCTGTTTCACTAAACTTTGTACGACTAAAATGTTCGTAAGCGCAAATTTAGGATCGTCTGGAAATTTCAATTGATGGATTTATATTTATTGAACACTGATCAATAAATGTAAATCCAATAATTGTTTACAAGAAAACAGTGTTACCGGTAATGTGATATTTACAGACTATCATAATTTTGCAGTTACAAACATTTTTGTCTTACGAAGTTTAGTGAAACGGCCCCCAGAATTTAAGGGTCAAAATGGCCGATCAAGACTAAATTTGTAAAATACACATTTAGTATGTTTAGCAAATTTGACCCCTGTTCTGCAAATTCCAGGAGTTAATTTCAATTATCAAGGGTCAAAATGCCTGAAAGTGTTACTGTTGACAATTCTGTACCCCAAGGTCACAGTTGTCATGGTCATGTTTGATGTATCTCGGTGTGTAGAAAAACACATTTATGCCCAAGGTCATAGGGGACAAGGTGTGTAGATTCAATAAATTTGAAAGGATCAGTGGAAACAAAGAGGCTAAGTACCTTAGCCCCTTACTTCCACTGACTCGTTCATTCTCAAGGTCATCGTAGTGAATGTGACTGGTTACATGTATACATCTATCTGTGTATATGAATACATTTATACCCCAACATCATAGTTGTCAAGGTCATTAGTGATGCATGTTAGTTTGAACACATTTATACCCACGGTCATGGTGATATATCTAGGTGTCTAGAGAGACACATTTACACTCAAGGTCATGCTAATAGTTGACAAGTTCATTAGTGATGTATCTTGGTGTATAGATGAACACATTTATACCCCATGGTCATGCTTGTCAAGGTCATTAATTTTGTCAAGATCATTAGTGATGCATATCGGTATGTAGATGAAAATAATTACGGTACCGGTATACCCACGGTCATTTTTGTCAAGGTCTTTGGTGATGTATCTAGGTGTGCAGATACTTTGTAAGGAGCAATCAATCACATGATGAATTGTCTGTTACAGGTTTCACTCGTACAACAGTACGCGGCCATCCGAGACGGTGCCAACGGGGGTATCACTGCCCGACGACGCCCTGTTTGCCAGACCACCAGACCCCAGGACCCCACGGGTATGTTTATTGTGGAGGATGGGAGGGCATGTATATCTTAGTGATGAACCCATCATTAAAGATTCATAGGGATGGGCTGTGGCCTAGGGGATATGGCATTGGCGTTCAATACTGGAGGTTTTCAGTTCAATCCTCACCATAGGTATGAAAAATACTTACTATAGGAATGAATGGCCTTTTTGTGGAATTTATCGGGGTATAAACTTGGAAAAGTCGCGGGAATACTGGACGAAGGCCGGAAGGCCTCGTCCAGTATTCCCGCGACTTTTCCAAGTTTATATCCCCGACAAATTCCACAAAAATGCCATTCATTCCTTTAATATAATTCCAGCAATTGAAATACATTCATCAAGAAAATGTGTTTATTTTCCGTTTTCTTAAGAATTATTTTAACTACGCCTCACGGTTACGGAAAGTAGTTCGGCGTTGGAGTTTACTGGGATATAAATTTTGGACTGAGACTTGCTACGGGCCAATCAAATGTTAGTGAATTGTGTAAATATTTTTGTGCTGCAATTATATAGTCCTTTTGGTCTGTCGGATGAGACTGAACTGTGGTCCTGTCTCTAAATGACCTTAGGTGTTGCTGGGACGTTAAACCAATTCACTTTTCACTTTAAAGATTCACACCTGGGTTCAAGTGCTCCGGTATAGTAAGGGTGCCTGGCACCAGATCATGGGCCTGTTTTACATTTATGCTACTGTTTCTGACCTACATGTTAATTGCGAGCAGTTCCACAAATGATTTGCCAACAATTGCTGCCAGAGCAAACGTTATAGTTGATTGAAATTTTGCTCTTACAAACTTCTTGGTCATCGTCCAAGTTTTGTGAAGCGGGCCACTATTGACTTTGTTTATAAAACCACAGGCGATTGAACTCCCCCATCTCCACATTCACATGGACTTACTTAATGGGGGTTTGTTGGGGCCGGGGGGGGGGGGATTGGGGGGGGTTCAATTGCCTGTGATAAAACATTCTGAGCACATTCTCCAAAATTGTACTCAAAATCAAGTACTTTGGTTGGTCGAGGCTTGAGCTGTGCTTCCTGATTTTTAGCATAAATATGGAGTATGTACTCGAAACTTTTGTAATTTACATATTCATCTGTTTTGCCGTGTTTGTTTACATGTTGCCATGCATATTCATCTGTCTTGCTGTGTGTGTTTACATGTTGCCATGCATATTCATCTGTCTTGCTGTGTGTGTTTACATGTTGCCATGCATATTCATCTGTCTTGCTGTGTGTGTTTACATGTTGCCATGCATATTCATCTGTCTTGCTGTGTGTGTTTACATGTTGCCATGCATATTCATCTGTCTTGCTGTGTGTGTTTACATGTTGCCATGCATTTTCATCTGTCTTGCTGTGTATGTTTACATGTTGCCATGCATTTTCATCTGTCTTGCTGTGTGTGTTTACATGTTGCCATGCATATTCATCTGTCTTGCCGTGTGTGTTTACATGTTGCCATGCATGTTTCAGGGCTGGCTGGTTGACCTTGTGAACAAGTTTGGCAGCCTGGACGGCTTTCAGTTGTTACTGGAGAGGTTTACCAGCGGAGTGCCGCTATCTGTTCCCGTTATTGCCGCTCTCGTCAAGTATGTATGATGGATGTATAAGTTGTTGTTTGTTTAATTTGGCTGTGACATGATTTGTGACCAGTGTAGCTCTCTGGAGATGATTCTCCTGTGCTGCCAACACAACTTGTTTCTCTAAGAAATAAGACAAATGTGGCTGTAACTGGAGAAATTTGGCTTATGGGATTTGTGACCAGTGCTGCGCAGCTCCCAATCAAATAGCACACTCCTGTAGTCTGATAATGATCTATATTGCTTGAAACGAGCATGATAGGTGTTTAATTGATGGAATGACGAACACTGCAGATCCTGATCAGACTGTGCGGATGCATGGTCTGATCTGAATCTACGCTGGTCGCAAAACCCATAAGTCCCATTTCTGCAGTCAAGTCCACTAAATTAAATGGTGTTTAATGGCCTATAATTCCAGCACAAACATATTTACACAATTCCCTAACATTTGATTGGTCCGTAGCAAATCTGTCCAAAATTTATATTCCAGTAAACTCCCATGCCGAACTACTTTCCGTAACCGTCAGGCACAGTTAAAATAATTCTTAAGAAAACGGAAAATAAACACATTTTTTTTATGAATTTATTTCAAATGCTGGAATTATAAGGAATGAATGGCCTTTTTGTGGAATTTATCGGAAATTGTAATTTTTTATCGCTTCGTCCAGTATTCCCGTGACTTTTCCAAGTTTATATCCCGATAAATTCCACAAAAAGGCCATTCATTCCTATAGTAATTCCCATATTTCACCTGTACGGAAAGGGAGAAAATCCCAAAATCAGAATTGTAGATATGTGAACGTCAGCAGCAACAAGTTTTATAACACAACATATGCCATTTTCATTGTTACTTCTTAACAAAACACCGTTTTGACAGCACATGCGAATTGCCTCCATTGGAGGCATCACCTGTTACTGATGATTATCATGTGTTGAGAGATATTGAAATCAGAGGATGACAATACTGTCGATTCAGCATTAAACGAGATATCTAATTGTTTATTTATCGGTATCCTGTCCTGTATTGACCGAATATGTACTGATTGATAACATATTGTTGTATCATGCATTGACTGGATACAAACATTCGGGTTACAATGAAGTGAAAACTGACATTCCATTGGTCGGATGACGTCCGTGTAATGACTCGACATAAACAAATCTGTGGTCTCCATAGATAACGACGTCATCTGTGGTCATTTTCGAACACAAAACGTTACCTGATAAATAGAATACTAGTCTACTGTCTTTTGATATTAAGTTTATCAGGCCCAGTTCTGAAACGTTAGGAATTCTTTGGAAATAGAGAAAACGGTTATCGACAGATTATAAAGTATGATCATTGCACATCAAAACATAAATACAGAGAATAAATAATAATGTCTGTTAACATTTTAAGGAAACACGGTTATCGTCCCTGATGTCAGTGTGAAAATTTACATCTGATATAAACTGTATAATAATGCCAGTCAATACGTGAGGTAATGGTGTATTAATGTTTATTTTGCCAGAAAATGTCTCTGATGATGTTTCTTGTATAGCGAACATTTTATGTCTACTGAGTGGGCATGTATGTACCTTTAACCCATTTCATGCTGAGGATATGCCAAGTTGATTGGGGATTATCATAAATATTTTCTTTAAATGTTCTTAGAAGTATATGTCGCGGCCACCATTTGAACCGTCTCATGGAGACGGTTCAAATGAGTGGTCGCAACATATACTTTCATTGAGAAATAACAAAAATAAAAATGAAATATTTTTGAAAAATCATACCTGTAAAGGTGTATTCTGCATGTAATGGGGTTAAACCCTTTTACTTTTCCAGACCGTTTGGACAGTGTGCTGAAGTGCTGACCTGCCACACGATACAGAAATACCTGGTCCCTATAGTGGTAAGTAACTACATACATGGATGGGCCGTATAGTTTACACACACTTACTGTCTGTTTCACGAAACCTGCCCAAATTTTACGGCTACAGGGATCCTCCAGATTATCGGACAAAAATGGCTGTTTTGTTACGATATTTTTCTTAAAATAGCAGCTACGGGCATAAAATTTTCACAGAACAATCGTCGGTTCTTGCTTTCTCAACGCATGGAAACTATTTAGCAAACTGTGCCATCTTTCTCACTTAAAATTGGGTCAGATCATCAGTCGTAACATTGCCCCAAAATTAACATCGACAATCAATTATCCGGACAAATGTATAACCGTCTTATAACTTGTATTCTCACCTTAAAATCATAATTTTATCGCCTGAAAACCAGTATAAACAGCATTGTATTGTTTTGCAGAAAACACAATCACCATTCGCTTCTTGGAAAACATCGTATTTATAGAATGTATTGTATTTATAGAACAACTCTGCAATGACGTAATGGGCGCACTCGATTGAGCTCTTCATAATTTGGTGGAAATTCCGCGGTAATGATCGTTTCGTACACTGGTGTTTTCGCACCTGTCGATTTTATCCACGAATGAATATGGGTGTGAAATGGTGTGTAATGGCTTGGGTCCGAAATGGCTTGGGGCGATTTGGCCTTGAAACAATTATTATTTGTTTTTGAATAAGTAGCTCTTCGTTCTTTTTCTATCATGATACATTTTCGCATTCCTTCCTATCTGCTCTGTATTGTACATTGTGTATTAAACAGTGTGAAAATGATATTGGAGGAATGCATCATATCGTCTGCATACTTCACACAACAGAGTATTGAAACACTCTATAGGGGGGCCTCAAATTATGCGCATGCGCAGTGACAGATACAAGCCCCCGCGCGACGTTTGACGTTGTAAACAACTTGTGGACATAGTGGGGGAATGTTTTCGGCAAATTTTACTAAAATGTTTACCTTGGCGATATATTATTCACACTGACATGGAAACAGCAAGCACCTGATTGACTTAGATGTGTCCGTTGCAAAATCGGATTAAATGAATGCGTTTAATTAACAGCTATTTTGATTTGTCCGATAAATTGATTGTCCGGATAATTGGTAGGACCCCTGTATATCCACAATGAAAATACAATATTTTTTTCCGAAAGGTCAAAAGGTCGTTCTTTTATTAGAGATTTAAAAATTCTTCTTCACATGAACCGCTTGGCCCATGGTAGCCAAACTTAAATTTCGACGAAACTTGGTAGGAATGATCGATGTACAATGCTCTTTCAAAGTTGTTAAAATGGTGACCCCGGGGTCAAAAATGGGCATGGCCCGTGGGGTCAAATTGGGGTCAAATTTTATTTTTGACCGAATATGGTCATGTCTATATCAAATCGAAGGTATCAAAGAGGCAATCGCTCCGGTACATATAGATGGCCGCCGAAAAGTCAAAAGGTCGTTCTTTTATTAGAGATTTCAAAATTCTTCTTCACACGAACCGCTTGGCGCATGGTGGCCAAACTTCACAGTGATGGTCCATGGGTGAAGCCTTTTCAGATTTGTTAAAACGGAGGTCGCCGCTAATACAAGATGGCCGCCGTCTAAAAATAGTACAAATTCTTAAAATATCTTCTTCTCATGAACCGCTAGCCGGATTTCGACGAAACTTTGTAGGAATGATCGATGTACAATGCTCTTTCAAAGTTATTAAAATGGTGACTCAGGGGTCAGAAATGGGCGTGGCCCGTGGTGTCAAATTGGGGTCAAATTTTATTTTTGACCGAATATTGTCCTGTCTATATCAAATCGAAGATATCAGAGAGGCGATCGCTCTGGTACATTTTTTGTCAAAATTGGATGGTCATGTCATCCAAGATGGCCACCGAAAGGTCAAAAGGTCGTTATTTTACTAGAGATTTCAAAATTCTTCATGGCTTGGCCCATGGTGGCCAAACTTCACAGTTATGGTCCATGGGTGAAGCCTTTTCAGTTGTTAAAACGGAGGTTGTCGCTAATCCAAGATGGCCGCTGTCTAAAAATAGCAGAAATTCTTAAAATATCTTCTTCTCATGAACCACCAGCCGGATTTCGACGAAACTTGGTAGGAATGATCGATGTAGAATGCTCTTTCAAAGGTGTTAAAATGGTGACCCCGGGCTCAAAAATGTGTGTGGCCCATGGGGTCAAATTGGGGTCAAATTTTATTTTTGACCAAATATGCTCATGTCATATATCAAATTGAAGGTATCGATGAGGTGATTGCTCTGGTGCAATATTTGTCGGAATCGGATGATTATGTCATCCATGATGGCCGCCAAAAGGTCCATTTATTCAAGATTGTGAACGTCTTTTTCTCAGGAACCATATGGCCGATGCTGGCCAAACTTCATAGTAAGTTAAGATCCTTGGGTGAAGCATTTTCAGATTTGGTAAAATGAGAGTAATCGCTTAATCCAAGATGACCGCCATCTAAAAATAGCACAATATTTTTAAAACACATATTAACTCAATGTCACATTCTCCTCTGGTGTTCATGGAGTCAGGTGAGCGAATTAGGGCTATCATGGCCCTCTTGTTTTATTTCATGTGATTTGTTCAAATAAATATTGATTTTATTACGGGAATTTAACATTTGGGGGAGGGATGGGGTGGGGGGGGGGAAGGACTGGATGATGACCTACATGATGAGTAAAATAACAAAAACATTTGGAAATGGACTATATAGCTTGGAAATGATGCAACTAATTAATCAAAATATGACAGTGTGTAAAAGCCGTGGGCGCAGTAGGGAAACTACTCGTGATTCCCCAAGATCGCTAATAAACCTTTCTATAGATAACAGTAGTCCACCGTCGTGTGTTTGCAGGAGGTAGTCCCGCAGTTCCTGGACAGCCTGACGGATGACGAGCTGAAGAAGGAGTCGAAGACAGAGGCGAAGAATGATGCGCTCTCGTCTATCGTGAAGGCCCTGAAACACCTCGTATATCGCCTGCCCAATCAGGAGGACGCGATCCGCACCCTCGAGGTCTTCCGTCTCAAAATGATCCTACGGTATGTTAAAAGTTGTTAAAGGTTGACGTAAAACTCAGAAGTTTTTGTCAATTTCCCACACAATATGAAACACACCATGTGATTTTGTACCTTCGGACATCTTGTAATTTCATGAAATATGTTTAGTGTACAAAATATACAATATTTTCCGTAAATGGCGTCAAAAGTTAACAAAATTTTCAGAGTACCTGCAAAATTATATTCCGCATGTACTCTGAACATTTTGTCAACTTTTGACTTTATTTATGAAAAATATTGTAAACATATTTAATGAAATTATGCAGATGTCCTAAAGAGGCAGAGGTACTAAATCACATGGCGTGTCTCGTATATGCATGATATGGCTGATTTTCAAACGCCTTGTATTCCGCTTGCCGAATCAGGAGGACGCCATCCACAACTTGGAAATCTTCAGCCTCAAAATGATTCGCCGGTAAGTGCGATATCTTGTATAGATGAGGTCGATATTCAACATAAAATCTACATAAAGTTCAGAGCTCATTCGGAATTCAATTCTGCATGAGCTCTGAAGTTTTTGTCAATTTCTGACGTCAGAGCCTCACCCATCCCGTTTCCTGAGCCTTGCCAGATGTTTTCCCATTCACGGCACCAACCTACTATTCTCTATATAATTGCCACTTATCTGAGGCATCGTCAAACACTTGGGGACAGTTTTGAAGAAAAAAAAATCAGAAATTGGAGTGATAACGTTGATAGAAACTGTTCCGGAGTGTTTTAGGAACTGGGTGGAAAGATCAGTGCCTGAGGATACTACACACGTGCGCGGTCCTTGAGCTTTAATTCATCGAAATCAGTCGCTGTTGATGTTCACATACTAGTGTATCAAAAAACATGCACCTGCACACAGGTCGATTCTGTGTCCTTATCAAATAATCAGAACTTGTTTCCCGTGTAGGGATGGATTGTGGCCTAGAGGTTAGAAAACCACCTTAATATCAGAGGTTGCGAGTTCAATCTATGCCCTACTGTCTGTTCCACGTTTTGCTGCCGAAAAAAAAATTTATTTGATGAAATTCCATCAAATGTTGATTTTGTTGCGAAAAAACGATTTTCCTATGGGAATTTTAATATGGGGAGTCGATTTCCAAAACTTTTCGTTTTTTTGATCCTGAAACAAAAAGATTTGGAAATTGACTCCGAAACCTGGCGAGATAGCTTGAAAATGATGTAACTAAGAAAACAAGTTAGATTTTGAAAATCGGTCCACAAATAAAAAAAATATTTTAAACAAAATCTATTTTTAGCCCCCCATGTTAAATTCCAATATGAAAATCTTTTTTTCGCAATAAAATCAATAATTTTTTTGGGGAGGGTTACTTTTTTGTTATTGATAAAAGAGTACTTATTTTTAAATATTTTTTAGATTTAATGTGTTTAATAGCCAAAAGTTTGTCGGCAGCAAAACGTGGAACGCACAGTAGGCGTGAACAATTTCATCTCTGTAGCCTATTTCACCAACATTGCAAAGTATACTTTTCTAGCAAAGTATACTTTGAGGGAGTAATCATTTATTTTTCCCGAAATGCATTGTTTCATATAGCACAACTGCATATATTTGATGATTAAAAGTATGCAGAATTTTTATACTGAATTTATTACATTATCACAGCCATATTGGCTGTGATAATGTAATAAATTCAATATAATAAAAATTAATAAATTTATCCTAAAATTGAAAATTTCTCCCTGAAAGTATACTTTGCTAGGAAAGTATACTTTGCAATGTTGGTGAAATAGGCTACAGGTCCTTCGGACATGACCGTTGCTGTTGCTGAGACATAAAACCCATTCACTTTCCCGTGTAGGTTGCTGCAGATTTCCTCGTTCAACGGCAAGATGAATGCCCTGAACGAAGTGAACAAGGTGATAGCGAACGTGTCCTTCCACTCGAGTCGGCACACCTCTAGCGAGGACGACGAGTGGCTCACGGCAGATAAAATGGCGGTAAGTTACCAGGGGGCCGTTTCACTAAACTTCGTATGACTAAAATGTTCGTAAGTGCAAAATTATGATAGTCTGTAAATTTCACATTAACATTGTTTTCTTGTAAATAATTAATGGATTTACATTTATTGAGCATAGGCTGCATATGCAGCCTATGCTTAATAAATGTAAATCCATAAATCAAAATTTACAGACGATCTTAAATTTGCACTTACGAACATTTTAATCGTAAGAAGTTTAGTGAAACGGACCCCTGATACTGTAATCGTATAAATATAAAGTACACATTACCAAGTAACTACAATGTAGCTAGTTGACCCAATTTTGCACTGTTCTGTAAGTACCTAAATGCACAGGATAACACAATGTTGTATCACGCACTGATGCTTGGATCAAGGACAATCAATGACATGTTGTTAGTCGAATGAGGTCGCGGCCTAGGGCATATGGCATATGTGTTATTGGAATGTATCACTACACCAGCCGCAGTAAGGGTACCTAGCACCATGTGGCTGTGACTGGAGAAATGGGGCTTATAGGTTTTGCGACCAGTTTAGATCAAGATCCGCACAGTTCCTGATAAATTGCAGAAAAAACACTAATGTTTCAATATGGGAAGCACACGTTTATGCATTTGTGGTCGCAAAAATATAGCCATTTTCAGGATTTGGAACTGTTCCCACTTCTGATTTTGTGACTCACTGGTGACATGGTCTTTTGCGACCGGTGTAGATCCAGATCAGCCTGGGCATCCGCACAGTCTGATCAGGATCTGCACTGCTCGCCATTCCATCGATGAAACACCCGTCATGCAATATAGATTGTTATGTCTTATTCTATTTTACCAGTGACGTCCATCTCTGTGTTGTAGGAGTGGATCCAGGAGAAGGACGTGCTGTCCATCGTGCTGCGCGACTCGCTTCACCAGCCCCAGTATGTGGAGAAACTGGAGAAGATCCTGCGCTTCATGATCAAGGAGAAGGCCCTGTCTCTCCAGAACCTTGACCGCCTCTGGGAGGCCCAGGTAGGCCAGCTAATACATAACTTGTCTCTGGGAGGCCCAGGTAGGCCAAGTATTGTAATAACCATAAATATTCGAACACAATATATTCTAGGAATCATCTAATATCCAGTTCCCACAACTAAGATTGTCCCAATGTTTATAGTTAGTATGGTTGTATTGGTTTATCGCAATAGCAATATATTTGGATACAATTTGTTTTGGGAAACCGTTATTTTATAAGTGTTTCCCCAAAACAGATTTCTGTTGTAATTACTAATAGGCTGCCAATAGTCGAGCTATGCTGGTGTCAAACAGTTCTTGTTAATACACAGCGAAAGCCCATTTGTGGCTGTAACTGGAGAAATGGGGCTTATGGGTTTTGCGACCAGTGTAGATTCAGATCAGCCTGTGCATCCGCACAGTCTGATCAGTATCTGCATGTTCGCCATTCCGTCAATTAAACGCCCGTCATGCTTCTAACATGCATTATAGATTGTTATCAGGCTACAGGAGTGTGCTACTTGATCAGGAGCGATATCCAAATCCCTTAACAGAGCTCCAGTTAAGGTGCGTAATTTGGAGGTAAATTTCTTATTTCTCCATCAAAAATGGCAAGTTGGGAGTCCTTTAGAATCGTCTCAATGAGACGATTCTAAAGGACTCCCAACTTGCCATTTTTGATGAAGAAATAACAAAATTTCACCCCAAGTTAGTCAAATTACGCACCTTAACTGGAGCTCTGCCGTAAGCCCCATTTCGGCAGTCACAGCTACATTTTATGTAATAAATGTGGTTTACTTTCAGTCGGGCAAGCACGATGCAATAGTGAAGAACGTCCATGACCTGCTGGCTAAACTGGCCTGGGACTTTGCGCCTGACCAACTCGACCACTTGTTTGAATGCTTCCAGGTACGTTACCGACAAACAATTGTTATCCCCTCGTGGATTGGGGATATAGCGTTAGTCCATGTAAGTGCATACGTAACACCTTTCATTTTTCAATAACTCATGAACTGCTTCACCGATTTTGATAATGTTTGGCCACAATGTGTGTCTAGGAATGGTGCTTTGTTTTGCATATGACCCACGTACGACCGCCCAAGGTGAAGGTCACTGAGGACTTATGTTCACCTTGTTTGTCAGGCAAAATGTAATTTTTATTTTTATTATCAAAGGCTGCCAGTGAGCAGATTAGCTTACTTAAAAAATATTTAAAAGTAAGTACTTTTTAACCAAAAAAGTCACCTTCCCCAAACAAATTTATTTGATGAAATTCCATCAAATATTGATTTTATTGCGAAAAAACGATTTTCCTATGGGAATTTAACATGGGGGCTAAAAATAGATTTTTTAAATTTTATTTGTGGACCGATTTTCAAAATCTAACTTGTTTTCTTTGTTACATCATTTTCAAGCTATCTCGCCAGGTTTCGGAGTCAATTTCCAAATTTTTTCGTTTTTTGATCCTTTAGGATCAAGAAACAAAATGTTTTGGAAATTGACTCCCCATGTTAAATTCCCATAGGAAAATCGTTTTTTCGCAATAAAATCAATATTTGATGGAATTTCATCAAATAATTTTTTTTGGGGACGTTGACTTTTGTTATTGATAAAAAAGTACTTACTTTTAAATATTTTTTAGATTTAATGTGTTTAATAGCCAAAAGTTCGTCGGCAGCAAAACGTGGAACAGACAGTAGTGATAATGATCGCCTTGTTCAACTTGTTTCAATAAAACATATTTTATATTCTAGCTCAGAGATGGGTTGTGACCTAGAGGTAGAGCATTGTACTTCAATACCAGAGGTTGTGGGTTCAAGTCCCGTCCTAGGCATGATAAACACCCTCATGTATACCCTCAAAGGGTGGTATTTTTTTGTAATTTTAATGTTGAATGTTCTGTGCTCCCTGATACAGGCACATTCATGCTTTTATATGACTTTGCTTTTGAAGTTCGGGATGGGCCGTGGCCTAGCGGATATGGCCTTGGACTTAATGCCGGAGCTTGTGAGCTCAATCCTCACCATAGGCGTGAACAATACTTACATAGTATTTCCATCCCACTGGGGCCCATTTCACTAAACTTCTTATGACTAAAATGTTCGTAAGCGCAAATTTAGGATCGTCTAGAAATTTCAATTGATGGATTTACTTTTATTGAGCATAGGCTGCATATGCAGCCTTTGCTCAATAAATGTAAATCAAATAATTGTTTACAAGAAAACTGTGTTGATGTGCAATTTACAAACTATCTTAATTTTGCACTTACAAACATTTTAGTCGTACGAAGTTTAGTGAAACGGCCCCCTGGTCTGTTGGATGAGACTTATAAACTGTGGTCCCGTCTCTATATGAGCTTAGCTGTTGCTGGGACGTTAAACCCATTCACTTTCATTTTTTTTCTGTTGAACAGATTTAAAACCCCAATTCAAGAAATAAATTTGTACATATCCTACAATTTAGTAAAGGGAGCTTTAAATATGGGCGACTAGCGTAGCATGTGATCAGTCTGTGCATCCACGCCGGCTGATCTGGGCCTACACTGATCACCAATTCAATCCGGTTGACAATGTTTATGTATTTCCATAATACGTTTTGATGAACATAATCGCTGTATGTATCCAAATGTGGATCAGGATCTACAGAGTCGGACACTGCTGGCACATATCCTTAGGGCCTATTTATCATACACAAAACATACTTATATTAAGTTTAAATTGACTGCTGTCTGTTGTTTGGAAGAAAAGAAAAAAATGTTAATACTGTTATGTTAATACTCGACAAACGGTGAAAACATGGAGTAGCGCAAAAATGAGCCAGGACACCGCAATATAATTAGACAGATTTGTTCTGCATATTGCACTAACCGCGTTAACTGGGACAACATTTGATACGTCGAACAATGGACGGGTTGAACACATAATGAATCCCCTACCCTGTTCGAGCCAACAGGATTCGGCTATATATGTAACTCGATGGTGTCTACAAAACTCTCTATTTTACCTGTATGAACAGGTGAGCTGGGCCCATGCCTCCAAGAAACAGCGGGAGAAGTTACTTGAGTTGATTCGGCGTCTAGCGGAGGATGATAAGGAGGGGATTATGGCACATAAGGTAGGGCGTGCAGGCCATTATGTTATAAATATTTCTTACATTTCAGTCAGTTTACAGAAATATAACGGTGAATTACATCACTCGGCACCAGTAGTTTACACCACTCTCATGATTACCATATATTGAGAAATGATGTTGGTAACGTCGCAATGACGTGTTTCCTTTCAATCAAATTATGTTCTAATACCTTTCCTGTAGCAATCCCTTTATATAAAGTTTATTTAACTAGATGAGCTGATTATCTGGAACTGGAAATAATGCCCCCATGATTAGGTCCTACCACTAAACAAACTCGGTTCGCTATGCTCACTCATTTATTTAGCATAAGGAGCCAATCAGTCGTGCATTATTTCACGATACTCATCAGTACAGCCTCGATGTATGATGCCTGTCTGTATATGATGTTGCTGTTGAATGGATGACAAGCCCCAATCAATCAGTCTTGTGTATATTGTAGGTACTGGGCCTGCTATGGAACCTGGCCCACAGTGAGGACGTGCCCACAGACATCATGGACCAGGCTCTGGCCGCCCACATCAAGATCCTCGACTATAGCTGTAGCCAGGTGATACACTATAGCCACATAGCTCACACATTCTCACATAGCTGCCGCAGCCACTGATACACTTATTGTTAGCCACACAACTCCCGGTATGTGAGTCTATCCATTGACTCTGTATAGTTAAGTAAAAAAAAAAATTGTACTGCAATATGCCACTTCTTCAATACATCTTCAATGATATATCATCTTCAATGATAGTTTCACTATTTTCCTGATCAGTGTACCATATTTGACTTGTTATTAGACATAAAACCACATTCAACCAAACATATTTGAAGATTATCAGCTAGATGGTATAGCCACACAATCTGTCAAACAAGCAACTTTCTAGAAATAATATTGCTACATCCAGTCTTCTGTACCTTAACAACTATTAGAGGTTAAGTTTGCCTGTAATAATGGTGTGTTGTCTGTGTGTTATAAGCAGGACCATGACCTGTAATAATGGTGTGTTGTCTGTGTTATAAGCAGGACCGTGACCTGTAATAATGGTGTGTTTTCTGTGTTGTAAGCAGGACCGTGACCTGTAATAATGGTGTGTTGTCTGTGTGTTGTAAGCAGGACCGTGACCTGTAATAATGGTGTGTTTGTGTGTTGTAAGCAGGAATGTGACCTGTAATAATGGTGTGTTGTTTGTGTGTTGTAAGCAGGACCGTGACCTGTAATAATGGTGTGTTTGTGTGTTATAAGCATGAATGTGACCTGTAATAATGGTGTGTTTGTGTGTTATAAGCATGAATGTGACCTGTAATAATGGTGTGTTGTCTGTGTGTTATAAGCAGGACCGTGACCTTTAATAATGGTGTGTTGTCTGTGTGTTATAAGCAGGACCGTGACCTGTAATAATGGTGTGTTGTCTGTGTTGTAAGCAGGACCGTGACCTGTAATAATGGTGTGTTGTCTGTGTGTTATAAGCAGGAATGTGACGTGTAATAATGGTGTGTTTGTGTGTTGTAAGCAGGAACGTGACCTGTAATAATGGTGTGTTGTCTGTGTGTTGTAAGCAGGACCGTGACCTGTAATAATGGTGTGTTTGTGTGTTGTAAGCAGGAATGTGACCTGTAATAATGGTGTGTTGTTTGTGTGTTGTAAGCAGGACCGTGACCTGTAATAATGGTGTGTTTGTGTGTTATAAGCATGAATGTGACCTGTAATAATGGTGTGTTTGTGTGTTGTAAGCAGGAATGTGACCTGTGATAATGGTGTGTTGTCTGTGTGTTATAAGCAAGAATGTGACCTGTAATAATGGTGTGTTTGTGTGTTGTAAGCAGGAACGTGACCTGTAATAATGGTGTGTTTGTGTGTTATAAGCAGGACCATGACCTGTAATAATGGTGTGTTGTCTGTGTGTTATAAGCAGGACCATGACCTGTAATAATGGTGTGTTGTCTGTGTGTTATAAGCAGGACCATGACCTGTAATAATGGTGTGTTTGTGTGTTGTAAGCAGGAACGTGACCTGTAATAATGGTGTTTTATCTGTGTGTTATAAGCAGGACCGTGATGCACAGAAGATGAGCTGGATTAACAAGTTTGTGGAGGAACTGAAGAATGACAAGTGGGTGTTGCCTGCTCTGAAGCAGATCCGCGAGATTTGCCAGCTCTTTCCTGAGGTAACTTCCCTCGTTATGTTGCGTTCTTGTTATTGATATTTGGCTGTGACTGGAGAAAGGAGGCTTACGGGATATGCAACCAGTGTAGTCCCAGATCAGACAGCGCTTCCACACAGTCTGAAGTCTGATCTCGGTCTGTACTGTTAGTCATTTAATCAGTGAAACACCCATCATGTCTCTAACAAACGGTATACATTGAGAGTTTTCAATAGTGACGTTTTGGGGCATTTTGATATTTGATTTTGACTCGTTGAATTGTCAGCACATGGGGCAAATTTGCTTTTAATATAAAATAGAGTTTATTCAACTACCATTTTTAAATACCCAATTTATTTCCCAAGACATCTGGAAATCTGATAAAGAAACGGGTGCGGAGCACGAGTTTCTTTGTCGGATTTACAGATGTAAATAAATTGTATATTACCTGCTCTTTGGAAATATGTGAAATTTGCTCTTAGACGTTAAAACTCATTCACTTTCGCTTTTTGTTGTACAGGCACCGCAGAATTTCCCGCATGTGCAAAACCGGGTGAACCAGGTGTATTACCGGAACTCGGTGATCAGTATTCTGCAGGCGAACCACTCCATCGTGATGCTAGTCGCACAAAACCTCTCCGCCTACATGAACAAGTCCAGGCAATATTCCAAAGGTAAATCATGGTGTGTAATGATTGTCACGTACACCTGCTTGTTGGTGAATAAATTTGACTGCCTTGCAACGCTGATATGCGTGCATTGAATATGCTGATTATGTCCTAATTGTATCCATTTCAGAGTTATTTTGACAAAACTTAAATGATAGTTTCCGCAAAATAACCACAATACGGCTACGGCTTTGAAGTTATCATTTTGGGAAAGACGTATTATAGTTCCAGGGTATCTATGCGTTATCACTGAGATAAATAAGAAAATGTAGGTCGGAGCGAACCGACGACAATATTCGTATTCTGCTTTCTAAGGGTTAAGGAGCAGACAGTTATCAAACATAGTCGCTTCAGTTCCAGCCAGAACAGACTTGTAAATGTGCTACTATTGTATTGCAGATCACCCGAATGTAGAACCAGTGAATATTTTACCTGACGGCAGATTTAACCACAGTGTGCAAGTGATAGAGAGACTGAAATTTCTCAGGTATGTCTTCCTTGCTGATTTGATGAAATTTCTGAACTAGAGTAGGCCGAGATCAGCCTGCGAATCTGCGCAGTCTGATGTAGGTCTGCACTGTTTGTCATTAATGTGACTTGGATATTGTCGTCCCGTCTGCTACAAACTGCTTCTATTCTACAGGATTATGCCTTTGTCATTTACGAACTAGTGTAGTCTGAGATCTGATCTGGGGTTACACTGTTTGCAATTGATGCGACTTGGATAGCATCTTCCTGCTTCTATTCTACAGGATTACGCCTGTAAATTGCTACATTTACAAACCAGTGTAGTCCGCGATCAGCTGTTCACCATTAATGTGACTTGGATAGCGTCGTCCTTCTGTTACGAACTGCTTCTATTCTACTGGAGTACGCCTGTGACATTTGCAAACAAGTGTAGTCCCAGATCAGCCTACGCGTTAGCGTAGTCTGATCAGGGACAACACTGTTCGCCCCGTCAATTATGAACTGCCTCCGTTCTCCAGATTCCTGCTGAAGGACGGCCAGCTGTGGCTGTGTGAATCTCAGGCTCGCCAGATCTGGAACTGTCTCGCAGAGAACGCAATCTATCTCACCGACCGTGAGGCCTGCTTCAAGTGGTTCGCCAAGGTATGTATATAATCTCTATACACTGACTGGGGCCTGCTTCAAGTGGTTCGCAAAGGTTCGTATATACTCTCTATACACCGACCGTGAGGCCTGCTTCAAGTGGTTCGCAAAGGTTTGTATATACTCTTTATACACCGACCGTGAGGCCTTCATTAAGTGGTTTGCCAAGGTTGGTATATAATCTCTACACTGACTGTGGGGCCTGCTTCAAGTGGTTCGCCAAGGTTGGTATATAATCTCTATACACTGACTGGGGCCTGCTTTAAGTGGTTCGCCAAGGTTTGTATATAATCTCTATACACTGACTGGGGCCTGCTTCAAGTGGTTCGCAAAGGTTTGTATATAATCTCTATACACCGACTGTGGGGCCTGCTTCAAGTGGTTCGCAAAGGTTTGTATATAATCTATATACACTGACTGGGGCCTGCTTCAAGTGGTTCGCAAAGGTTTGTATATAGTCTCTATACACTGACTGTGGGGCCTGCTTCAAGTGGTTCGCCAAGGTTTGTATATAATCTCTATGCACCGACTGTGGGGCCTGCTTCAAGTGGTTCGCCAAGGTTTGTATATAATCTCTATACACCAACTGTGGGGCCGGCTTCAAATGGTGCGCCAAGGTTTGTAATATAATCTCATACAACTGACTGTTGGGCCTGCCTTCAAGGGTTCGCCAAGGTTTGATAAAATCTCTATACACTGACTGTGGGGCCTGCTTCCAAGTGGTTCCGCCAAGGTTTGTTATAAATTCTAATAACCACGACCTGGGGCCTGCTTCAAGTGGTTTCGCAAAGGTTTTGTATAAACCTCTATACACCTTTTGACCTGTTGGGGCCTGCTTCCAAGTGGTTCCGCCAAGGTTGTTAAAATTTCTCTATACAACTGACTGTGGGGGCCGCTTCAAGTGGTTTCGCCAACGTTTTTATAAAATCTCAATACACTTGACAGGTTTGGGGCCTTCTTCAAGTGTTCCGCAAACCCCCGGTTTTGTATAAAAAACTCCTAATACAACCGACTGTGGGGCCTTGCTATTTCCCAAGGTTTGGATCGGGGCCAAGGATAAGGTTAAATAATAATTCTTCTATAACACCTGACTGTGGGGGCCTCTTCAAGTGGTTCGCCAAGGTTTTGTTAAAATACTCCTCTTTAATTAAACCAACCACAGGGATGGGGCCTGCTTCCAAGGTGGTTCGCCAAGGTTTGAATATAATCTCTATACACCCGACTGGTGGGTCTTTCGTGGGGCCTGCTTCAACGTGTCCGCCAAGGTCTTTGTATTATTAATTCCAAGGTTTGGTATATAATCACTATACACGACTGTGGGGCCTGCTTCAAGTGGTTCGCCAAGGTTTGGTTTGTAATAATCTCATACACGACGTGGGCCCCCTGCTTCAAGTGGTTCGCCAAGGTGTATATAATCTCTATACACTGACTGGGGCCTGCTTCAAGTGGTTCGCAAAGGTTTGTATATAATCTCTATACAACGACAGTGGGGCTGCTTCAAGGTCGCCAGGTTTTGTATAATCTCTATACACGACTGTGGGGCCTGCTTCAAGTGGTTCGCCAATTTGTATATAATCTCTATACTGACTGGTGGGGCCTGCTTCAAGTGGTTCACTGACTTTGGTTTGTATATAATCTCTATACACTGACAAGTTGGTCCAAGTGAGGGGTCCGCTTCAAGTGGTTCGCCAAGGTTTGTATATAACTCTCTATACACTGAGTGGGGCTGCTTCAAGTGGTTCGCCAAGGTTTGATACTCTATACACCGACTGTGGGGCCTGCTTTTCAAGTGGTTCGCCAAGGTGTATATAATCTCTATACACTGACTGTGGTGTCTGCTTCAAGTGGTTCGCAAGGTTTGTATATAATCTCTACACTGACTGTCTGCTTCAAGTGTTCGCAAGGTGTATATACTCTCTAATACACTGACTGGTGGGCTGCTCAAGTGGTTCGCCAAGATTGTATATACTCCTAATCACTGACTGTGGGGCCTGCTTCAAGTGGTTCGCAAAGGTTTGTATATAATCTATAGTCTGTGTAAATTAGCTATAAAGTAGCTATATGAATTGTGGAATTATACAGTATACAGTATACATCGACGTGGGGCCTCCGTGTGAGTTGACATGGTTTGTATCTATGAATCGTGTAAATATCTATTTAACTTTCACACCTAAGCAACTGGAATGGATTTTTAATATGTATCCAATCGTCACAAAATGATTTTCAGACTAGTCCGTTTATGAAAAGGGGGCGTTTTTGTTCTCAAAAATGTGAAAAAGTGCAGATCCTGATGAGACGGCTCGTCACGAGCCGGCTCAACTGGATCTACACTATTTGCCAATACCACTATACAGGCCTGTGGTGTTGAACAGGTTAACTAATGTCTGTTCCATGTTTTGCTAGTGACCAATCATTGGCTATTAAACACATTAAATCTAAAAAATATTTAAATGTATGTACTTTTTCATCAATAACAAATGTCGCCCTCCCCAAAACTGATGCAATTCCATCAAATATTGATTTTAGTGAAAAAAATTATTTTATATGGTAAATTTAACATGGGGGAAAAAGAGGTGGAAGACGTGGGGGAGTAGTGAAAAAAAGACAAAAAAAAAGTGGAAATTAACTCCGAAACCTGGCTAAATAGCAAATTCCAAAATTATTTAATAAATCGTATGTTTAGCCCCCATGTTAAATTCCCATAGGAAAATACGTTTTTCGCAATAAAATCAATATTTGACGGAATTTCCATCAAATAAACAAATTTGGGGAGGGTGACTTTTTTATTATTGATGAAAAAGTACTTCCATTTAAATATTTTTTGGATTTAATGTGTTTAATGGCCAAAAGTTTTTCGGCAGCAAAACGTACTTTAGCTATATGAGGCGGACTATAAACTGGTTATTGAATGTGTTGCAGCTGATGGGAGAGGAGCCCGACCTGGATCCAGAAATCACAAAGGAGTTCTTCGAGAAAAACATCCTGCAGTTTGATGCCAGTCTCCTCACAGAAAATGGGATAAAGTGAGTACAGAGAATAAACTGACCGACATCTGCCTTTAGTTCTCGGTGCGCTGTAATCCTCCCATACATTCATTCATACAGATGCATTTTCGTCTGTATAATCATCTTGCTGATGAACCAAAATCCATCAATAATCTGTAGCCGATTTCATCAAAATTGCAACGTATACTTTAATATCTAGCAAAAAGTATACTTTGAGGGAGTAATCATTTATTTTTCACGAAATGCATTATGTCATATAGAACTAATGACTGCATATATTTGATGATTAAAAGTATGCAGAATTATTATATTGAATTTATTACATTATCACAGCCAAAATGGCTGTGATAATGTAATAAATTCAGTATAATAAAAATTAATAAATTTATCTTTAAATTGAATATTTCTCCCTCAAAGTATACTTTGCTAGATAAGTATACTTTGCAATGTTGGTGAAATAGGCTACAGATCTTTGATGGTGTATTACTGTTGCTTCGAGAGGTTTGTCAAGCTAGTGAACATCAAATCATTGTCTTTGATGGTGTATTACTGTTGCTCCGAGAGGTTTTTCAAGCTCGTGAACGTCAAATTATTTTCTTTGATGGTGTATTACAATTGCTCCAAGAGGTTTTTCATGCTGGCCCCCATTGGGTCATAATGATGGGGTATTGCAGGGGGCAGTATGTGTTGGTGTGTTACACTTGCTTCGAGAGGTCTTCAACGTGTGAACATTGGGTGATTAATCATTATGTCTGATATTGTGTTACAGTTGCTTCGAGCGATTCTTCAAACACGTGAACATGAAGGAGAACAAGTTGATCCAGAAGCGGCGGGGCGGCTACATGATGGACGACCTCGAGCTGATAGGCTACGACTACCTGTGGCGCGTGATCCTGTGGGCGCCCGAGGACGTCGCGGACAAGGGCATCGCCCTACTCAAGGAAACATTCACTAACCTGGGGCCTCGTCTCCACGGCAACCAGATGGAGATACACGAGGACTTCATCCAGACGACCGTAGACCGACTGAAGGCGTTGTACGACACGGTGTCGCTGCTCGACGTGGAGAAGGATGGGAGTAATCGTGTGTTGCAGGAGACGACACGAATGATACGTGCGCTTACCGTGCTTAAGGAGTATGTGAATGAGTGTGACGAGGCCCATGGAGAGGAGCGATCTATACTGCCCCTCAGCAGGTAACTGCAGCCACCTATACTGACCCTCAGCTGGGGGCCGTTTCACTAAACTTTGTATGACTAAAATTTTGTAAGTGAAAATTTAGGATCATCTGGAAATTTCAATTGATGGATTTACATTTATTGAACATAGGCTGCAATAAATGTAAATCCAATAATTGTTTACAAGAAGACATTGTTAATTTACAGACTATCATAATTTTGCAACATTTTATTCCAGATCAGCATGTGCATCCAAAAACATCTGAAAGGATCTGCACTGTTTCTAAAAAGCAATAGAGATCTTTCAGGCTACATGAGTGTGCTATTTGATAAGGGCAATTCCAGAAGTGGGCGGCACTTTTTTTCAAACCCCACCACCCATCAATAACAATTTTCGTTGACCCCCAGCAACCATCAATTTAACATATTACCGAACCCCACCACCCATCATTTACAAAGAAGAAAAAAACCAGCCCGCACCCATCCATAAAAAAAAATATGTCGACCCCACCACCCATCAATAAAAATTACTGACCCACCTTATAAACGAAGGAAAGTAATGCCCATAATGAGCGACCATACGTACTTAGAATAACAGCTGACGTAACGCGCGGTAAACTGAAATGGCCTATGTGACATCAAATGTGCCGAATAATAAGCAAGATGATCTGGATATATACCAGCCACAAATGCCATAACCCCCATTTCTCCATCCAAAGCCACATTTATCCACATTGGGCTTTAAACACCAATTCAATTCCATTCCCGATCTCATATCGGTCAAATGTTTCCTGTCGGGTATTGTTTGGTTGTAAATTTTCAAAGTGACGTCACACGTCTGCCATCCTGTGAATAATCAATGAGGACGATTATCTCAATCCCATAAGCGCTTGATGTAAGATTTTAGATGCTAAATCAAGCGTCGCGCACATTCAGATCGCACTCGGTAACATTCGGTAATTGTCGTTTTCGTTGCTGTGTTACTATTTTTGTAGTAAAGTATTGGCAAGTATTCACGCATCAATACCTTATGACATGTGCGACCAGCATAGCCCCTGATTCGTCTGCGCATACACTGATATGGGGCTATGCTGGAATATCATGTATTCAGGTAGTACCTATGTCTATTGTTAAACCTAATCAATACACACTATCTGTACCTACGTATATCCACCGTGGTCCACAGTGTCAATATTGGGTGGGTGGGGGGGAATTGTTTATGGCCCATTTCTCAGGTGCAGGTTATTATCGCCTTGGGGAAGCAGTTTACACATGGCTGCTGTGTGTTTGCGATTAACACGAATGACAAATATGGTGGAATTATATACAACAAATTTCTTCGCCAGTAGGTTCAATAAGTTTATTACATGCATCTTGAATTTTTAATAAGCACATTAATCAGTAAATAACAATAAATACAACATAATTTTAAACAATATAAAGTCTAATTTATGCCTCGATTAGTAAAGCTGACCTTTGGGCGTACTGGCGTTTTCATGTTGGACAAGAAAATGGAGTCATGTGTATGAATGTAATAACGAGATGGTGCCTAAAAAGGAGTATTAATATAAACACAAAATCATATTAAATTTGTTGCCAATTATATTGCTATAACTTTTAAGCGAGTACTAATGTACTATTAAGATTATATAGTATTATTCCTTCTTTATCCGTTTATTATAAAGTTATTTTCAAAAATAAATGTTCCACTATAATAAGTCCATTAGTAAACAAGAGTTATCTCCCCTAAGTCAGAACAAGACTATTGTCACGTACGCACATTTTGGTCTAGAAAGTTTGTTTTTAGTGCAATTTTTTATAACTTCAAACTCCTTGTTTGGTGTGTAGCACCAGAGGAAGACCAAATCAAACAATTTATAGGAATGACACAGTATATAAGACAGTAATCTGTGCTAATGTTAAACCGGTGATATGTTTTTTTTTATGCAAAGTCATACTGTCAACGCGAATGGGGACACATGATGGTCAGAAACCCCATATTAAGCTTCATTTCTCTAGTCACAGCCGCATTTGAGACACGCCATGGGATTTTGTACCTTCGGACATCTGCGTTATTTCATTAAATATTTTTACAAATTTTACAATATTTTTCATAAATTAAGTTAAAAGTTGACAAAAAGAGTACATGCACATGTACTTTTGCCATTTATAGAAAATATTTATTGTAAATTTTGTAAACGTATTTCATGAAATTACGCAGATGTCGGAAGGTACACAATCACATGGCGTGTCTCATTTAGGGGTGAAACAGTTGCGTGTTCTTCCTATTGCAGGGCGTGTCGAGGAAAACTAGTCACGTTAGTTGTGAGGTTTCCCAACCAGGGGCGTCAAGTGGACGATATTGACATCTGGTCGCATACCAATGACACTATAGGTGCCGTGCGCAGGCTTATACTGCACCGCGTGAAGGCAAACAGCAATGTGAAACTGGACTTGTATGTGAACGGTGAAATTCTAGAACCAAATGAGGATAAACGATTAATATCGCAAATACCACTGAAAGACAAAATGGTGAGTATTAACCCTTAGAAGGTGGGAACCGAAAATTGTCGTCTGCTGTTGTTTCTTATTTTGTATTTTCTCTAAATAAAAAACATGGTTTGGTAGCATTTTAGAATCATTTCCATTGGAAATGATTCTAAAGTGCTGTCAAAGCATGTTTTTGCTAAGAAAAATGGAAAATAGAGAATAAACAGCAGACGATAATTTTTATTTCAGCACTGTAAGGGTTAATGTGATGTGGTCATTACTGGCACTGTGTCTTGGATGATGTCACATTAGTCATATTGAATGACAGTCTACACTCGTTTACTCAAAGTCCAGGGGCTGAGGAAAATACTTTTTGAGTTACCGAAAATTTTAGTTAACAGGAGTTATTATATAGGAAAATGGAAAACATGAATTTATCGCGAGTTATCAGTTGTTTGACTTAAAGAGAGTTTGAGTTGACGAAGGGATGGGTTGTGGCCTAGGGGTTACAACACATGACTTCCAATCCGGAGTTTGTGGGTTCAAACCTCATCTAAGGCATCAGAAATACTTTCATAGTATTTCTATCATACTGGTCTGTCGGATGAGACTTAAGCTGTGGTCCTGTCTCTATATGAACTTAGCTGTTGCTGGGATGTTAAACCCATTCACTTTCATTTTGTTTTTGAGTTAACAAATGTAGGCTGTAGCTGTAGTGAGTTCTATTATTCAGTCATAATCCACTTGTATTGGGTTGGTACTAATTAAACTTTTTTTAAAATATTTTTATCAACCAAATACACCAATTTATTTGATTAAATTGTAAAGAGGTCGTGTTTTATTCTATATTCTACCAATGACTGAAGGAAGCACACTTTGTGAAGCACGAGTATATGGTGGGTGGGGTAATGGGATTTTTTTTCAATGTTCTTTTTTTTATGTCACAGGTTCGAGTCTTCCACCTGTGCCTAATATGACTAAACTCAATATGGCTACCCTCAATCAATCAAGCCGTGATTACAATTGACTTCTTGAATGTTGTTTCCTTTCAGTTGATAACTGCAAAGTTGGTGCATGTGGGAAACTCAATGCCTTCTAGTCCTGACACGAGCTCGGATAGTTCCGGGGGCTCGCCCCACCACACGTTTGATGGGCCGAATGTCGAGGCGGAACACTGTCTACCTGGTGTGGTGTGTATTACCATCTACTCTTCACTTTGCCTTGCCTTGTAAAATGCAATAATCCTTTACAAGTCACCGGTAATAGCAAGCCAAGCCATGTAAAGAATACAGTCTATGCCAGTAGCCGATTTCATCAAAATTGCAAAGTATACTTTAGTAGCAAAGTATACTTTGAGGGAGAAATTTTCAATTTTATGATAAATTTATTAATTTTTATTATACTGAATTTATTACATTATCACAGCCAATTTGGCTGTGATAATGTAATAAATTCAGTATAATAATTCTGCATACTTTTAATCATCAAATATGTGCAATGGTTAGTTCTATATGACAATGTATTTTGGGAAAAATGAATGATTACTCCCTCAAAGTATACTTTGCTAGATAATGATGAAATAGGCTACAGAGCTCCAGATAAGCTTTGTGTCTCAAAAGTATTGTTCTATTTTTACAAATGGATTATTATTTTCCTCATTTATTATTAAATAGGGAACAAATGATCCAAACAAATTTAAATATTCACTAACTTGAGTGTGTTATTACTTATTCACTTATTTATACAGTTGAACATTTATTTAGTTGAGCTGCAAAAAGCAAACAGGTTGTTTGCTTTTTGCAGCTCAACTATTTAAAGTACACTTTCAACTTTATTACAGTATTTCCACTACTCACATGGAAAATCAATGAATATTTTCACATTGCTGTGAGTAATTTGTACTCCCACTGTTGATAATCAGTGCGTATTCAATTCAGCTAAAATAAGAGCGTAAAATATGCCAATACGCACCTTATCTTCACGTCTGCTATGCTTGTTTCTCAAAGTCACTGAGGACAATACATAGTTAACAAAGATTTGACTTAGAGAAAGTTTTTAAATAGGAAATCAAGAATTTGACTGAGTTATCAGCAGTTTGACTTAAAAGAGAGTTTGAGGTAATGATTGTTGACTGTAAAACCATAATCTGGTTCGGTTATTATCCCCTTGCTGATGTACGTGTGTACTTAATAACGCCTTTCATTCCTTAATAATTCCAGCACAAAAATATTTACACAATTCCCTAACATTTGATTGGCCCGTAGCAAGTCTCTGTCCAAAATTTATATCCCTGTAAACTCCCACGCCGAACTACTTTCCGTAATCGTGAGGCGCAGTTAAAATAATTCTTAAGAAAACGGAAAATAAACACATTTTCTTGATGAATTTATTTCAAATGCTGGAATTATAAGGAATGAATGGCCTTTTTGTGGAATTTATCGAGGATATAAACTTGGAAAAGTCGCGGGAATACTGGACGAGGCCTTCAGGCCTTCGTCCAGTATTTCCGCGACTTTTCCAAGTTTATACCCCGATAAATTCCACAAAAAGGCCATTCATTCCTATAATAACTTCTGAACCACCTCACTGACTTTAATAATATTCGGCCACAATGTGTGTCTAGGGACGGTGCTTTGTTTTAAATACACGTCATGTCTGAACACTTAAGGTTAAGGTCACTGAGGACTTATCATGACCTTGTATGTAAGGCAAATGGATAAAAAAGGGTGCGTACACACAGGCTGATCTGGATCTGTACTGGTCACAAAATCCATAAGCCCCATTTCTCCGGTCACGGCCACATATATGTTTACTTTTCGCGAGTATTATTGAGGAATGCCGTGTGTTACAGTTGATGTCGACGAGCCCGCGGTATGCCCAGTTCCTGTTCCAGTTGGCCGACCTGGGCTGCTCCCTACAGGTGGCCAAGTTACGTGAAACCGCCCGCACACTCCTCAAACTCATGCCCGCAGGTTGGTTATAATACAACTTATAATTCGCTCTACTTTCTTAGCCAATCACTGGCCAGTATCTCGCTCCACTTATTTCACATATTTGAAGATTTAATCTCAATATGTTACATATTATCGGATTTACTGACTTACTTCTCGATAGGATATGGAAAATATGTACTTGGATGGGAGACTGCATTATAAACTTGGCTAATTATATGTGTTATTATTTTTTATTGGATTTTTAGCTCGACTATTCGAAGAATAGTTAGAGCTTATGAAGTCACACCGTCGCGCCTTGGCTCAGGTTTTTAGTCAAGCTTGTATATGCAATACTCCTGGCCTACAGCAACCATACTTGGAAAACTTCATCACCTAGTGATGTACATCAATAACCCCTGACCTATATCTGACATTGACCTACATTTAACCTTGAATTACTTAGTTAATTTCCCTTGGTTAAGGTTTTTTAGTCAACCTTGGTTAAGTTTTTTATGCGGGCCGCGCCCACCTTCTTTGTCGAGCTATGTGTACATAGACAACCTTCGTAGTCGAGCTATGCTGTTGTCCTACAGCTCTTGTTTATATTTATTTTTTCTGTAGCCCCTAACGCTGCCTCCGATTTAATTCCTTAAAAATCCATTATGTGAACAAGAACTTCTACTTACTACACGCTTGACATGAATTTGCATTCAGTTCCTTGTATGTTATATTTCATATTGTCTGTGTGTGATATTCTAACTATTTAACTACTGTCTGTTCGACGTTTTGCTGCCGAAAAACTTTTGGCTAGTAAACACATTAAATCCAAAATAAATATTTAAATGTATATAAAGTACTTTTTATGCCCCACCACGATAGTTGAGGGGGCATTCAGTGTTACACTTGTCAATGTCTGTCCGTCCATCACCAACCTTGTAACTCGTAAAACTTTTAAACAGTACTAGCTGCAGACCTCAAACTTGGTATGTAGCTTCCTTATGAGTAGATGCTCAAAGTTTATTTTGATTTTTGTTTCAACCCCTGGGTCATGGATTATCTCCCCCTTTTTGACTTAGAATTTTCCATTTTCCAATTTTGCCTTGTAACTCGTAAAACTTTTAAACCATACTTAGCTACAGACATGAACCATGGTATGTATCTTCCTTATGATGAGTAGATACGCAAAGTTTATTTCCATGTTTGATTTGATCTCTGTGTAATGGATTATCTCCCCCTTTTCGACATAGAATTTGGTAATTTTGCTTGGTAACTCGTAAAATTTAATAGCTACACACTTGTTTTGTAGCTTCCTTAAATGCGCAAAGTTTATTTCGATTTTTTATTTGACTCCCAGGTTATGGATTATCTCTCCATTTTCGATTTAGAATTTCACCAGTGTGCCTTGTAACTTGTATAAATTATAAACGATAATAACTGGAGGCTTGATGCTTGGTATGTAGCTGCTTTATGGTGTGTAGATGCACAAAGTGAATTTCTATTATTGCTTTGACACTGAGCCATGGATTATCTCCCCCTTTTGGACTTGGGAACTTTGCCTCGTTTACTATCAAAGCGCTATGTGGGGCATCCGTGTTCTATGAACACATTTTCTAGTTTTTGCTTCAAATACATATAAACCCATGAAAATAAAACATTCTGATGTTTTCTTGGTGTCCGATTTGTAGAGGTTATACTGTATATTGTGTTCCAGATTCGCACACTGTGGACAAGTTCCGCAGTATATGCACGGAGCATGTACGGTCCGGCAGTGGCATCTCACAGCAACTGGAGTCCATGTTCTTCAACTCATCGGCATCACAAGTGCTATATAATATAGAGGTAGGTATAACGCGTGTTGTGGGCTGTACCAGAGCTCCAGTTAAGGTGCGTAATTTCATCAACTTTGGGGGGAATTTTGTTATTTCTTCACCGAAAATGGCAAGTTTGGAGTGCTTTAGAATCGTCCCATTTTTGGTGAAGAACTAAGAAAAATACCTCGAATATTTGGTCAAATTATGCACCGTAACTGGAGCTCTGTGTACCATACATTGGCATTCATATTTGCGTTATTAGGGCCCTATAGGTTTCACCCTGTCTGTCCGTCCGTTTATTTTTTGAAAGTTTTTGTAAAAGAATATCTCAAATCGCCTATAATTTCTATGTGCCTTCAGCTAATATTTTCATTTTGCACACATGCGTTACTTGGTAACTATACATCATTACACATTAATAAAAACCCTCACCACTGATCATACGTCTGTCCGTCTGTTTATTTATTTGAAAGTTTTTGTAACAGTTTCTCAAATCACCTATACTTTCTGTTTGCCTTCAGCTAATATCTTGATATTGCACACATGCATTACTTAGTAACTATATATCACATAATTCCACATTACTATAATTACCCTCGCTTCTGAATGTACGTCCGCCCGTCTGTCTGTTTATTCATTTGAAAATTTTTGTAACAGTTTCTCAAATCACCTATATTTTATGTTTGCCTTCAGCTAATATCTTCATATTACACACATGCATTACTTAGTAATGATACATCCTTCCACATTAATACAATTACCCTCACTACTGATCTTACGTCCGTCCGTCTGACTGTTTATTTATTTGAAAGTTTTTGTAACAGTTTCACAAATAGGGACAGACCACAGTTTCTAATTTAATAGTGATGCAAGTGCACATTTGGCATGGTTATTATAGTATACTGGTCTACCCGGTTTGTGTGCATTTCAGCTTTCCACATATTCGATGATCAAAACATATTTAGAACAAAACTGACGACAATCCTCGGGTTATTCATTATCTATCGTTTGGAAATAGGCGATTTATTTCCGAAAGATGTTTGTAAGTCCAATTTAGAGACGAGTATGTAGCACACATTATTAAAAGAGTTTGCAAATACATTTAAACTTGTTCACTGCACAAGTGCTATATAAGAGGTAAGTACGTGAACATAATCTGATTTCAAACCTTTGTAACTTTTTAACTGTTTTTATATGGTTTTCAGCATTCATTTCATCTGATCTAATTGCAACATTTAAAGAAAAGAAACAGCTCTTATATTCAGGGGTGGGAATTTTCAGGATATATCTTGAACAATGTAAGTTAGATGTATAACCATACATTCTGTGTTCCTGTTCTAGGTTGGCTACAGTTTACTGATGCCCTCGTCAGACCCCATGGCCGAGGATGCCTATGAATTCCAGGTATGTTCGAACTTGGAGAATACCAGAATATTGTCGTTGTATCCAGTTTATTTGACAATGCTCTTAAACAATTAGGAATTCTGAAGCTCGCAGATTTCTACTGTTTTCAAGCTGAGCCTGAGAAGCTTCATATCTGGCTGTGATTGGAGAAATGGGGCTTATGGGTTTTGCGACCAGTGTAGATCCACATCAGCCTGTGCATCTGATCAGGATCTACACTGTTCGCCATTCCATAAATGAAACACCCGCTTCAAGCAATATAGACCGTTTTCAGGACAAATCCCATCACCCCCATTTCTCCAGTCACAGACGCACTAGCCTCGTTTTCTATTTATCAGGTAACATTTTGCTACAAAGTGGGCAAATACAACATTCTTTTCATTGAAATGAACACAGATTGTTAACGTTGTGAATCTGTTGTGGCCTGGATACATTCATATCAATGCTATATACAACAATTTGTTATCAGTCAGTATGTGTTCGGCCAATATTAAATCCTATTACCTGATAAATACTTGTAATTGATCGGCCGACTGAGAAAAAGTACATATTCCTCTTACACCATCGCTCGATACCATCTAATGCTAATCTAAATTAAAATGGTTTGCTGACGTCAGTGACTGAATTACGAATAGTGTAGGCATTGTGGCTACGCTGGTTGCAAATGTCACAAGGTAACTTTTGTCAGCTGGTAACCAATTTTATTTGGCTTATACAATTTTAAAGGTGTTTGTCATCCCTTGTTAGTTGTATTATAGTCAGGCAATAGAATTTTCCACTTTTAGGCTGATTTCAGATTTTTTTCATGGTGTGAAATTTCAAAATGCATTTTGTTTGATCTGCTAAAATATGATTAATTTGCAAAAAAACATGGTTTGTCAGCACATCAGAATCATTTCCAATGGAAATGATTCTGAAGTGCGGTCAAAGCATGTTGTGGGTAGGGGGACATCAGCCTTTTCTTCAGCTGAAGGTGAAATGGTTTAACGTCCCAGCAACAGCTAAGGTCATATAGAGACGGGGACCACAGTTTAAAGTCTCATCCGACAGACCTGTGGGATTGAAATACTATGAAAATATCATTGATGCCTAAGACAAGGTTTGAACCCACAACCTCCGGATTGGAAGACAGGTGTTCTAACCCCTAGGCCACAACCCATCCCATTTTCTTCAGATGATTTCAGACTTTTGCTGAACGTGACTCTGATCCCTGTATAGTGTTGAAGTATGTTATAACTCTGTAAGTTTTTTCTTATATTACGCCAACATGTATTTGGTATTTCAGTACAACTTTATCCGAAGTGGTGGTGTGACGCTGGCGTTGAACATGCTCACCAAGAACAACTTCCTGCCCAGTGCTGACCTACCAACCAGGAGGTAATTATATCGCCCATACTTTACTGACTGCTTTACTTACTACTTTACTAATGGAGAATAGTAGGTTAATGCCGTGAATGGGAAAAAATATCCGGCAAGGCTCACTCAAGAATTTCTTTATTTCTCATCAGAAGTATATGTTGTAACCACTCATTTGAACCGTCTCGCCGAGACGGTTCAAATGAGTGGTCACAACATATACTTTGGTTCAGAAATAAGGAAAATAGATAGTGAATAGTAGGTTAGTGCTGCGAATGGGAAAAAATATCGCGCCAGATATTTTTTCCCATTCACGGCACTAACCTACTATTCTATTTATCCCGTCAACAACTACAAATGGCTGTAAAATGCAAAAATTGTATTGACTGGATATCAAACATGTTTCATGGCACCGTGTTTCACGGCACATACGCACTGTGTTGACGGGATAATTTGATTTATTTAACCATTACTACGCTGAATTAAATCTTGTCGTCTGACGGAAATGTTTTATTTTCAATATTTCTCGACAAAAACCTGTTTTCTCATGTGCTGTCAAAACAGATTTTTTTAGTTAAGAACTATGGCAAAGTATCTACACTGTTCGCCATTCAATCAATAAAACACCTTGTCTTGTTTCTTACAAGGAATATAAAGTCGTTATCAGGCTGCATGAATGTGCTATTTGATCAGAACTCTCATACGCCCCATTTCTCCAGTCACTGCCACATATGAGACACGCCATGTAATTTTGTACCTTCGGACATCTGCGTAATTTCATGAAATATGTTTACAATATTTTTCATAAATAAAGTCAAAAGTTGACAAAATACATGCAGAATTTTACATGCACTCTGAAAATGTTGTCAACTTTTGACGCCATTTACGGAAATTATTGCAAGTTTTGTAAACGTATTCATGAAATTACGCAGATGTCTGAAGGTACAAAATTGCATGTCGTGTCTCGTATTACAATATTGTATTCCCTTCTTTGCAGGACTGCGTACGTAACCGTGCTGAAGGTCTGTAAGCTCCTCCTGACGACTGTGGGGTACGCTAAGCTACAGGTGGTGGTGGACGCGTGCAGCAACAGCGGTGGGGAGTCGCGGGGTCCGTCCATCACCGCGGCCGAGCACAGCCACGCCGTGATCCTCCAGCAGGCCCTCCACCACATACCGAACCACAGCACAGAGTTCACCACCCGTAATGTGGCCATCCGTCTCGGGCAGCAGCTTGCAGAGCAGGTACGTCAACTAGCGCCACTAGATCTATATATATATATTTATGCCCTGGTCCGTGATCAGGATCTGCACTGTTCGCCATTCCATAAATGAAATGCCCGTCATGCTTCTAACAAGCAATATTGATAGTTATTATTTACAGGAGTATGCTATTTGATCAGGAGCCACACTGGTCACAAATCCCATAAGCCCCATTTCTCCAGCCATAGCCACATATATTTTCAGCAGTTTAGAATATAAGGTTTGAAAATGTCGAGACGTTGGTAAACGTTGGCCGTGGCACGAGGGAACTGTTTGAACCCCAAGGCCGTAGGCCGTGGGTTCAAACAGTTCCCTAGTGCCACGGCAAACATTTACCCACGTCTGGACATGGTCGAACGTTATGTTCCGTCGGAAATATCGTGTAATTTGGGCATATATGCAGTATTGTCGGTACTTTGATAAATCTGCTCCAGTCAAACAGCTGATTTACACATACATATTCCAGGGCCACAGTACACGTCAAAATTTCAGTGCAACCATTGTGAATTGGTCTGGTGACGTAATGGCGCATATCTAGTAATGTCATGAGACACATGCATTACGTCGGTGTTGGCTTAGCCCCAGATTGAGCACAGCCATGATCTGCACGTTTGAACATGGCTGTGAGCAGTGTCGAACAACGGCCATCGTGTAATAAAAGTCATTTATCCATACCTGTCGTTGTAGGCTGTGAATGTGGTACCAGACCTGAACACCATCCGAGCTATCCAGAAGATTGCCTGGGCTTCCGGCAGCTGCTCGCTACACCTGGTCCATGCCACCAATGAGGAGATCCACAAGAGCTATGAGAAGGTCTGTTGGATGTTTGTTTTAACCCTTTCACCCCTAGGTAACTGGAATGGATTTTTATGTTAATTCCGAACCAATCCAGTCGTCACAAAATGATTTTCTGACTAGTCCATTTATGAAAAGGGGGTGTTTTTGTTCTCAAAAATGTGAAAATGACTTGCAAAAAGTGCAGATCCTGATGGGACGGGCTGATCTGGATCTACACTTTTTGCCAATACCACTATACAGGCCGGTGGCGTTGAAAGGGTTAACTAGTCTTATAAATGGCCTTTCGGATGAGACTTGAAACCGATGTCCCATCTCAAGATGACCGTAGCTGTTGCTGGGACGTTAAACCCATCCACTTCCACTTATAAATATGTTACTGAACTTGGAAAATCATGAGTAACTTCCCTTAGAACAATTTCCGGGGCATCGTTGACGTTAAATTTGGCAAATTTTTGTTGTTGTTTTGAGGACCAACAAACTCTGCCAATTCGAACATCAAGGATGCCCCAGCAATTGTTCTAAGGGAAGTTACTCCTTATTGTCGAAGTTCCGTCACCTATTTATAACACTGGTCTATAGCTGTCTATCTGATTCTTCACCCCAAATGGTGATGCTGACATACAGAGTTTATTCGTTTCGAAATACAGAATTTATTACCCATAATTCTTTGCATGCTGGGAAATTTGTGGGCTATAAATATCGACAACAATTATATTTTATTTTACTTCTCCCTATAAATATCATGAATATGTCTGGGAATTTCATTAGAATTGAGCCTTGGAATTCCTACTTGTATTCCGTGTGTAGATGAAGGAGGTGTGTGTGGACATGGAGGACCTGTGTGTTTGAATTTACCTACACGTTTCCTAGCCCTGCCTGATAAATTGTCTGATATTGCCTGTGTAGATGAAGGAGGTGTGTGTGGAGATGGAGGACCTGTGTGTGGCGCGGGAGGACATCAAGGTTCTCGCCATCCATCTGGCTTGGCTCGGAAACATTACTCGTTTCCTAGCCTCGCCTGATGAACTTCTATCTGTGTGTAGATGAAGGAGGTGTGTGTGGAGACGGAGGACCTGTGTGTGGCGCGGGAGGCCATCGAAGTGCTCACCGTGTGTATGCTGCTCTGTCCGGCCGCCACCGACGCACTCAACAAGGAGAAGACCTGGCAGAACTTCATCATTAACAACCTGCTCAGCTGCAAGCACAAGTAAGACTTCAGACACCGTAGTTATTTTAACCCTTAGACCGCTACACACAACAATTGTCGTCTGCTGTTGCTTTTATATCTGGCCTTATTTCTCAATAAACACATGCTTTAACGGCACTTCAGAATCATTTCCATCAATAAACACATGCTTTGACAGCACTTCAGAATCATTTCCAATGGAAATGATTCTGAAGTGCTGTCGAAGCATGTTGTAAATTATTCTAAAGTGCTGTCAAAGCATGTTTTTGATGATAAAAATCGAAAATAGAAAATAAACAGCAGACGAAAAAATAAGATAGCGGTCTAAGGGTTAATAAATGCCCCTGAGGCTATGCAAGTCGTGGGACAAAACATGGAAAATAGGATAAAAATATGTTATTTTCACATACATAAGCCAATGTTTTAAATGGCTTTTGTGTGTGAAAATAACTTAAAGAGAATGCAAATAAGGGAGGGGGCTACTATTAGAGAGGCGGCTACCATTAGAATGAATATGGTAAGGCGCTTTTTGGTGTATTGTGCATTTATTATGTAAAGAATTACATTTTTGGAGAATTTATTGGAATATATACTTTTAAAAGGTAGAATTGTGGGTCTTTTAAAAGTTTATGTCCCCGATAGTCTAAACAAATGTTATCCTTATAATTCCAATACAACTATTTACAAGTCGAACAGGATTTTAGATCCTATTTTTCATACTTTTCAGAAAATAGAGTTAAAAAATACACACATTCCTTTTATGTTTTTATGTTTTATTTATTATCAAAATCAGTAACACAATTTCAAAATAACAATATCGTTGACTGACTCGGAGCAAGTGGAAAGTGAACAAATGTAACTAAATCTTCGCAATATTGTGTTTTTCAAAGTTGATATTTCAAATCGATGGAAAATTTCAACTGTTCTGGTTTTTATTCACGTACGAACTCTTAGATGTGAAGGATATGCAGCATTTGTCCCTATTATTCAATGGTAAAGCAAATCCGATTTTCCTCATTAACCCATTTCACCTTTATGGTATGAATTTTTTAAAATATTTATTTTTATTTCTCAATGAAAGGGTTTAATTGCTGATTCAATAGAATTATGTATTAGTCATTTGCTTGTATTGGCATTGATTTTCAAAAATTATCGCCCCTGATATATGTGTGGAAATATTTGTCTGATATTTTGACAGAATATGATCTACAGAATATACAAAACTATCTGTCTCCATATATTATAACCTGGCATGTTGTGCCTACTGAGTGGGCATGTATGTACCTTTAAAATGAGGAATTGAAAGGCTCTAAAAATATAATATTCTTATATATACCTTGTACATGCTGTATGTTTGCCAGACCGGTGAGATTGTCGGCGTCTGAACAGTTCTTCCTGATGGCGACGAAGTGCAGTAGCAGCCACCGGCCTGTTGTGTTTTTCATCACCCTTCTCTTCACTGTACTCTCCGTAAGTATGGCCAGAATAACACATTGCGATATGTATGAGACATGCCATGTGATTTTGTACCTAAGAACATGTGCAATTTTTTCATGAAAACTATTTTCCGAGTGATATTTTCTGTAAATTACGCTGAAAGTTGAAAAAAAATTCCTAGCTAAATGCCGAATATTTGCTATGTAAATTTACATTATTCATTTATGGAAAATATCGTATCTGCCCAATCATCATTCCGCATTGACCAGATATGATTATCTGGGTTACAACAAATTGAAAAGAAACGTTTCATTGGTCGAAAGGCATCACATAATGATACCGAATGACGTCGGTGTAATGACGCAAAGTCCGCAAAAAATTAATATTTGACCATCAACTAGCATAAAACTTTACCTGATAAGTAGAATTCCAGCCTAGTGTCTGTTGATATCAAGTTTATCAGGCTCGGCTCGGAAACCGTAGGAATTCTTCGGTGAGCCTCAATTTCCTAGCCTTGCCTGATAAACTTGACATGAAACAACACTAGACTGGTATTCTCTATTTATCTCCCCTTACAGAACCTGGCAAAGGACAATGCAAGACAGGCACAGGAGTACTTCCAGCTGCTATGTAGGTAAGTGTCTCTCTGAGAAAGGCTCTGTATGCTCCTAACATACAGCCGCTGCCTGGGAGTTGAATTGGGTTATTGCCCATTATAAAAGTAGTAAGATTATTAATGATCCTACTGCTTTTGGGAGGGGCCAAGTGATTCTGGTGTGGCGAGGACCTGGCATCAGATCAGGATTATTCTGATTTCAGGGCTGAATATATAGTTTTGTTATTGTCAATATTCAGTTGTGATTTTGGGATTTCCCCCCCCCCCCCATTTGTACATGAACTTGAACATGTACATGTACTTGCACAGGTAATATATGTGATTTAGTACTAAACCCATTGACCCAGCCTTAAATGACCTTAGCTGTTGATAGGCCGTTAAACACCAACAAACAAACATACAAACAGTCGCTGCATTAGCTGCCCATCCATCATTATGAATCATTTATCCTTCAGAAGAGACATGAATCAGAGGTCCCATCTCTGCATGACCTTAGTTTTTGCTGGGACGTAAAACCCAGTCACATGTTATTATTAGACAGACAGGGGAAAACCAATAGGGCACCACCGATTGTCGGCGGGGCCCTATTGGTTTTCCCCTGTCTGTCGTCCGTCCGTCCGTTTATTTTCTGAAAGTTTTTGTAAGTTGTTTGCCTTCAACTAACATCTTCATATTGCATACATGCATTACTTACTCACAATACATCCTTCCACATTGATACAATTACCCTCGCTACTGATCGTACGTCCATCCGTCTGTCTGTTTACTTTTTTTGAAAGTTTTTGTAAGAGTTTCTCAAATCACCTATAATTATACCCCCACAAACAAAGTTTGAGGGGGTATATAGCAGTCGGCTTGTCTGTCGGTCTGTCGGTCGGTCTGTTGGAAATTCCCTTCCGCTCTATATCTTCTACACCCATGCATGGATTATCAAATGACTTGGCACAAATGTTTGTCATGATGAGAAGGTGTGTCGCGATCAATAACCACGCACCTATGTCCAAGGTCAAGGTCACAGTTGAAGGTCAAAGGTCAAACTTATCGAAATTCCCTTCCGCTCTATATCTTCTACACCGATGCATGAATTATCAAATGGCTTGGCACAAATGTTTCTCATGATGAGAAGGTGTGTCGCGATCAATAACCACGCACCTACGTCCAAGGTTAAGGTCACAGTTGAAGGTCAAAGGTCAAACCTATTGAAATTCCCTTCCGCTCTATATCTTCTACACCGATGCATGGATTATCAAATGGCTTGGCACAAATGTTTCTCATGATGAGAAGGTGTGTCACGATCAATAACCACGCACCTACGTCCAAGGTCAAGGTCGTAGTTGAAGGTCAAAGGTCAAACCTATTGAAATTCCCTTCCGCTCTATATCTTCTACACCGATGCATGGATTATAAAATGGCTTGGCACAAATATTTCTCATGTTGAGAAGGTGTGTCGCGATCAATAACCACGCACCTACGTCCAAGGTCAAGGTCACAGTTGAAGGTCAAAGGTCAAACCTATCAAAATTCCCTTGTTTTCTTTGGCTGCCAGTGGGGGTATTCGTGTGCCGACAGGCCACATTTCTTGTTTCTCTTTGCCTTCAGCTAATATCTTCATGTTGCACACATGCATTACTTAGTGACGATACATCCTTTCACATTAATACAGTTACCATCGCTACTGATTGTATGTCCGTCCGTCTGTCTGTTTATCTTTTTGAAAGTTTTTGTAAGAGTTTCTCAAATCACCTATAATTTCTGTTTGCCATCAGCTAATATCTTCATATTGCACACATGCATGACTTAGTAACGACAGATCCTTCCACATTAATACAATTTCCCTCAGTACTGATCGTACATCCGTCCATCTGTCTGTTTATGTATTGAAAGTTTTTGTAAGAGTTTCTCAAATCACCTATAATTTCTCTTTGCCTTCAGCTAATATTTTCATATTGCACACATGCCTTACTTGAGTAATGATGCATCCTTCCACATTAATACAACTACCCTCCCTACTTATCTTATCATATGTCCGTCTGTCTGTCTGTTTATTTTTTAACCTAAGTGCGTCGACAGACCACATTTTTGTCGCGCCTGCTTGTCGCAGATGCGCGACAATACTCGGCGCTTTTTCCGTCTGTCGTCCGCGTCGTCCACGTCGTCCGCGTCGTCCGCTTCGTCCGCGTCGTCCGCGTCGTCGTCCGTGTTGTCCGTGTCGTCAATTTTTTTTGTAAGGCAAATGTGTTAAAGTTATTGTTTTTTCACAACGCAGTCAAATGCCTCGGCAGGCGCGATACCGCTTCCGTGGCGGAATTCTTATCTAGTTCACCAGACTGTTTAAGCTCCCTATCACTGTAGGCTGCTGAACTACTCGTGCAACTCTGTTCCTTATCCTATGTTTACTAACCATGCTTCGTCGGATTCGTTTGATTCCCCAGACCGTTTATTCTCCCTATCTATTACCGCAGGCTGCTGAACTACGCGTGCAGCACAGACGTGAATCTGCCCAACGCAGAGGTGTTGCTCAATAACGAGATCACCTGGCTCAAGAGGAACAGGGTAAGTTCTAGTCTTTCCATATTTATCCTAATGGTCGAGGAAAATCCTCCAATCAGATCAGGCATGTCATAAGTCTGATTACACAGCTCGGCCTCGACCAGTCAAATTTTAAGCATGAGAATGGAATACATAAAGGTTTATAAGCTCATTGCTTGGAGTGGCCACAACTGCGCCCAATTTCTCCAGTAATTGTCAGAACATATTCAAATGTCATATATCAAATCGAAGGTATCAACGAGGCGATCACTCTGGTGCATTTTTTGTAAAATTTTATTTTTGACCGAATATGGTGATGTCTATATCAAATCGAAGGTATCAAAGAGGTCATTTTTTTCGTACATTTTTTGTCGAAATTGGATAGTCATGTCATCCAAGATGGCCGCCGAAAGGTCAAAAGGTCGTTCTTTTATTAGAGATTTCAAAATTCTTCTTCACACGAACCGCTTGGCCCATGGTGGCCAAACTTCACAGTTATGGTCCATGGGTGAAGCCTTTTCAGATTTGTTGAAACGGAGGTCGTCGCTAATCCAAGATGGCCGCGCAAATTCTTAAAAAAAGCTTCTTCTCATGAACCGCCAGCCAGATTTCCACGAAACTTGGTAGGAATTATCGATGTAGAATCTCTTTCAAAGGTGTTAAAATGGTGACCCTGAGGTCAAAAATTGGCGTGGCCCATGGGGTCAAATTTTATTTTTGACCGAATATGCTCATGTCATATATAAAATTGAAGGTATTGATGAGGTGATTGCTCTGGTACAATATTTGTTGGAATCGGATGATTATGTCATCCATGATGGCCGCCAAAAGATCCATTTATTCAAGTTTTTTAACGTCTTTTTCTCGGGAACCACATGGCCGATGCTGGCCAAAACTTCATAGTAAGTTAAGATCCTTGGGTGAAGCATTTCCAGATTTGGCACAATTTTTTTAAAACACATATGAACTCAATGTCACATTCTCCTCTGGTCTCCAAGGAGACAATTCTAATGAAATGCCAAGACACGTTTTCATTTCGAAGCAAACTATTCAATTATTGCTGTCTGTTGATGTGTACACAGTAGTGTGATTTTATTTTACCAAATTAAACTAGAAAAAGTCGATGGCGCGCCATCGCAATATACCCACTTTCCCCAAATGCTAAGTCCGAAAGGGGGAGGTAATCCATGATGGAGGGTCGGATAAAAAATCCCAATTCACTTTGCGCATGTGCACATGATAACGAAGCTACATAGCAAATATGAGGCGCGTAGGTATGAAGGTGAAAAAGTTTTTCGAGTTACAAGGAAAAAATGGGAAATTCTGAGTCCGAAAGGGGGAGGTAATCCATGATGGAGGGTCGGATCAAAAATGGGAATTCACTTTGCGCATCTGCACATGATAATGAAGGTACATACTAAATATCAGACGCATAGGTATGAAGGTGAAAAAGTTTTTCGAGTTACAAGGAAAAAATGGGAAATTCTGAGTCCGAAAGGGGGAGATAATCCATGATGGAGGGTCGGATAAAAAATCCGAATTCACTTTGCGCATCTGCACATGATAACGAAGCTACATAGGAAATATGAGCGCGTAGGTATGAACGTGAAAAAGTTTTTTTTTCGAGTTATTTTACAAGGAAAAAATGGGAAATTCTGAGTCCGAAAGGGGGGGGGAGGGGGAGATAATCCATGATGGAGGGTCGGATCAAAAATCCGAATTCACTTTGCGCATCTGCACATGATAACGAAGCTACATAGCAAATATGAGGCGCGTAGGTATGAAGGTGAAAAAGTTTTTCGAGTTACAAGGAAAAAATGGGAAATTCTGAGTCCGAAAGGGGGAGATAATCCATGATGGAGGGTCGGATCAAAAATGGGAATTCACTTTGCGCATCTGCACATGATAACGAAGCTACATAGCAAATATGAGGCGCGTAGGTATGAAGGTGAAAAAGTTTTTCGAGTTACAAGGAAAAAATGGGAAATTCTGAGTCCGAAAGGGGGAGATAATCCATGATGGAGGGTCGGATCAAAAATCCGAATTCACTTTGCGCATCTACACATGATAACGAAGCTACATAGCAAATATGAGGCGCGTAGGTATGAAGGTGAAAAAGTTTTTCGAGTTACAAGGAAAAAATGGGAAATTCTGAGTCCGAAAGGGGGAGATAATCCATGATGGAGGGTCAGATGAAAAATCCGAATTCACTTTGCGCATCTGCACATGATAACGAAGCTACATACCAAATATCAGGCGCGTAGGTATGAAGGTGAAAAAGTTTTTCGAGTTACAAGGAAAAAATGGGAAATTCTGAGTCCGAAAGGGGGAGATAATCCATGATGGAGGGTCGGATGAAAAATCCGAATTCACTTTGCGCATCTGCACATGATAACGAAGCTACATAGCAAATATGAGGCGCGTAGGTATGAAGGTGAAAAAGTTTTTCGAGTTACAAGAAACGTGACGGACGTACGGACGTACGGACGGACGGACGTACGGACTGAAATACCCAATTGCTTCAGATATGATGGAGTGAAATAACTCAATTACTAATTCCTTATCAGGAGCCCTGGATACATAACATTTTATAAGCCATTGGCTGGGAGTTAGATTGGCCACCAATGCGCCCCATTTCTCACATAACTGTCGGCATATTCTTCAGATTCCAACTGAAAATAGCAAAGTTTTATTGGTCAATCAAACTTCCTAAATTGGAGAAATTTGCTATGAAAATTTTGCCAACAAATTCCGTATTTAATGTTAAAATTTACGGAAAATTTCGTAAATTTTGTAAATATTTTTTATGAAATATTGCACATCTTAGTTCCAAATCACAATGCTTGTCTCATATCTGCTGTAGGACCAGGTGGTGAACACCGGCGAGATGCACGTCGAGGAAGCACTGCTGGAAGGCCATCTGGGCATCACCCGTGAACTCCTCTCCTTCCAGTCCGCCGACAAGAAGTTCCACATGGGCGCCGAAAAGGGAGGGGCTAATCTCATCAAGGTAGGCAGTGGCGTAGCTCCTATTGGGCCACATAGTTCCTGGGGTCCGTTTCACTAAACTTTGTATGACTGAAATGTTCGTAAGTGCAACTTTATGATCGTCTGGAAATTTAAATTGATGGATTTACGTTTATTGAACATATATGCAGCCTATGCTCAATAAATGTAAATCCAATAATTGTTTTCAAGAAAACATTGTTAATGGAAAATTTACAGACTATCATAATGTTGCACTTAAAAGTCAAAATGTGCAATAAAAACCTAGGTGGGCCGGGGTGGAGAGAGCATGTGCTAGTGCATAAAATGGATTCAAGAGACTGAAGAGGGGAAAGAAATCTGATGATTATATGCCTCACCATCCGACTTTAAGGCCCATCCTACTTCGTGGTTTGGTCCTAGGCTGCAGTGAGGCTATATATTTATTTCTCTCTGCGTATTATATCTCTCTCGATATACATATAAAGGAAGTACCTAATAACTAATAATAGTTACAGGTTTCATGACTTATTGCTTTCTTCATATATTATACTTGCACTTAGACATTCTACAATTTTAGTCTTTAACAAATATATATATAGGGTGTTATGGTTGAAGGTATGGTAGGAGGTGCTATGGTTGAAGGGAGGGGTTAATCTCATCAAGGTATGGTAGGAGGTGCTATGGTTGAAGGAAGGGGTTAATCTCATCAAGGTAGGGTAGGAGGGTCTGGTTGAAGGGAGGGGTTAATCTCATCAAGGTATGGTAGGAGGTGCTATGGTTGAAGGGAGGGGTTAATCTCATCAAGGTAGGGTAGGAGGGTCTGGTTGAAGGGAGGGGTTAATCTCATCAAGGTAGGGTAGGAGGGTCTGGTTGAAGGGAGGGGTTAATCTCATCAAGGTATGGTAGGAGGGTCTGGTTGAAGGAAGGGGTTAATCTCATCAAGGTAGGGTAGGACGGTCTGGTTGAAGGGAGGGGTTAATCTCATCAAGGTATGGTAGGAGGTGCTATGGTTGAAGGGAGGGGTTAATCTCATCAAGGTAGGGTAGGAGGGTCTGGTTTGAAGGGAGGGGTTAATCTCATCAAGGTAGGGTAGGAGGGTCTGGTTGAAGGGAGGGGTTAATCTCATCAAGGTAGGGTAGGAGGGTCTGGTTGAAGGGAGGGGTTAATCTCATCAAGGTAGGGTAGGAGGGGCTATGGTTGAAGGAAGGGGTTAATCTCGTCAAGGTATGGTAGGAGGAGCTATGGTTGAAGGGAGGGGTTAATCTCGTCAAGGTATGGTAGGAGGAGCTATGGTTGAAGGGAGGGGTTAATCTCATCAAGGTAGGGTAGGAGGTACTATGGTTGAAGGGAGGGGTTAATCTCATCAAGGTAGGGTAGGACGGGCTATGGTTGAAGGGAGGGGTTAATCTCATCAAGGTAGGGTAGGAGGGGCTAATCTCATCACGGTATGGTAGGAGGGGCTATGGGTGAAGGAATTGGCACAGGAATTTGTGTTCCGAGCGACGATAATCACTCATTATGTTTGGCCTCGGCCTTCATGACTTTCCTAACTGAATGTTATTGTTGACACAGGAGCTGGTGGAGGATTTTGTGTTCCCGGCGTCGATGATAGTGTTACAGAGTCGCAAATTGAACGGCGAGTTTCCCACGGAGCAGGCGGTGCCGGTGTGCACGAGTCCCGCGTCTGTGACCGCTGCGTACGACCTGCTCGTGGCCCTCTGTACCGGTTGTGTGCCCAACCTGAAGGGCCTGTCCAGCATGCTCATCGACATGTACTATAATGGTATGTATAAATATAGTGTTTCAGTGCCTCTGCAAAACATAAATATGGCTGCGACTGGCGAAATGGGGCTTACAGGTTCTGCTACCAGTGTAGATCCAGATCAGCCTCTGCATCTGCACAGTCTGATCAGGATATGTACATGCTGCCACACAGTCTGATCAGGATATGTACTGCTCGCCATTCCATCAATAAAACGCCCGACATACTTGTAACGAGCAATATCGATCATTATCCGGTTACATGAGTGTGCTATGATCAGGAGATGCACCCGTCCACAGGTGGAAGACTCGGACCTATGACACCAAAAAAATGCCTATTAAAAAAAATCCCAAATATGACCGATAATCCACGCCGGACGGCCTTCGATTCTGTGTGAGATTCTTTCGTACACGCAACTTTCGCTTTGGATGGGGTAATCAAAATGCGAATAACTCAATAAATACTTGAAACAGCGATTTGAAGTGAGTATATTCACACACCTAATACCTTTATCGATTGCCAGAGACATATTTCATACATTTAATCGATGTTTATTGTGTTTGTGCGAGCCGGAAAAAAGAGGGCTCTTTCTATAATAGCGCTATTTATAGTCACCTTGAATTAACGTATAGTACTGTACGAGACCAAGTGGGTGGGGTAATGGGATTTTTTTTAATAGGCATTTTTTTGGTGTCATAGGTCCGAGTCTTCCACCTGTGCATCATACTTTCCGGAACCCACTATACCGGATTTGGCCCTCATGTGCATTTTTGGCTTTCTTGTATGTGAGAGTTGAGTCGGGCTATGCCCCATATAAAAGTAAGATTAGCGCTAATCCTATTACTTTTAGGGGATGGGATAAATGATGCTGGTGTGGCGAGGGCCTGGCACCAGATCAGGTTGTTCTAATTTCAGGACTGAATATATATTTTGATTGTAAATATTGAGTTCTGAAGTTGGGATTTACCCCCCTTGGACAGGTGGATACGGGACTCGACCCCGTTGACCCGTCTGCGTGTAGACTCCCTGAGGCTTGTACCTCTATGTCAGAAAAGCGGACGTTAAACCCTATTCACTCACTCACTCACTCACTCACTCCACCTGTGCACCCGTCATGCTACTAACAAGCAATATCGATCATTATCAGGTTACATGAGTGTGCTATGATCAGGAGATGCACCCGTCATGCTACTAACAAGCAATATCGATCATTATCAGGTTACATGAGTGTGCTATGATCAGGAGATGCACCCGTCATGCTACTAACAAGCAATATCGATCATTATCAGGTTACATGAGTGTGCTATGATCAGGAGATGCACCCGTCATGCTACTAACAAGCAATATCGATCATTATCAGGCTGCAGGAATGTGCTATTTGATCAGGAGCGACACTGGTCACAAATCCCATAAGCTCCATTTTGCCATTCACAGCCATAAATATGGTAACACAGCACATTTTTGTGCCTGTGAAAGACTTCCATGTTACAATTTGTACAAAGTTGGTGACCAGCATTGTCCCATATCAGCTTGTGCATTCACGCAGTGTGATCAGGGCCAACTCGGTTTACCATTCCATGACTGAAGTAGCCCAACTCCCACTGATGACAGACACCCATATTACATATTCTATAAGACTCGTACTCTTCTCTCATACTCAAAATCAGGATGTTTGACTGGTCTGGGCGGAGCTGTGCTCAGTTTCACCCAATCAAACTATCTGATTTTGAATACAAATCTGGAGGGTGGAAAAGTCGTGGGAATACTGGACGAAGGCCGGAAGGCCTCGTCCAGTATTCCCGCGACTTTTCCAAGTACTCAGAAAGTTTTATAAATGACTTTTCCAAGTACTCAGAAAGTTTTATAAACGCAAGCAATGGAGCATTAGTTTTTGCAAATTGTGAGCCATCAGCCCATTTATTATTGTGTATTTTAGGTGAGCCGTTGTTGTCCGAGTGGGAGTACCTGCCGCCGGTTGGATCGAGGCCCCATAAGGGGTTTGTGGGGCTGAAGAATGCCGGTGCTACGTGCTACATGAATTCTGTCCTCCAGCAGGTATACTCCCTATACTACTTTGCTTACTTTAGCATATTACACTGTGCCTGTGCTAATCTTGCCAATATTTTTCATTATTTTTATTTCAAAATACATGTACATGTACTTGTACAGGTAATATATGGGATTTAGTACTAAACCCATTGACCCGGCCTTAAATGACCTTCGCTGTTGATAGGCCGTTAAACACCAATAAACAAACAAACAAAACGTGACTATTGTGCTGGAAATCAAACAGCTTGATTGGATGAGCCTGAGCCAATATCTCCACAACCCTACGTCCAATTGTCTTGAAACTTCACATACCTCTTTATCATCATCCATATTTTCATTCTATAGCCCACTCATTGGCCCCCATGCTCAAGGTGAAGGTTAAATTACATCGAAATTTGCGTTTTTGAGTAAAATCTGCGTTAAAGTGTTTAAGTACTCAATATCTCCATAACCCTAAGTCCATTTGACTTGAACCTTCACATACTTCTTTATCACCATCCATATTTTCATTCTATAGCCCACTCATTCTGCCCCCATCGCAAATGTCGAGGTTAAATTACTCTGAAATATGCATTTAAGTACCCTATATTTCCACAATCTGACTCGAACCTACTGCGACCATCAGATACCTCGGCGGGCATGATATGCTGGCTGCCGACATATTGTTTGTTGATAAAAGTGGTCACTAAGAAATAAACAACACAACAGATTTAATTGAGCATTGTAAGGCTTAAAGTTTGATGATTGGGTTGCAGTTGTTCATAGAGCCTATGTGATTGGGTATCCTGGTTTGACTCTGCAAACTAACAAATGTTTTACGATCCACAAACACCATAATCAATGTTTATATCCGTACTTGTGCCACCGTAATGTTAATTGATGCGTGTTATGTTGCAGCTATTCATGTTGGAGCCATTGCAATATAATTCCAGCACAAACATATTTACACAATTCCCTAACATTTGATTGGCCCGTAGCAAGTAAACTCCCACACTAAACTACTTTCCGTAACTGTGAGGCGCAGTTAAAATAATTCTTAAGAAAACGGAAAATAAACACATTTTCTTGATGAATTTATTTCAAATGCTGGAATTATAAGGAATGAATGGCCTTTTTGTTGAATTTATCGGGGATATAAACTTGGAAAAGTCGCGGGAATACTGGACGAGGCCTTCCGGCCTTCGTCCAGTATTGCCGCGACTTTTCCAAGTTTATACCCCGATAAATTCCACAAAAAGGCCATTCATTCCTATAGTAAATGTAATTAAACCATTGACACTTGCATTTATTATGGTAACCAAATCTTTTGTCTGTTTAAACAGACCAACTGTTTAGATTACCACAGTTAAACGGGCCAAATTTCAATTAATACTAATGCCACACAATCGAGGTGTAAAACCACTGACCCAGAACTCCAGATAAGGTTTGTATTGGCTTATTTTCCGCTGAATACGCATTGATTATCAAAAGCGGGAGTACAAAATACGCACAGCAATGTGAAAATACGCATTGATTTTCGAATTTAGTAGTGAAAATACTGTCATAAAGTTGAAAATTCACTTAATAATTGAGCTGCAAAAAGCATCTCAAATAAGTGATTGTTTAAATTTGTTATATTTTTTTATCATTTGTTCCCTATTTAGTATAAATCAATAATCCATTTGTAAAAGTAAAATATTCAATGATTTTGAAATTAGGGGGTATACTATAGTACGCTTAGACACAAAGTTAGACACAAAGCTTATCTGGAGCTCTACTGACCATTGGGCCATCCATAATTATATCTCCGTTTCCTATAACGGTGCGACTCGATTTTTCAGCCAGGTTTTTTTTAAAAAATTCCAGGCTATTGGATTGGCGAAAGCCGGGCGTGCGGGAGGGCGGGAGGCGGTGGGCGGGCGGCATCCACAATCAATGTTAAGTTTTCGTGTTTGAGTCCATTTCTTTGTTACTGTACCACCTAGGACCACCAAACTTTCACAGCTTCATAATCAAGGGGTGCCCACCAAATATCACTATCCAACATGTTACTTTTTTTTTATCTTGACCCATTTTTTCCGCGTAGTCGACTTAGCCATTTTCAATGTTAAGTTTTCGCGTTTACAATGTTAAGTTTTCGTGTTCAAGTCCATTTCTTTGGTACTGTACCACCTAGGACCACCAAACTTTCACAGCTTCATAATCAAGGGGTGCCCACCACATATCACTCAAACATGTTACTTTTTTTTTTAACTTCACCCATTTTTTCCGCGCAGTCGACTTAGCCATTTTCAATGTTAAGTTTTCGCGTTTACAATGTTAAGTTTTCGTGTTTAAGTCCATTTCTTTGGTACTGTACCACCTAGGACCACCAAACTTTCACAGCTTCATAACCAAGGGGTACCTACCACATACAACTATCCAACATGTGACCATTTTTTTACCTTCACCTATTATTTCTACGTAATTGACTTAGCCATTTTCAACCTGGTTAAAGTTTTTTGGTTAAAACTTTTTCGTTATACTATATCTCTGCAACTGCTTCACCCATTACCTTGAAACTTCACATGGGTGTTTATCATCATCTATATTTTCATTCTAACCCCCAACCGTGCAGCCCCTGTGCCCAATGTCAAGGTCAAATTACTTTGAATTTTTTTGTTAAAGTTTTTTCGTGTACTATATCTCTGCAACTGCTTCACCCAATACCTTGATACTTCACATGGGTGTTTATCATCATTGTCGCACCTGCTTGTGGAAAGCGCGATCCTGTGCCCAATGTCAAGGTCAAATTACTTTGAATTTTTTTGTAAAGTTTTTTCGTGTACTATATCTCTGCAACTGCTTCACCCAATACCTTCATTACTTCACATGGGTGTTTATCATCATTGTTGCACCTGCTTGCGGAAAGCGCGATCCTGTGCCCAATGTCAAGGTCAAATTACTTTGAATTTTTTTGTTAAAGTTTTTTTTTCGTGTTACTATATCTCTGCAAACTGCTTCACCCAATACCTTGATACTTCACATGGGTGTTTATCATCATTGTCGCACTGCTTGCGGAAAGCGCGATCCTGTGCCCAATGTCCAAGGTCAAATTACTTTGAATTTTTTTGTTAAAGTTTTTTCGTGTACTATATCTCTGCAACTGCTTCACCCAATACCTTGATACTTCACATGGGTGTTTATCATCATTGTCGCACCTGCTTGCGGAAAGGTCGCGATCCTGTGCCCAATGTCAAGGTCAAATTACTTTGAATTTTTTTGTTAAAGTTTTTTCGTGTACTATATCTCTGCAACTGCTTCACCCAATACCTTGATACTTCACATGGGTGTTTATCATCATTGTCGCACCTGCTTGCGGAAAGCGCGATCCTGTGCCCAATGTCAAGGTCAAATTACTTTGAATTTTTTTGTTTAAAGTTTTTTCGTGTACTATATCTCTGCAACTGCTTCACCCAATACCTTGATACTTCACATGGGTGTTTATCATCATTGTCGCACCTGCTTGCGGAAAGCGCGATCCTGTGCCCAATGTCAAGGTCAAATTACTTTGAATTTTTTTGTTAAAGTTTTTTCGTGTACTATATCTCTGCAACTGCTTCACCCAATACCTTCATACTTCACATGGGTGTTTATCATCATTGTCACACATGCTTGCGGAAAGCGCGATATCGTCGGCATTTTGGCATACGTCCGTCCGTTCGTCCGTGTGTCCGGTTAAAGTTTTTTGGTTAAAGTTTTTCCATCTACTATATCTATTTTTTTAGTGTCCATGCCTCGCCCCAAGGCGCGACATGCAGGCCACGGCCATCTAGTCTACAAAAAGTGGGTATAATTATGTTATCCAAGTGTCTATGCTTGGAAAAAACCTGGCCTTCGTGGCTTTGCCTCGTTTCTTGTTTTATTGCAATTTCGTTTACAACACATACAGCAATTGACATACTTTTATTGCTAGTGTTAAAATATTGTACCTTTTTAATATTAATAATTTTTAAAGTCAATATCGATGGTCTAGTAACATAATACGACCTTATATTACTAGACCATCGATATGTCATGTGACAGAAAAAAAAAGAAATTGCCTACTGGGTCGGGTTACAGGAAACAAACAATTTTTTAAGGACGGCCTTAGTGTATAAGGATGCGTGTTGTGTTGCAGCTGTTCATGATAGAGCCTGTGCGACTGGGGATCCTGGCAGTGGATGGCGTGGCCGACGACGTGCAGGACGACTACTCCATGGAGAAGGTTGACGGAGAGGTCAGTCTACAGTCCCCCCACCCCCACACCACCCCTACCTGCCACCCCCACACCACCCCTACACAGTCCACCCACAACCCCTACACTCATTGTCTTAAACCTTTCAACCATACAGGGATGGGCTGTGACCAGTAGCCGACAATAACCAGTAGCCGACAATGTGGCTGTGACAATACCTGTAGCCGATTTCATCAAAATTGCAAAGTATACTTTTCTAGCAAAGTATACTTTGAGGGAGTAATCATTTATTTTTCCAGAAATGCATTATTTCATATAGAACTAACGACTGCATATATTTGATGATTAAAAGCATGCATAATTGTTATACTGAATTTATTACATTATCACAGCCATTTTGGCACTTCAATATCGAAGGTTGAGAGTTCAATCCTCACCCTAGGCGTGAAAAATACTTACATAGTATTGCCATCTCACTGGTCTGTCGGCGGCTCGGAAATGGTAGTAATTCCTCGGCAAGCCTTGGAATTCCTATGTGTTTCCTAGCCTCACCTGATAATCTCAATAGAAACACAGAGCAGTGTGGACGTTGTGGCTTATACTGTATATCGTCACTATTTCAAGTTTAACAGGCTCGGCTCGGAAACGGTAGTATTTCCTCGGCAAGCCTCAGAATTCCTACATGTTTCCTAGCCTCACCTTGACAACAGGGCTGTGTGGACGTGGTGGAGGAGAGCCAGTTTGAGACGAGGAAGGGCGATGACGAATTGCACTCTGTATCCGTCAGATTTGGCTCGGAAACGATACTAATTCCTCTGCAAGCCTCGGAATTCTTACGTGTTTCCTAGCCTCGTCTGATAAACAAGATGCAATGTGGATGTTATGGCTTTTCCTGTATATCATGTCTATTTCAAGTTTATCATGCTCGGGTCGGAAACGGATGTAATTCCTCGGTAAGCCTCGGAATTCCTACACGTTTCCTAGCCTCACCTTGACATGATAACAGGGCAGTGTGGACGTGGTTGAGAAGGAGAGCAAGTTTAAGACAAGGTGTTCTCTATATCCATTGGGCTTGGCTTGGAAACGGTATTAATTCCTCGGCAATCCTCAAAATTCCTGTTTCCGTGTTTCCGAGCCTTACCTTGACATGACAACAGGGCGGTGTGGACATGGTGGACGAGGAGCGGAAGGACGATGATAAGGACAAGGACAAAGACAAGGACAAAGACAAGGACAAGGACAAGGACAAGGACAAAGTGAGCTCCAACAAGGATGAAGAGCGTCGCGACTACCACCTCGGTATCCTGAAACACATCCAGCTCATCTTCGGCAACCTCGCCGCCAGTCGCCTGCAGTACTACGTCCCACGTGGCTTCTGGAAACACTTCAAGTGAGTCGTTGATACAACAGCGCTTTTTCCCACTATATAATAGGGGCCGATCTTCGGTGGCTTTACAATCGCAAATATGTTTGTTTGTTTTCACAATTGAGGCAAAAAAATGTGAAGAAAAAAACTTTTTGCTTACATCATTATTACATGCACCGTCCTTATTCAATTTCTCAATATAGGAATGAATGGCCTTTTTGTGGAATTTATCGGGGTATAAACTTGGAAAAGTCGCGGGAATACTGGACGAAGGCCGGAAGGCCTCGTCCAGTATTCCCGCGACTTTTCCAAGTTTATATCCCCGATAAACTCCACAAAAAGGCCATTCATTCCTTATAATTCCAGCATTTGAAATAAATTCATCAAGAAAATGTGTTTATTTTTCCGTTTTCTTAAGAATTATTTTAACTGCGCCTCACGGTTACGGAAAGTAGTTCGGCATGGGAGTTTACTGGGATATGAATTTTGGACAGAGACTTGCTACGGACCAATCAAATGTCAGGGAATTGTGTAAATATTTTTGTGCTGGAATCAATCACAAATGAAAGTTGCTATAATCCATTGTAATTTAGAGACATTTTAGTATTCTGGAAGCACTTGAAGTGAGTCATTGATACAAGAACCATCAGTTAAAGGCCGGTACAACAGTTTTATTGCTTTGAGTGATGCAATTTTATATACAGATGGATGAATAGTCAATATTGAAAACCGTATTAAAGAATAACCGTTTTTTAAAAGACATAGGAAGGCTAGAAATGTTTAATTAGCTGAAATATGCGCAGAGTGAAGATGTACCGGTATACAGATGAATGAATACTGAAAACCATATTAAAGAATAACCGTTTTTTAAAAGACATAGGAAGGCTAGAAATGTTTAATTAGCTGAAATATGCGCAGACTGAAGATGTATGTGGGGATTTAACATGGGGAAATTTTTCTAATTTCAGGAATAGTGGGTGGATTTTCAAAATTTAACTTTAACCAAAATTATTAGTTTTTCGACTTCTTCTCCAGGCTCTCCAGCTCTTTTCTCCCATGTTAAATTCCCGTAGAGAAATAATTTTTCGTAATATAATCAATATTTAATCAAATTTTACGAAATAAAAAGAAGGCTCATTCTTAAATTTTGATAAAATTTAACCCTTAGACCGCTACTCACAACAATTGTCGTCTGCTGTTGCTTTTATATCTTGCCTTATTTCTCAATAAAAACATGGTTTGACAGCACTTCAGAATCATGAAGTGCTGTCAAAGCATGTTGTAAATTATTCTAAAGTGCTGTCAAAGCATGTTTTTGATGATAAAAATGGAAAATAGAAAACAAACAGCAGACGACAAAAAAAATAAGATAGCGGTCTAAGGGTTAATATTATTGATTTTTTTTTTTATTTTAGCAGTAAAATTTGTGCAGGTTTTTTATGCCCCGATGCAATAACAAAGGCGGCATAAAGCGTTGCTCTAGAGGTTCCATACGTCTGTCCGTCCGTGTACATTTATCTCAAAAGGTTTGTAAGAGTATCTCCAGTTAGAGTCCAGTATGCCGTGGGGGCATATCCATGTTTGACAAACAAAATGTTTTATAACTGATGTGTGCAGGTTGTGGGGTGAGCCGGTGAACCTACGAGAGCAACACGATGCCCTCGAGTTCTTCAACAGCCTCGTGGATAGTCTAGACGAGGCGGTCAAGGCCCTCGGTCAGCCGTCCATTCTCACCAAGGTCCTGGGCGGATCCTTCGCCGACCAGAAGATCTGTAAAGACTGCCCCCACAGGTACGCAGGGCTTTTCCCCCCTATATAATAGGAGCCGGCCTTCGATGGCTTCACAATTGGAAATATGATGTTTTTGTCGTGCCTGTATGTCGTACGTATGTATGTGCGTCTGGGTTAAATTTTTTTGTTAAAGTTTTTTGGTGTACTATCAAAGCTTCGGTGGGCGCGACATGCGGGGCGCGGCCGTCTAGTTTCACAATTGAGGCAACAAAAAAAAAAAAAGAGTTTAAAAACATTTTCTTTCATCCGTATTAGATCCACATGCACAATCCTTATTCAGCTGTTCAATCACAATTTAAAGTTGCTATAATCCATTATAATTTAGTGACTTTTTAGTATTTTAGTACACATCCAGATGAGATTTTGCAAGAGGACATGCGTAAATTGCATCATGAATTTTTCATGAAGAAAAAAACAGTTTATGTATTATGTAGTTCGGTCTGGATCTGTTTGTACATCTAAGAAATTGTTTGGTACCTGTAGCTACCATGTAGTAATCAGGGGCCCGTTTCACTAAACTTCGTCTAACGAATGTTCGTAAGTGCAAAGTGCAGATCGTCCGGAAATTTCAATTGATGGATTTACACTTATTGAGCATAGGCTACATATGTAATATGAAACAAGTAACGTTAAATTTGTATGTGTACATGTCCTAAATAATCACTCGAACGACGTGCTCTGTGCATTACGAATACAACTAAAATGTTCGTAAGTGCAAATTTAGGATCATCTGTAAATTTCAATTGATGGACTTACACTTATTGAGCATAGGCTGCATATGCAGCCTATGCTCAATAAATGTAAATCCAATAATTGTTTACAAGAAAATATTGTTAATGTGAAATTTGCCGACTATCGTAATTTCGCACTTGCGAACATTTTATCCGAAGTTTAGTGAAACGCTCCCCTGATAATGGTTATTGTCGGTAACTGTCGGTTGTAGATACCAGAGGGAGGAGCCGTTCACGTCACTGAATGTCGATATCCGCAATCACCATAACCTCCTGGAGTCGCTGGAACAATACGTGAAAGGGGATCTGCTCGAGGGGGCCAATGCATACCACTGTGATAAATGTAACAAAAAGGTGTGTGTATTGTTTTGTCTTACCTCAAATTGCTGTTATCTCACCCATGTCTGTTACAAGCTTATCAAGAATGGAAACTTTCTATAATAAAAAAACGTTGTATGGAAATTGCTTGTCACATTACATGTGAACTATTTCGGTAAATATGTGGCTGTGAATGGAGAAATGTATGGGATTTCTGATCAGTGTACCTCCTGATCAAATAGCACACTCCTTTAGCCCGATAGCGGTCTATATTGCTTGTTAGAAGCATGGCAGGTGTTTCATTGATGGAATGGAGAACAGTGCAGATCCTGATCAGACTGCGGATGCACAGGCTGATCTGGATCTGCACTGGTCGCAAAACCCACAAGCCCCATTTCTCCAGTCACAGCCACATATAAATTATGCCAACACCAGTTGTCAGTACCAATGTACATGTAAATTTTTATTTTTCATCTCGCCAACTTCCTCATCGTACAACTTTTAGTAAAATGACCCATTGTATCTACGTTGCAGGTTGATACTGTAAAAAGACTTGTGATACGAAAGTTGCCCAAAATATTAGCCATTCAACTGAAGAGGTTTGACTATGATTGGGAAAGGTATGTGTTTGTCTGGGATTTCATGCTTATATTTATTATGTACCGTGACAAAATCTCCTGGGTACAAATGAGACATGCGATATCTCATGAAAAATATTTACAACGTTTACGATATTTTCCGTAAATGATGTCCGTCGAAAGATGACAAAATTTTCATAGCAAATGCGGAATAGTATATTCCGCATTTGCTATGAAAGTTTCGTCATCTCTTGACGTCATTTACATAAATTTTCTGTAAATATAATTCGTGAAAAATCGCACATATTCTTAGGTATAAAATCGCATGGAGTGTCTCATATATTCCACCATGTCCCTCTGTTTGTCTGTCTGTCTATCCAAGATTTGAGGGTATGATGAATATTTTCATAGTATTTCAATCCCACTGATCTGTCGGTCCCGTCCCTATATGACCAGCTGTTGCTGGGACATTAAATCCCATTAATTTCATTTGTGTTTTGAAAGGATATTGTGATTAGAGTGCTGGACAGCCATTCCCCATACAGCTATCTTCCCACGTGTATATGACATGTTGAATGGATGTAAAACCCCATTAAATCAATCAATGACATCAGTTAACACATATTTTGTTCATAAGTTTGTTAGTAATATCTCATATATGGCTGTGACTGGAGAAATGGGGCTTCAGGGTTATGCGACCATTGTACAAAACCCCTCCAAACCCAAATGACCAGGTGGACAACCCCTCCAATACCGAATTTGCTGCTTGGACAAAACACCCTCCTGACAACCCCTCCCATTCCTGTGGTCGACAACCCGCCACCCCACCCCCCATTACTGTGGCGGACAAAACCCCTCCTATTCCTGTGGTGGACAACCCCCCACCCCCCATTACTGTGGTGGACAAAACCCCTCCCATTATTGTGGTGGACAAAATCCCCCCATGCTATGACAAAACACCCCTATGCTAGAATCTATCCTCACCGGAATTGTTTCCCACTTGGTGCTAAGTGATCTGGTGTGGTAATGATGCCTGGTGGCAGATGAGGATGTTGTGGTTTCAGATTTGGAAGGGATGGGCTGTAAGCCTGTGGCACAGGGGTAGAATACAGGACTTCAATACTGAAGGTTGTGAGTTCAATACCTACCCTAAGGCATGAACAATCCTTTCATAGTATTTCCATCCCGCTGGTCTGTCCGTGTAGATATGTATCCGCACAATCTGATCAGGATCTGCACTGTTCGCCATTCCATCAATGAAACACATGTCATGCTTCTAAAAAGCAATATTGGTCGTTATCAAACTACATGAGTGTGGTATTTGATCAGGAGCTACACTGGTCGCAAATCCCTTGAGCCCCATTTCTCCAGTCACAGCCACCTTTACACATGTATTGTTATTTTTCTTACAGAGAAAGTGCAATAAAGTTCAATGATTACTTTGAGTTTTCGCGAGAGTTTGACATGGAGCCGTACACTGTGAATGGTCTGGCGAAGATTGAGGGTAAGTGGACAACCAGTAGATCTTCAATGGTGTCAATTGTCAATAGGTATGTTTTCACGGCCAACGGCCCATATTTCATTTCAACCAATACTGATGTTGCTTTTATCAGGTATTGACCGAATATGTACCGACTGATAACATATTGTTGTATTAGACATTGACATGATACAAACATCCGGGTTACAAGGAAGTGAAAATTGACGTTCAATTGGTCGAATGACGTTACCGAATCACGTTCTATCACTAGATAACGTCAGCTGTGGTCCTTTTTTTTTTTAGCATAAAATACAATACCAGGTTACGGTCTGATCAGGCAAACTTGATATCAAAAGACACTTGCCTGGTATTCTCTATTTATCAGGTAACTCGCAATGCATTGACCAAATACACGCCGACGGATAACAAAATGTTGTATCAGCCATTGACACGTATGCAATGTTTCAATGTCAATCTGAATCTAAAGCTACTGATGTTTCATTGGTTGAATGACGTCACATGACACTGAAAATTGATGTCTTGTCACATTACCAAATGACATCAATGTAAAGTCAGCATTATTTTTTATGTTCATTCCATACCATGGACGTTCCCTGGTTAATTGAATACCAGGGTAGATATCATGTTTGTCGGGCTTTGGTAGCGAGCCTCCGAATTCCCATACATTTTCTAGCATTGCCATTATATAAAAAGTTTATTTTTTTGTGCTACAAACGAGGCTCCCGACTGAAACGATAGAAATATTTTGGCGAGCTGCAGAATTCCTACGAGTTTGTTAGCCTTGCCTGTAGCCGATTTCACCAAAATTGCTATTAAAAGAATGCTTATCTAACTAGAGAGAGTAATCATTTATTTTTCCAGAAATGCATTATTTCATATAGTACTAACGACTGCATAATTATATTTGATGATTAAAAGTAGGCAGAATTATTATACGGAATGTATTACATTATCACAGCCAAAATGGCTGTGATAATGTAATAAATTCAGTACAATAAATTGGTCAGAAAGTATTTTATTTCATTAAATAAAAATTAATAAATTTATCCTTAAATTGAAAATTTTTTCTCCCTCAAAATACACTTAGCAAGATATGTATACTTTGAAATTTTGGTGAAATTGGCTACTGATCAAGTTGATATGAAAGCACACTAGCCTGGTATTGTGTATGTATGTTTTAGGTGAAATTATAGACACTGACTGTGATGAGAAGGGACAGAGTACGAAGTACAACTTGATAGGCGTTGTTGTCCACAGTGGGCAGGCCAGCGGCGGCCATTACTACTCGTATATTCTCCATAGGTACGTAGTCTGCTTTATTACCCAACTCCCTATGTATGTTGATATTCCATAGTTTTGACTCGTTCCTTGGGTTTTGACGTGCCCGGTCAATAGTTCCGCGTGCCCGTGGAATAGTCAAAACTATTTTCAACCCAGAAGCTCATGACGTCACGATTTTTGTCGAAGATTTAGATTAGGATTTGTCTGTCAAATTTACATTCATTGTGTCACATACACTTACAGGCTGAGTAATAAAACAGTTATTTCATGGTAATTCTGAGAACGGTCAAAACATATTGCCCCTGGGGTCGTCCACAGCACCTCGGGGTAATAGTTTTGACAGTTCCCCGAATGACCATAACATAGCTGTATAATATTCTCCATAGGTACGTAGTCTCCTATATTCTCCATAGGGGAAATCTTGTATTTTTATTCGATGTTTGAGATAAAACTGTGTGTTACAGAATATTGTATTATTAGTAGCCTATTTCACCAACATTGCAAAGTATACTTTTCTATTTGGCTGTGATAATGTAATAAAATTCAGTATAATAATTCTGCATACTTTTAATCATCAAACATACAGTAAACATGAAATAATGAATTTCAGGAAAAACAAATGATTACTCGCTCAAAGTATACTTTGCTAGATAAGTATACTTTGCAAGTTTGATGAAATAGGCTATAGACGTCTGAGGTAATTATTGCTACTGTATGTAACGGGGAATATTGTAGTTTAGATGGTTGAGATAATTATTGTTGCTATGTGTTACAGGGGGGAAGAGAAGTCGCCCAAATGGTACAAGTTTGACGACGGCGACGTGTCCGAGTGTAAAATGGATGATGATGAGGTACACAAATAGCTTCTTGTAACATTACTCACGTTCCAATATAACACCTCCAGGCTCTTGCCTCATTCCATAACACCATATTTCATCATTATTGATGTTGAAAATCCGAGCTTATTTCTCCAGTCACAGTCACAGTCACATTTAGCGATGGGGTTCACCTTACCGAAATCCCAATATCCTTGGTTTGGCCTCATGTACGTTGTTGGCTTTCTTATACGTGAGAGTTTAATCCGGTTATAGCCATTTTAAAAGTAGTAGGATTAGTACTAATCCTATTACCTTTAGGGGCTGGGGCTTACTGACTGGTGTGGTAATCGGTACAGGTGAAGTGTGGGATTTGACCCTGTTAACCCGATATAAAATGACCTTAGATGTCGACAGGCCGTTAATCACCGTTCACTAAATAATAAAATGTTCTGATTGCAGGAAATGAAGAACCAGTGTTTTGGAGGAGAGTACATGGGTGAAGTCTTTGACCATATGTTGAAACGGTAAGCTGCGTTGTCCTTGCAACATCAGAATGACAATTGGCGAATTGTATAAGACTAGTTAATTTTGCGTGTTGTTGTCTTGATATTATTCTTTGTATTACTGCTATTTTCCCAAAATTCTTCACCGAGTTTGTGTCAGATGCAAAGCAGCTACAAGTAGTAAATTAGTTTTAGTCTATGGATTATTCTATTCCATGTATGTATTGTCAAATACAGGTACTATGTGGGCTGTTGGCTGACAATTGCGACATACACTGTTTACAACCAGCATAGCCCAAGATCAGCCTGCGCATCTGCGCAGTCTGATCTGGGGCTATGCTGTTTGTCTCGCATACATCAGCAAAGGAATTATATTCATACTATTCAGAAATGTATTCATAATTGTGCCTCTCAGGACAATTCAATTATTTATACTTTTGTTTCAACATTACCAGAATGACGTACCGAAGGCAAAAACGCTGGTGGAATGCATATCTTCTCTTTTATGAGCGAGTGGATGAATGTTCGGAAGAAAAACTCACAAAAAATATGCAAGACCTGACGATCAGTAAGTATGATATGGTATTATCATATCATGTTTTTGTTTATTGACAATATTAAATACCTGATTTTTGTCCCCCCCCCCCCCCCCCCACCCCCCCCCCCCCCCCCCACATTTGAGGGAAGTTAGATATTGTGGTTGCAATTCGTGGCGTTGGCGTCAACAAATTTTGATAGTCAGTCCGATCTTTACCAAACTTCACCATTAGCTTCCTCACATTCATGACTATCCACCCAGTGTCGTTCAGGTGACCTTTTACTTTCAATTCCGCATGAGCTCTGAATTTTGGGTCAATCTTCCAACATAATTTATAGCAAACAATGTGTTTGTTTTTCCACAAATAATATCAGCGATACAATAAGGGAGGTAAATCCAATGATTAGTGTATGATATTTGTTTTTGACCTATTGCATATTCATATTTAGGGTCCTAAATATTGCATTTTTTTTTTAAATCAGTATTGTCAAAATGATACTCTCTAGTGTTGGGCCATTAATAACTCTGCATGCTGCGAAATTTGTGGGCTATAAATAGTTAAAAAATAGCAGATGACAATTCATTATATTTTCTTGGAGGACACAATTCTAAAATTTCAAGACATATTTACATATTTACTTTCAAGATAATTACTTTCATTAGAATTTTGTCCAGAGGACACAATTCTAATGAAATTTCAAGACATATTTACAGAGAGACATAAAACATATAGCCTCTTACTGCCGAACTCCGGGGGTGTAAAGAACATCCGGGGACTTTTGGGTATTCATCAACGTTTAAACATTGATTGCTTTACATATTTGTTTTCTTTGAAACATGTGAAAACACCATAATAAAAGAAATAAACAAACAATAAACATTTCTGACCTCTCAGCTGTCCGCCATCTTGCAGGTGCCCGGGACAGGAAGTTAACCCAACTCCGGGGAAATGGTCTACTAGACTGACTTTCTTTACTCCACATGGCAAAAGTATCAAAATGTTCACCCCTGTCAAACTTGTGGTCCATCATTTCGCATCATTTCATCCAAAATTGTTTGTAGTTTAGTTAATTGATTTGGAAATATAAGCCTATGAAATGGAGACAGTATACAAAATTAACTGTTTTTTTTAGTTAAAAAATCCCATACTGGTTTCATGACACAAACTTGGGAGACAGTCGAGTAGACCATGTTCTGTTCTGTGTTAACATTGCATATCACGTGACCTGGTATCTACAGAAGCTGGGTCAAACTTTGCACTCGTGTGAAATGTTACAGCGTGCAAAAACAAAAACCCACGGAGTTGTTCGTACCCCCGGAGTTAGGAAGAAGGAGTCTACATTGTACTCCTAATTCGTTTGGCGGATATTTTCACCACTAGCATGCAATGAGTTAAGCACCATTCCATTCAAAATACTTGAACATTGTGCTTGAATCAAGCAGCGTTCAGCAATCAAACTGCTTGATTGCGAGTTGAGATTATAGATGTTCGGAAACGTTGATAATCTGGGCGAGATTAAAGTAGGCGGTGGTGTTCTGTTGCAGTTTCGCGTGCCAGCGCGGTGAAGATGCCATTGCCGATAGAGAAGTGTGTGCGCAAACAGAACATCATGTTCATGCACGAGAAGACTCAGTTCTGTGCCGAGTATTTCCAGTTCATGAAGAAGCTGCTCACCTGTAACCAGATGTACACACACAGCCAGCAGGACAAGCTCGTAAGCTACCCACAATTGATCCCCCTCATGCCCCACCTCCACCTCCCCCGCCCACTTCACGCATCCACCACCCAATGTCAGCAGGACAAGTAAGTTACTCACTGCTGACCCCTCCCTCCACCCACTCATGCCATACGAGAACCAGCAGGACAACGTCACAGGCTTGTAAGCTACCCACAACCCCACCCCGTCCACCCACGTCATGATGCATCCCCCACCACCCATAGCCAGCAGGACAAGCTTGTAAGCTACCCACAGCAGACAGATATGGCAGAATTCTGAGTAAAGATATTTCCTGTGCAGCCGTGTTTCATCGATCGATTGCGTGCTAATGAAGAATGATTGCAAAACTATGGTGTACTTTTTTGAGAGGTTTCAGGGACCAGGTAGGACTCTGGTGATCATGAGAACGTCGCACATATATTTACACGGTCTTTATTTTCATAATGGAAACGCCCATTCAACGTATTGTGTTTATATCCCAGTACATTAAATTAGTCACACTTGATGTCACACGACATTGTTGATTCATTAAAAAACAATTGACGTCATTAAAATAGATGACGTTCATTGTCGTTGTCAATAACGTCTTGATATTGACCGGCAACGTCGCTGTTCTATTTGGTTATTTACATTTTTGAAACGATTTGAATATGCAATGTAAATATAAGTAATAAAACCATGGGCAGTTGCCTTTACTGTAGTAGGACAAACATGGGCAGGTTGGGCCTTTACTGTAGTATTTGACAAAAACATTGGGCAGTTGCCTTTACTGTAGTATGGAACAAACAAACATTGGGCCTTTACTGTATAGTTGCCAAAACCATTTTTTTTGGGCAGTTGCTTTACTGTAGTATGACAAACATTCCGTGGCCTTTAACTGTAGTAGAAACAAAAATTGGGCAGTTGCCTTTACTGTAGTAATGACACAAATGGGCAGTGGGCTTTACTGTTGTAGACAAACCATTTGGGCAGTTGCCTGTACTTGTAGTAGGACAAACATGGGCAGTTGCCTTTACGTTGTTAGACAAACCATTTGGGCACTTGCCTTTACGTAGTAGGACAAACATGGGCAGTTGCCTTTACTGTAGTATGGACACTTAAATGGGCAGTTGGGCCTTTTATGTATAGGACAAACCATGGGCAGTTGCTTTACTGTAGTATGACAAACATGGGCGTTGGCCTTTACTGTAAGTATGGGACAAACATGGGATGTTGCCTTTACTGTTAGTAGGACAAAACATGGGCAGTTGCCTTTACTGTAGTAGGACAAACCTTTGGGCAGTTGCCTTTACGTAGTAGGAACAAATCATGGGCAGTTGCCAAAATTTACTGTAGTATGGACAACATGGCCAGTTGCCCTTTACTGTAGTAGAATCAAACATTGGGCAGTTGCCTTTACCTGTAGTGGAAATGGGAACAGTGGGCAGTTGCCTTTACTGTAGTATGACAAATTGGGCAGTGGGCCTTTACTTTAGTAGACAAACAATGGGCAGTTTGCCTTTACTGTAGTATTGACAAAACATTAAAACAGTTCCTTTCCCCCCCTGGGCAGTTAAGACCTTAAACCATGGGCAGTTGCCTTTTATGTAGTATGAAACACAAATTGGGCAGTTGGGCCTTTACTGTAGTTAGGACAAACCATTTGGGCATTTGCTTTCCTGTAGTATGACAAACATGGGCAGTTGCCTTTACTGTAGTAGGACAAACATGGGCCATTGCCTTTTAATGTAGGTATGGGCCAAAACATTGGGCAGTTGCCTTTACTGTAGTATGACAAACCATGGCAGTTGCTTTAAACCTGGTATGGGAACAAACATGGGCGTTGCCTTTACTGTAGTAGGACAAACCATGGGCAGTTGCCTTTACTGTAGTATGGGACAAACATGGGCAGTTGCCTTTAAACTGTAGTATTGGGACCAAACATGGGCAGTTGCCTTTACTGTGTAAGACAAACCATGGGGCAGTTGCCTTTACTGTAGTATGACAAACATGGGCAGTTGCCTTTACCTGTAGTTATTGGACAAACCAGGGGCAGTTTGCCTTTACTGTAGTATGGACAAACCATGGGCAGTTGCCTTTACTGTAGTAGGACAAAAAAATGGGCCAGTTGGGCCTTTACTGAATATGAACAAAAACAATGGGCAGGTTGCCTTTATTTGTATGGACAAAACCATGGGCAGTGCCTTTACTGTAGTAGACAAACATGGGCAGTTGCCTTTACTGTAGTAGGACACATTGGGCAGTGGGCCTTTACTGTTAGTTAGCAAACCTTTGGGCAAGTTTGCCTGTACGTAGTAGACACATGGGCAGGTTGCCTTTACTGTAGTAGGACAAACCTTTTGGGCAGTTGCCCTTTTACTGTAGTAGGACAAACATGGGCGTTGGCCTTTACCTTGTTAAGATGGACAAACCAGGGCAGTTGCCTTTACTGTAGTATGACAAACCTGGGCATGCTACTGTAGTTATTGAAACAAAACCATTTGGGCAGTTGCCTTTCTGTAGTAGGACAAACATGGGCAGTTGCCTTTACTTGTAGTATGACAAACATGGGGCAGTTGCCTTTACTGTAGTAGACAAACATGGCAAAGGTTGCCTTTATCTGTATAGGACAAACCATGGGATTGCCTTTAACGTAGTATGACAAACCTTGGTCAGTTTGCTTTACTGTATAGGGACCAAACATGGGCAGTTGCCTTTACTGTAGTATGACAAACCATTGGGAGTGCCTTTACTGTAAGAAGGAACAAACCATGGGCAGTTGCCTTTACTGTAGTATGACAAACATGGGCAGTTTGCCTTTACTGTAGTTATGACAAACCATGGGCAGTTGCCTTTACTGTAGTATGGACAAACATGGGCAGTTGCCTTTACTGTAGTATGACAAACATGGGCAGTTGCCTTTACTGTAGTATGACAAACCATGGGCAGTTGCCTTTACTGTAGTATGACAAACCATGGGCAGTTGCCTTTTACTTATTATTTGACAAACAATGGCTAGTTGCCTTTACTGTTATATGACAAACCATGGGCAAAGTTGCCTTTAATTAGTGGGACATGATTGCCAAACAATGGGCAGATTGCCTTACTGTAGTTATGACTGGGCCAGTTGCCTTTACTGTATAGGACAAAGATGGGCAGTTGCCTTTACTTTATTATGACAAACTATGGGCAGTTTTGCCTTTACTGTATAGGGACCACCATGGGCAGTTTGCCTTTACTGTAGTATTGACAAAACATGGGCAGTTTGGCCGTTTACCGTAGTTTAGGACAAAACATGGGGCAGTTGCCTTTACTGTAGATAGGACAAACCATGGGCAGTTGGGCCTTTACGTAGTAGACAAAACATGGGAGTTGCTAAGGTAGTATGACAAACAAATGGGCATTGGGCCTTTACCTGTTAGTATGAACAAACATGGGAGTTTCCTTTACTGTAGTAGACAAACCATGGGAATTGCCTTTACTGTTAGTTAGAAACAAACCCTGGGCAGTTGCCTTTACGTTGTATTTGACAAACATGGGCGGTGCCTTTACTGTAGGTAGAACACAAATGGGCAGGTTGGGCCTTTAGTTGCCTAGTATTTGGAACAAACATGGGCAGTGCCTTTACTGTAGTAGGACAAACATGGGCAGTTGCCTTTACTGTAGTAGGACAAACATGGGCAGTTGCCTTTACTGTAGTAGGACAAACATGGGCATTGGGCCTTTTACTGTAGTATGACCAAAACATTGGGCAGTTGCCTTTACTGTAGTAGACAAACATGGGCAGTTTTGCCTTTACTGTAGTGGACAAACATGGGCAGTTGCCTTTACTGTAGTATGACAAACCAGGTGGGCAGTTGCCTTTAAACTGTAGTATGGGACACGATTGCCAGTTAGCTTTAATGGTAAGTAGGACAAACATGGGGCATGCCTTTACTGTTGTATGGACAAACATGGGCAGTTGCCTTTACTGTGTAATGAAAAACCATGGGCAGTTTTGCCTTTCTGTAGTAGGAAACACATGGGCAGTTGGGCTTTATGTAGTTTATTGACAAACCATGGGCACTGCCTACTGTTAGTAGGACAAACATGGGCAGTTGCCTTTACTGTATATTTGACAAACATGGGAGTGCCCTTTACTGTGTAGGAACAAACCATGGGGGCAGTTGCCTTTTACTGTAGTATGGGACAAACCATGGCAGTTGCCCTTTTACCTGTAGTATTTGGACAAACCATTGGGCAGTTGCCTTTACTGTAGTAGGACAAACCATGGGCAGTTGCCTTTACCTGTTAGTAGGGACAAAACATGGGCGTAGGCCTTTACTGTAGTAATGACAAACATTGGGCAGTTGCCTTTACTGGTAGTTTTTTATGACAAACATGGGCATTTTGCCTACGTAGTAGGCAAACATTGGGCAAGTTGCCTTTACTGTAGTATGACAAACAAATGGGCAGTGCCTTTAACTTTAGTATTGACAAACATGGGCAGTTTGCCTTACTGTAGTATGGACAAACCATGGGCAGTTGCCTTTACTGTAGTAGACAAACCTGGGCAGTGCCTTTACTGTAGTATGAAACAAACATGGGCAGTTGCCCTTTCCTGTATTTAGGACAAACCATGGGCAGTTGCCTACTGTAGTATGAACAAACAAAATTGGGCCAGTTGGGCCTTTACTGTAGTTAGGACAAACCTTTATGGGCAGGTGCCTAACGTAGTAGGACAAACATGGGCAGTTGCCTTTACCTTGTAGTTTTGGACAAACATTGGGCAGTTTGCCTTTACGTAGTAGACAACTATAGGGCAGTTGCCTTTAACTGTAGTATGACAAACATGGCAGTTGCCTTTACCTGAAATAAGGACAACCCATGGGCATGCCTTTACTGTAGTATGACAACAATTGGGCAGTTTGCCTTTACTGTAGTGGACAAACCATGGGCAGTTGCCTTTACTGTATAAAGGAACAAACAAGGGCAGTTGCCTTTACTGTAGTATGACAAATGGGCATTGGGCCTTTACTGTAGTTAGACAAACCATTTGGGCATTTGCCTTTAATGTAGTAGATGACAAACCAAAATGGGCAGTTGCCTTTTATTGTAGTAGGAAACATGGGCATTGGGCCTTTACTGGAGTTTAATTGACAAAACCATTGGGCAGTTGGTCTTTATGTAGTATGACAAACCATGGGCAGTTGCCTTTTACTTTACTGTCAGTAGGACTAAACATGGCAGTTGCCTTTACTGTAAGTATGACCAAAACCATGGGGCAGTTGCCTTTACTGTAGTAGACAAACATGGGCAGTTGCCTTTACTGTAGTATGAAACAACTTTAAACCATGGCAGTTGCCTTTACTGTAGTAGGACAAACATGGGCAGTTGCCTTTACTTGTAGTAACAAAACCATGGGCATGCCTTTACTGTAGTATGACAAACATGGGCAGTTGCCTTTACTTGTAGTGGACAAAACATGGGCAGGGGGGTTGCCTTTACTTGTGTAGACAAACATGGGCAGTTGCCTTTACTGTAGTAGACATGGAACATGGGCAGTTGCCTTTACTTAGTAGAAACATGAGTTTAGTATGACAGGGCAGTTGCCTTTACTGTAGTAGGAAACATGGGCAGGTTGCCTTTACTGTTAGGACAAACATGGGCAGTTGCCTTATACTGTAGTAGACAAACATGGGCAGTTGCCTTACTGTAGTAGACAAACATGGCATTGCCTTTACTGTAGTAGGACAAACATTGTGGGCATTGCCTACTGTAGTATGACAAACATGGGCAGTTGCCTTTACTGTAGTAGACAAACATGATTGCCTTTACTGTATAGGACAAACATGGGATTGCCTTTACTGTAGTAGGACAAACATGGGCAGGTGCCTTTACTGTATACAAACATGGGCTTGCCTTACTGTAGTAGGACAAACCATGGGCAGTTGCCTTTACTGTAGTATGACAAACATGGGCAGTTGCCTTTACTGTAGTATGACAAACATGGGCAGTTGCCTTTACTGTAGTAGGACAAACATGGGCAGTTGCCTTTACTGTAGTATGACAAACATGGGCAGTTGCCTTTACTGTAGTAGGACAAACATGGGCAGTTGCAGTAGCTGTTAGCTGTATAGGACAAACCATGGGCAGTTGCCTTTACTGTAGTATGACAAACATGGGCAGTTGCCTTTACTGTAGTATGACAAACCATGGGCAGTTGCCTTTACTGTAGTATGACAAACATGGGCAGTTGCCTTTACTGTAGTAGGACAAACCATGGGCAGTTGCCTTTACTGTAGTATGACAAACATGGGCAGTTGCCTTTACTGTAGTATGACAAACATGGGCAGTTGCCTTTACTGTAGTAGGACAAACCATGGGCAGTTGCCTTTACTGTAGTATGACAAACCATGGGCAGTTGCCTTTACTGTATGACAAACATGGGCATTGCCTTTACGTATAGACTTAAACCATGGGCATTGCTTTACTGTATTAGACAAACTTGGGCAGTTTGCCTTTACTGTAGTAGGACAAACCATGGCAGTTGCCTTTACATGTTTACTGTATAGACAAACATGGCAGTTGCCTTTACTGTAGTAGGACAAACATGTTAGTTGCCTTTTACTGTTTAGTATGGACAAACATTGGGCAGTTGCCTTTACTGTAGTAGGACAAACATGGGCAGTTGCCTTTACTGTAGTAGGACAAACATGGGCAGTTGCCTTTACTGTAGTATGACAAACCATGGGCAGTTGCCTTTACTGTAGTATACCAAACATGCCAGTGCTTTAAACGATGTGGGCAGTTGCCTTTACTGTATAGGACAAACATGGGCATTGCCTTTACTGTAGTAGGACAAACATGGGCAGTTGCCTTTACTACTTGTTTTAGTAGGGAAACATGGGCAGTTGCCTTTACTGTAGTATGACAAACATGGGCAGTTGCCTTTACTGTAGTATGACAAACATGGGCAGTTGCCTTTACTGTAGTATGACAAACATGGGCAGTTGCCTTTACTGTAGTAGGACAAACATGGGCAGTTGCCTTTACTGTAGTATGACAAACCATGGGCAGTTGCCTTTACTGTAGTAGGACAAACCATGGGCAGTTGCCTTTACTGTAGTATGACAAACATTGGGCAGTTGCCTTTACTGTAGTAGGACAAACATGGGCAGTTGCCTTTACTGTAGTAGGACAAACATGGGCAGTTGCCTTTACTGTAGTAGGACAAACCATGGGCAGTTGCCTTTACTGTAGTATGACAAACATGGGCATTGCCTTTACTATGGAAACATGGGCAGTTGCCTTTACTGTTAGGACAAACATGGGCAGTTGCCTTTACTGTAGTATGACAAACATGGGCAGTTGCCTTTACTGTAGTATGACAAACATTTGGTCTGTTTAAAGTTTGCGATGGATGTTCGAAAAATTTCATGCTACTTGATCCTTAAGTACAATAGTATACAGTCAAACTTGTGTTAAGAGACCACTTAAGGGAACTGCCAAAAGTGGTCTCTTAACAGAGGTGGTCTCTTAATAGGGACAGCCATGTGGAGTGGGTACACGGATCATATATAAAAAACAACACAGTGACAACACAGTCAAGTAATAACATGTATACACATATACATGTATGTATGTTTATTAAAGTAATAACATATACAATGGAAAACATAAGTTTGAATAGTAATATGGAATTAAATCAACATAAAAGTATGAGAATGTATTTACACACCATCAGTTACACAAGTATGTACAGTCAAACTTGTACTTGCGACCACTTGTATTCAACGACTTCCCTCCGAGAAAAATTCCAGTATTGATTTCTGCTTCATTGAACACCCGTCCATTCTCAACACATTCAAGGAGCCCTGTAACCTCATCACCCAGTTGAGCACGTCACTATGTCCCTTCGATAATGCCCACGGTGGTAATTTGATGTAACGAAATGGCATTTTGCGCAGGTTTATATGTGCCCACATTAACTCAAATTAATAATTTGCGACTAGCCAATTAAGGGTCATATCACTCGTCAATAATTACGGTTAACATTATTCACAGCGGATTAATTAGCTCACAAACCCATTCCTCGGTAATTGAAGTTCCGCGATTTACACCGATCAGGTCAATTAAGAATCAAGTGCATTAATATGGTTGATAGATAACAATTATCTATTTTTTTCTCTCAATAATTTCTATTCCAAACATGTTTTGACAGCACATGGTAATCGTCTTCATTTAACGTCAGCGTGTATTCTGATATTTTTGTCAACGATCGACTGCATTGTGAGACGATTCACATGTGCTGCCAAAGCATACTTTTCAGTAATTAATATGGTAACAGCAGACGACAATTTAAGTTCCCCCGCGATGTATAAATCTATTCTCACGATAAGAGACCACTTTTGGCAGTTCCCTTGAGTGGTCTCTTAACACAAGTTTGACTGTAATATGGTAACAGCAGATGACAAATTCAGTTTCCCACGATCTATAAATCGCTATTCCAATGTCTTATTGTCTATAAATAACCTCAGGCAGTCAAGGTTGCCATGTTACCTTAAATCAATACGCGCCTATACACCTCAATACACACACAGTAGGCTACACGACATTGTTTGTCGCAATCAGGTAACATTTACACTTGACAGCAACACGTTTTATGGATTATAGCCACCGCTTATAGCCGTGTTTCGAGCCGTGTTTTCATGGGCGCTGACAGTCGCCGACGGTCGTTAAACGCGTCGTATTTTGACGGAATGGGCTGTATTTATACGGTCGCTGGTCGCAGACAGCAGGTGGTCGTTCATTGCAAGTACGTTATTATGGGAAATTTGTCGGGCGGGATTCAAACCGGTCGCTTACAGCAGGTGGTCGTTTATTACAAGTGGTCGTTAGCACAAGTTCGACTGTATTTAATTTACTTGTTTCAGTCTCCCGAAGCCGAACAGCTGGCAATGCTGAGTACAGAATTGGCTTCAAAATTCCTCTTCAGTGTCGGGTTCCACACCAAGAAAACCCTCAGGTATTTGTGCTGACCACATTTCTATGTTCACACATTCAAGTCAGCCATCCCTGAATTTACACGCATTTCATAAAATGAGACACGCCATGCAGTTTTGTACCTTCGGACATCTGCATAATTTCATGATAATTATACGTTTACAAAATTTACAATATTTTCCGTAAATGGTGTCAAAAGTTGACAAAATTTTCAGAGTACATGCAGAATTATATTCCGCATATATACTCTGAGAATTTTGTAAACTTTTGACTATATTTGTGAAAAATATTGTAAATTTTGTAAACGTATTTATAATGAAACTGCAGATGTCCGACTCATCTGGATCTACACTGTTTGCAAACACCACTATAGAGGGCTGTGGTGTTGAAAGGGTTAATGGACGACAACTTGTTGCTGAATTCTTAAAATTACTGCAATACATCTGAGCGGTGTTTATGAAGTACATTTTGGGGATATTATCCGAGACCCGGGCCGAAGGTTATAAATGTTTTCCATGCTCAACTCAACTGTCTCGAACTCATAGTTGAGTTGAGCATAAAACTATGCTTTGAAATGTTAAATAACCTCGAACCCAGATATTTATGTACATAAACGCAGACAGAATAATTTGCTTCAAATGCAACATACTTTAGACGTTAGTCCCTCTAGTACTAGAGGGACTAACGTCTAAAGTATGTTGCATTTGAAGCAAATTATTCACGTGTTCGAGCAAATTCCCACCATTAAATATAAGCTGAAATGAAAAAACGTTAGTCCTAACACTGTTTTGAGTTGTGTATGGAATATAATAGAATATTTATTAAGGAATACCAATAATACAAAGATGTCCACCGTACATACACATACTATTACATCTAAGAAGATAATGTATGAGATTGCATGGACAAGATAAAATATCAAATTTATGATAAAACAAAAGTATCTAACAAACAAGGTTGCTGCAATAACAACTCAAATGCATCAGTATGTTAGGACACCGATCCTGGTAGTTCATATTTAACTTTTCAAATAATGTTCATCTTTAACCATTTAAAAATATTTTGTGCAAAAAAGCAGAAAGTGTAGAAAAGGTCTTTGTAACCAACCTCAAGGGCCTAGTCACTTTAACCCTTTCAACACCACATGCCTGTATAGTGGTATTTGCAAACAGTGTAGATCCAGATGAGCTGGCGCATGACGAGCCTCAACACCACATACCTGTATAGTGGTATTGGCAAACAGTGTAGATCCAGATGAGCCGGCGCATGACGAGTCTCATCAGGATCTGCACTTTTTGCAAGTAATTTTCATATTTTTGAGAACAAAAACATAAATGGACTAGTTTGAAAATCATTTTGTGACAATTGGGTTGGTTGCAAAATAAACATCAACATTCTTTCCAGTTAATTAGGGGTGAAAGGGTTAAATCTTCTAAATCTTGAACTTCTATTTCCATTTACAGAGGGTCCGCCAATGAGTGGTACGAAGCGTTGACTTGTAACCTCCGCTCCAGTAAGAATGTTCGCCTCTGGTTCGCACAGAATGTGATGTTTTCACACGCCAGCAGGTTTGCCGAGTATTTGCTGGAGTGCCCCAGTTCTGAGGTAAACATTTCACTTCACGTCACACCCTGGTTAAAGGTTTTGATCAAGCTTATATGAGACACGCCGTGTGATTTTGTACGATGTGCCTCCTGAAAAATGTTTACAAAATTTACTGTTCATTCCGCATTTGCTATGAAAATTTTGTCAACTTTAACGTGGTTGCGTGTCTGGCACACTTCTCCCTCAATGACGGTGGCTGTCAAAGGTCAAATAACTTGTGTACACATTTCTCCATTCTCCTATAACTTCTTTACTGTACGAGCGATTGGCTTGAAATATCTTGTGTATATTTATGACCCAACCACGACAGCGATGGGATACATGTGGTTGGCGGCGTTCTTGTTTAGTGTCTAACAGAGCTCCAGATAAGCTTTGTCACTAAAGAGTATTTTACCCCAAGATTTCAAATTCAATGCGTATTTTACTTTTACAAATCTATTATTGATTTTCTTCCTTATTAACTAGGCAACAAATGATACAAAATAAAACACGTTTAAAAATTCACTTATTTGAGCTGCAAAAAGCATTTTGTAGTTCAACTAAGTAAATTTTCAACTTTATTACTGTATTTCCACTACTCGATTTGAAAATCAATGCGTATTTTCACATTGCTGTGCATATTTTGTACTCCCACTTTTGATAACCAATGCGTATTCAGCTAAAATAAGTGCGTAAAATACGCCAATACGCACCTTATCTGGAGCTCTGTCTAACCATGATGTTGTGTATTACAGGTGCGCAGCGCGTTCTGTAAGGTGGTCGTATGCCTTGCACATTTCTCCCTCAATGACGGCGGCTGTCCACCCCCTATGCTGCAGGGTCTCTATGGTACGTACACATGAGACACGTCATGTGATTTTTGTACCTTCGAACATCTGCGTAATTTCATTAAGTACGTTTACAAAATTTACATTATTTTTTTGTAAATAAAGTCAAAAGTTGACAGAATTTTCAGAGTACATGCGGAATATAATTCCGCATGTACTCTGAAACTTTGTCAACTTTGGACGCCATTTACATAAAATATTGTAAATTTTGTAAATGTATTTAATGAAATTACACAGATGCTAGAAGGTACAAAATCACATGGCGTGTCTCACATGAACATCAGTCATTGTTAGGGTTGGGTCATGGCCTAGTGGATATGGCACTAGACTTCAATACAGGAGGTTGTGAGTTCAAACATCACCCTTGTAACTGAAAAATACTTTCATAGTATTTCCATCCCACTGGATTATCTTGGCGATATTTGAATTTATTTTTATTTCCAAATACTTGATTGCGAGTTGAGATTGCCAATAGATGTTGTGTAACGTTGAAATTCAGGCAAGATTAACGCATGTGCTGGTGTAATATCTGTTACTGAGACGTTAAACCCATTTTATTTTCGCCTTTGTCCACCAGCTGGTCAGTGTGCGGACCCGAACGCGAGCCTCAGTGACCACCTACTGATGGCCGTGCTGCAACTACTGAAGAAGGAAGTGTCCGAACATGGCCGCCACCTACAGCAGTACTTCCATCTTTTCCTCATGTACTCGAACCTCGGGGTCTCAGAGGTCAGTAACCGAGCTGTTAGTTATGTCTGTTAGCTGTGTCTACCTGTAGTACAAAAGTCGTGTGATGTCACAGTCTAATAGTTATGTCACATGTGTTCACCTTGTTTGTAAGGCAAATACGACAAAAAACATTTTGTTTTCTCAATGATGTCTTATTCCCTTCAGGGATGGGTTGTGCCCTAGTGGTTAGAACAGCTGACTTCCAATCCGGAGGTTGTGGGTTCAAACCTCACCTAGGGCATGAAAAATACTTTAGTCTGTGGTCCCGTCTCTATATGACCTTAGCTGTTGCTGGGATGTTAAACCCATTCACTTTCACTTATTCCCTTCACCGATTTTAATAGTACATGTATTTGCTGTACATATTTCTGACTATTTCTCTTTCTTGGACTCGTTAGTAGAGGCAACAAATGACTTTACCAACTACCCGGTGTAAAAGGCCACTTTCCCTCCCAGTCAGAAATCCCCCCCGGGGGGAGTTTTGACCAGTTTTCAACTAGTCAACCCCGCCAACCCTATTTATTTTTCAAGAATGTAGTAAGAAAAAAAACTAAGACATAGGGTAATAGTGATGAATTCAGATGTAGGGGGTGGGGGATATGGGCTGGTTGGGTTAATACTTATTGTGCAGCTGATTAGAGGTGGGGAGGGTGAGTTTGGGCCGGCCCAAAGGCCCCCCCCCCCCCACCCCCCCCCCCTCCTCCCACCACTTAATAATTATTGTGCAGCTGATTTGTGTGCATGGTAATGAGTTGAGAGGGGAGATATGGACGGCCCAAAGTCCCCCCCCCCAACCTAATACTTATTGTGCAGCTGATTTGTGTGCGTGGTAACCAGTTGAGAGGGGGGGGGGGGAATACCGGGCCAGCCCAAACTCCCCCCCCCCCCCACCACCCCCAATTACTTATTTTGCAACTGATTTGAATTTAATTTTGACAAGTTCAGATGTGGTTTACCATCCTTTCAATAGCAAATGTTTCGTATACAGACAGATTGCCTATGTATGCTTTTACACAGGGGTTGGGGTGGGGGGATTTTGTCCTAGTCTCCACTTTCACTGGGGGAGTGGGGGATATTTTCCTATCTTGAATGCAAGATAAGTAGTACAAGGGGGGGGGGGGGCCTTTGGACCGGCCACCCCCACCCCTCTGAACTCGTCACCATGAATACAAAACATGCACACACATCAGCGGTAAGATAATTATTAGGTGGGGTGGGGGGAGGACTTTGAATAATAATACAATATTCCACCCCTCCCCCCTCTGAACTCGTTACCATAAATACAATAATAAGTAGTACAGGGGGGGGGGTTGGGGTGGGGGTGGGGGGGATTTTGGGCCGGCCCATAATCCCCTACCCTCTGAACTTTAAAAATAATAATAATATATATATATATTTATGACATATTGACCATAAATACTACACTGTTAACTTATGTCTTAATTTTTTCTTCCTTATTTCGTTCGGGGGTGGGGGGGGGGGGGGGGGGGGGGGGGTGGAGTTGATTAGTTGAAAATCACAAGTATTAGGTGAGGGTGGGGAGGAATTTGGGATGGTCCATATCCACCCACCTAAAAACGTGTAACCATAAATACAAATCAGATGCAAGATAAGTAGTACAGGGGGTGGGGGGGACTTTGGGCCGGCCCATAATCCCCCCCACCCGCCTGTCGACATGCACACACATCAGTGGCAAGATAATTATTAGGTGAGGTGGGGGGAGGACTTTAAATAATAATTCAATAATCCACCCCCATCCCTCTTAACTGGTCACCATAAATACAAATCAGATGCAATATAAGTAGTGGGGGGGGGGACTTTGGGCCGGCCCATAATCCCCCCCCCCCCCCCACCTCAACTCGTCAACATGCACACAAATCAGCTGCAAGTATTAGGTGAGCGTGGGGGGTGGGGGGGGGGTGGGGGGTGGGGGGACTTTGGGATGGTCCATATCCCCCCTCAAAACTTGTATCCATAAATACAAATCAGATGCAAGATAAGTAGTACAGGGGGGGGGAGGTGGAGTTTGGGCCGGCCCATAATCTCCCCCCCACCCGCCTGTCGACATGCACACACATCAGCGGCAAGATAATTATTATGTGGGGTGGGGGGAGGACTTTGAATAATAATACAATAATCCACCCCTCTGAACTAATCACCATAACTACAAATCAGATGCAAGATAAGTAGTGGGGGTGGAGTGTTTGGGCCGGCCCATAATCCCCCCCTCAACTCGTCAACATGCACACAAATCAGCTGCAAGTATTAGGTGAGGGTGGGGGGGACTTTGGGACTTTGGGGACTTTGGGATGGTCCATACCAACCCTCAAAACTTGTAACCATAAATACAAATCAGATAAGTAGTACAGGGGGAGGGGGACTTTGGGCCGGCCCATAATCCCCACCCCCACTCTCAATTCGTCAACATGCACACACATCAGCGGCAAGATAATTATTAGGTGGGGTGGGGAGAGGACTTTGAATAATAATACAATAATCCACCCCTCCCCCCTCTGAACTCATCACCATCAATACAATAAGTAGTACAGTGGGGGGGACACTTTTTGCCGGCCCATGATCCCCCCCCTCCCCCCTCCCCCCCCCGCCTCTGAACTCTAAAATAATATATATTTATGACATATCGATATTCATGAGCCGATATTACAATGTACGTGTTTGTGTTGTAGAAGCAGCACCTTCTGTTGAATGGATGTAATCAATCAATCAATTGTGTTGTAGAAGCAACACCTGCTCCGACTGAACGTGCCCGCCCTGTTCATGATGGTGGCCCTAGACGAGGGCCCGGGCCCACCCATCAAGTACCAGTACGCCGAGCTCAGCAAGCTCTACTCCGTCGTCTCTCAGCTCGTACGCTGCTGTGACGTGTCGTCCAAGTGTGCTTCGTCCGTGGTAAGTTGCCTGTAAAATTTGTCTGATTATGCTCCCTATGCGATAGCAAGGGGGGCATATTGCGTTGCTCTTGAGGTTCCGTCCGTATGTCCGTCCGTCCGTCCGTGTACATTTACGTTGAAAAGCTTGTAAGAGTTTCTCCAACATGTAATATCTTCTATATTACGTGAAGGATTTCTTTGATACATGTACACTTGAATCACCTGATTTCTTTGATACATGGACACTTGAATCACATGAACATTTGTCCCACAGTTGCGCCACCATTAACACGACCATGCCCATTGTCACCTTCGAAATGTCGCTGAAACGCCTTTCGTTATGTCAAAATGTTTGTAATAGTTTCTCTAACATGTAATATCTTCAATATTACGCGAAGAATTGTTTCCATACTTGGACACTTGAAACACCTGAACATATGTCACACAATTGCACCAACATTAACGCGACCTTGATCTTTGTCACCTTCGAATAGCCATATCTCTAGTTTTCATTTGGCTACAATGTTTGTCCAGACTTTGTTGCACATGTGTCCTGTCTCATTGCCAGAGGTTAAGGTCACTGACGAGTTATGTTTACGTTTACAATTTTGTTTTTGTCAATAAGTTTGGATTGTGATACTTTTCGACTTTAACAGTACACCATCGCGGGTTCAGATGACTTTGACATACTTTGTGCAAGTTGCCCGAAAGATAGTGCATCCACATATTTTGTGAGTGAGACACCGACTGTCTGTTTCACGAAAGCTGCCCAAATTTTACGGCCATGTAGACAATTCAAAAACAATATTATTTTCGATAATATTAAATTAAAGGAAAATTTAAGAATGAGCCTTCTTTTTATTTTGTGAAATTTGGTCAAATATTCGTTTTATTACGAAAAATTGATTTGTCTATGGGAATTTAACATGGGGGAAAAAGTGGTAAGGAAGTGTGGGAGGAGTCAAAAAACGAAAAATTTTGGAAATAAACTCCGAAACCTGACTAGATAGCTTGGATATGATCTAACTAAGAAAACAAAAGTTAAATTTTAAAAATCGGTCCAGTATTTCTGAAATTCAAAAAAAATTTCCCCATGTTAAATCCCCATAGACATCTTCACTCCGTGAAGATGTCAATATTTGACCAAATTTCACGAAATAAAAAGGCTCATTCTTAAATTTTGATAACATTTAATATTATCGAAAAAAATATTGGGCAGCTTTCGTGAAACAGACAGTAGTTCCATGAAATTCTTGTTCTAATTTAATTTTCGTGTTTCAGCAAAACCAGGAGGTTCTGGCGAACCCGTATGGAGACCAGGTGTTGATGCCCATCCAGAGTCAGGTGGCCGAGATCCTGATTGGCCGCACCGGTTACGTGAAGAAGGTCCTTGAGGACTGTAACAACTCCGAGGACACGACCAAGCTGCTACGGGTAAGGCGTCAACCACACTGTTTTCTAGGTCGGCGCTAGGATTTTAAAATTGGTAGCCAAAATCAACTAAAGACAATATTATTTGACGTCTGCTGCAATATTTGTAAATACATACGACTGCATATATTTGATGATTAAAAAAATGCAGAATTATTATGCTGAATTTATTATTACATTATCACAGCCATATTGGCTGTGATAATGTAATAATAAATTCAGTATAATGAAATTTAATAAATTTGTAAAAAAATTGAAAATTTCTCCGTAAAAGTATACTTTGCTAGAAAAGTATACTTTGCAATGTTGGTGAAATAGGCTACTGGGGCCCGCCGTTTCACTAGACTTTGTTCGACTAAAATGTTTGTAAGTGCAAAATTATGATTACCTTAATAGCTGGTGCTGGGACGTTAAACCCATTCACTGTATACACCCGTTTGATAAAAACTGGAGACGTAATATATATTCATGTTGTAGGGGCTGGTTGTGGGGAAACCATATATTTTTTAGTAATTTCCAATAACCTCCGAAGGGAATCGCATTTAATACACATTGTTTTAAAGTCACTCTTTTTATTAAATTTTCGACCACATGGTCTTTATTACACTAAAATAAATGATAAAGACCATGTGGTCGAAAATTTAATAAAAAGAGTGACTGTAAAACAATGCATACATTTTTATGTTTCCCCAAATAAATGTTGTCCGAATATTTAGGGTTATTATGGTAATTGTTTCACTAACTATTATTGTACCATCTGTGTTTCAGTATTGTTGCTGGGAGAACCCGCACTTCTCGTCCACTGTGCTCAGTGAGCTGCTATGGCAGGTAACGTATCTCTCAATATAATAATTGTTTTATGAATTTATCGGGGATATAAACAGAAAGCCTTCAGCCAATATTGTTCGACTGTTAAAAAAGTTTTTTTTGTTTCTGGAAAATATATCGGGGGTATAACCTTTTAAAAGTCCAACTATTTTGGATAAAGCCAGGGTCTACACTTTAATGTTTCAATTGCGTCATGCTTCTAACAAGCAGTTGAGATTCTTATCAGGTTTCTAGAGTCCACTAGCCAACCAGGAGCCTATTTCATCAACATTGCAAAGTATACTTTAGTAGCAAAGTATACTTTGAGGGAGAAATTTTAAATTTTACGATAAATTTATTAATTTTTATTATACTGAATTTATTACATTATCACAGCCAATTTGGCTGTGATAATGTAATAAATTCAGTATAATAATTCTGCATACTTTTAATCATGAAATATATGCAGTCGTTAGTTCTATATGAAATAATGCATTTCAGGAAAAATAAATGATTACTCCCTCAAAGTATACTTTGCAATGTTGGTGAAATCGGCTACAGGTAGCTGACTGGCCACAACTGTTAAAAGCACCATTTCTCCAGTCACAGATCAGCAGCTAGACTGGCCACAAATGATATAAGCGTTCTTTCTCCAGTTACAAATTATGTTCTAGATTGGTAAAAAAATGCCATAGGTGCCCTTTCTCCAGCCACAAATTAGGAGGTAGAGTTTTCACAAATGACAAAATCACCATTTCTCCAGGCAGAAATTATTTCTAGATTGGCCACAAATGACATATGCCACAGTTCCCCAGTCACAGATCAGGAGCTAGACTGGCCACAAAGCCATCAGCCCTATTAACTCATTCAACCCTAAATAACTGGACTGATCTATGAGATTTAAGGACCAATCCCGTCTTCACAAGATCATTTTCAGACTAGTCCATTGACGAATGGTTTTCTCTCTAAAATATATGAAAAAAATACATGCAAAATGTGTAGATACTGATGAGACGGCTCGTTATGAGCCGGCTCATCTGGATCTTCACTGTTTGTAAACACCGCTATAGAGGTATGTAGTGTTGACAGGGTTAAACCAAATTTCAGGTGGCGTACTCCTACACGTACGAACTGCGACCGTACCTCGACCTACTGCTGCAGATGTTGCTGCTCGAGGACAGCTGGCAAAACCACCGCATACACAACGCCCTCAAAGGTATGTCGCCAGAAACACAGGTACAAAATCACATGGCGTATCTCCTATGTTAACGCAAATGTTCAATAATCCTTGTATATGACATGTGGTCAAATCAATTTGAAAATATTAATATACTTTTTGACAAATCGTTTGCACGTAATGCGTAACTATGGCAACCAAATAATGTCACTACGGTGCCGTTGAATAATCAAAGTTTCATGAAATACCCGTGTTTTGAGCTTCGCAGTTGTGCGGAGCATGTGGCGCCGGACCCTAACTACATTGCTCTTTCCATCAAAGAAATGACGGAACTATGCACTGGCCAAGTTTCGGCTTCATTTGTTTTAAAAGAAACATGTTATGTAAAACATATACGTGTACCGGTATTTTATAAAATTCAATGTCGTAGCTCAGCCGCAGATATTTTCTTGTCCAAAGCATAAAAACCCTTTGATTATTTACACAATGAAACTTACCACATGCATAGACTACAACCCAAAGGTGTGTCCCACAGCTCAGCCTCGGCCAACAAAATCTCCTTTTCTAATTCTTGCATCTTTCAAATCTACGAAGCTCTCTAGCAGAAATATTTTGTTTGGGCAACTGAAATACATTTTACTAGAAAAATTAATATTTCGAGCATGAAAATGGAACACATGCTCGGATATATTTTACATACAAGCACCGACTCGGGAGCTACACTGATCACACTGATCACAATAGCCAGAACTCCCATTTCACATACATGCTCACACCAAGAATAAATCACTTGATTTGTGGCTGTGACTGGAGAAATTGGGCATATGTGTTTGCGACCAGTGTAGATCCAGATCAGCTTGTGCATCCGCAGTCTGATCAGGATCTGCACTGTTTGCCACTCCATCAGTGAAACATCCGTTGTACTTCTGAAAAGCAATATAGATCGTTATCAGGCTACAGGAGCATGTTATTTGATCACAAATTCTGTAAGTCCCATTTCTTCAATTAAATTCACATATGCTCACACACATGTTTTGAGACCACTGTAGATCCAGATCAGCCTGTGCATTCCACCAAAGTAACATCCGTTATGCAATATAGATCGTTATCAGGCCACAGGAGTGTGTCACAAATCCCTTAAGCACCATTCCTCCAGTCACAGCCACATCAGCTGTAGCCGATTTCACCAACATTGCAAAGTATACTTTACTAGCAAAGTATACTTTGAGGGAGTACCGGTAATCATTTATTTTTCCTGAAATGCATTATTTCATATAAAACTAACAACTGCATATATTTGATGATTAAAAGTATGCAGAATTATTATACTTAATTTATTACATTATCACAGCGATTTTGGCTGTGATAATGTAATAAATTAAGTATAATAAAAATTAATAAATATATCCTAAAATTGAAAATTTCTCCCTCAAAGTATACTTTGCTAGATAAGTATACTTTGCAATGTTGGTGAAATAGGCTACTGGTGTATCAGTGTTGTTGTGCCACAGGTATACCAGACGACCGAGATGGCTTACTGGACACGATACAGCGGTCCAAGAGTCACTATCAGAAACGCGCCTACCAGTGTATCAAGATGATGGTCGCTCTCTTCATGCAGTAAGTCACATCACTCTGTTGTTTTTGACACGCCTGCTTTAGCAGAGGCGCGACTATAGTCGACGCTCGTTCCGTCATCGTCGTACGCGCCGTCCGCGCCGTCCGCGCCGTCCGCGCCGTCCGCGCCGTCCGCGCCGTCCGCGCAGTCCGCGCAGTCCGCGCCGTCCGTCGGTCCGCGCCGTCCGCGCCGTCCGCGCCGTCCGGCGTCCGCGCCGTCCGCGCCGTCCGCGCCGTCCGCGCCGTCCGCGTTTTTTTGTAAGGCAAATGCATTAAAGTTATTGTTTTTTCACAACACGGTCAAATGCCTCGGCAGGCGCGATACTGCTTCCGTGGCGGAATTCTTGTTTATATCCCCGGTCTCTGTCGAGCCTGTGGTCTTTTGGATGAGACTTGAAACCTAGGTCCCGTCCCTAAATGACCTTAGCTGTTGCTGGGTCATTAAACCCATTCACTTTCACTCAGTAGAGCCGGGAGACATATAGTGTTTGGACTGAGTGTCCGTCCATGTGTGTGTCTGACGGTCCGGTTAAGAATGCCTGAGTTCATCCAATCTGCCATTGAATTTGTGTGCCGATGTGCCACATTTTTTGTTGGTACATATTTACTGGGACTGAGACCTTTCTCTAGCTAGGGATGGGCCGTAGCCTAGTGGATATGGCATTGGACTTCAAGACTGGAGGTTGTGAGTTCAATCCTCACCGTAGGCGTGAAAAATACTTACATTGTTTTCCATATCACTAGCCTGTCGGCTGAGACTTGAAACTGAGGTCTCGTACTTAACTGACCTATGCTTTTGCTGGGTCGTTAAACCCAATCACTTTCGGATGAGACTTGAAACCGACGTCCTGTCTCTGTCTGACCGTAGCTGTTGTGTTACAGTAAACCCTGTCACCTTTTTTCTCCAGCTAGGGATGGGCTGTAGGGCTATGGCATAGGATTTCAATACTGGAGGTTGTGAGTTCAATCCTCACCGTAGGCTAACATAGTATTTCCATCCCACTGGTCTGTTGTATGAGACTTGAAGCCAAGGTCCCATACTTAACTGACCTTAGGTCTTGCTGGGACATTCACAGTCACTTTCGGATGAGACTTGAAACCGACGTCCTTGTCTCTGTATGACCGTAGCTGTTGCTGGGACAGTAAACCATGTTACCTTCTTTCTCCAACCCGTCTCTATTTATATATGACCTTAGCTGTTGCTGGGACGTTAAACCCATTCACTTTCTTTCTCCAGCTACATCCACAATTGATTCTAAAATTATGACTGGCTGTTCCAGGGCTCCAGATAAGGAATTAGTAATTGAGCATTTTCACTCCATCATATCTGAAGCAATTGGGTATTTCAATATTTTAATTGGGTAAAATAAAATCACACTACTGTTTACACATTAACAGACAGCAATTATTGAATTGTTTGCTTCGAAATGAAAACATGTCTTGGCATTTCATTAGAATTGTCTCCTTGGAGTCAATTCTAATGAAATACCAAGATGTGTTTTCATGGAAAATAAAAGAAAGTAATAAATAAAGTTCATATGTGGCTGGGACTGGAGAAATGGGGCTTATGGGTTTTGCAATCAGTGTAGATCCAGATCAGCCTGTGCATCCGCACAGTCTGATCAAGATCTGCACTGTTCGCCATTTCATCAATGAAACACCCGCCATGCTTCGTTTGCAGGTTACAGAGATTGTTATTTGACCAGGAGCTAGTCACAAATCCCATAAGCCCCATTTCTCCAGTCACGGCCACATATTCTGTTTATTGATTCATGAATAAAGTCCGTATAAGACACGCCATGAGATTTTGTACCAAAGAAAACGTGCGATTTTTCATGAAATATATTTGCAGAAAATGTGATATTTTCCGTAAATGACATCGAAAGATGACGAAATTTTGATAGCAAATGCGGAATACTATTTTGTCATCTTTCGACGTCCATTACGGAAAATATCGTAAATATTTTTCATGACTTGCATGGCGTGTCTCATAATAATTACATGTTGTTGATGTTGAATGCTTGTTCATTGGCAACTGTTTGTGTTACAGCTGCCCACCGGCCGCCCAGATGCTACAGACTAACGGGGACCTGAAGCGCAAGTGGCAGTGGGCCGTCGAGTGGCTGAACGACGAACTAGAACGGGTAATCTCTCACAAACATATCCCACGCTTTTTTGGATCCATACTTTTTCAGTCTCCGGTCGCTCGTGCAATTGACACACAATCGCTAGCTTTTCTCGCGACAAACGTTCCATAATCCCAGGTCAGTGACCCTCAATAAACATTCCAAAAATCCAGGTCAGTGACCCTGAACAAACATTCCATAATCCCAGGTCAGTGACCCACAATTGAGGGTGACCTGGCATTATGTTTGTCGCGAGAAAAGCTAGCGATTGTGTGTCAATTGCACGAGCAAGTGAAATAGTAATGTGTGGTTGGCATATATGCTGGGATGGGAACATAATGGCCGAAAAGTGAAAATGCGGCCCAGTAGCATATTTCATCAAAATCGGCTAACTCCACTAATCTAACTAAGTGTTAACCCGTCCTAAAATGACAGCTGTTGACACGTCGTTAAACACCATTAAATAAATTTTCTTCCAGAGGCCGTACCCTGGGAATGCGCAGTATACATACAACAACTGGTCGCCTCCTGCACAGTCCAACGAGACGTCTAATGGGTGAGTGTTCACCGGTCATGGCCACATCTGCCATTGGAGACATTGAGACGTAATTGTTCATGCAAACAACAATGCCGGAATCGTGACCGCCACCTCTCACCTTCCACTTAAATAGTTGAGACTATTGACAAGGTAGCAGGATCAGTAGCCTATTTCACCAACATTGCAAAGTATACTTTTCTAGCAAAGTATACTTTGAAGGAGAAATTTTCAATTTTATGATAAATTTATTAATTTTTATTATACTGAATTTATTACATTATCACAGCAATTTTGGCTGTGATAATGTAATAAATTCAGTATATTAATTCTGAATACTTTTAATCATCAACTATATGCAGTCGTTAGTTCTATATGAAATAATGCATTTCAGGAAAAATAAATGATTACTCCCTCAAAGTATACTTTGCTAGAAAAGTATACTTTGCAATGTTGGTGAAATCGGCTACAGGTGATATTCAATATTTCGACGTAATTGTTCACGCATGCGACGATGCTGGAATTGTGACCGCTATCTCTCACTTTCCACTAACATGGGTGAGACTATATACCACTGGTACAACTGAGACACGCCATGTGATTTTGTACCTAAGAAGATATGCGATATCTCCTGAAAAATATTTACAAAATCTACGATAGTTTCCGTAAATGATGAAAGTTGACGAGATTTTCATAGCAAATGCTGTACTGGCTGATAACATAATATTGTAATAGACATGATACAAATATCCGGGTTACGACGAATTGAAAACCGACGTTTCATTGGTCGAATGACGTCGTCATATGACGTTACCAAATGATGTCGGTGTAATGACGCAACGTAAACAAGTCCGCATTCTATTCAGCTAATTTCTATTTAAGATTTAATCACCGGCTAGCACAAAATATTACCTGATAAATAAAATACCAGCCTAGTGTCTGTTGATAACAAGTTTATCAGGCTCGGTTTGGAAACGGTAGAAATTCCTCGGCGAGCCTCGCCACTTGATATCAAAAGATACTAGCCTGGGCCCGGTTGCTCAAAACCTGTTAGCTTAACAGACTGTTAAATCCTTAGCAATGCTAAGGATTTAACAGTCTGTTAAGCTAACAGAAGCTTTGAGCAACCGGGCCCTTGTATTCTCTATTTATGTGCCAACAGGCCACATTTCATGAGTTTATATTTGGAAATAAAACCGCCTATTGTAGATATTTCCTGGAGCGGTCCCAGAGTGCGCGGGTGACCTTGGCCAAGGCCATTGAGCTGTGTCCGGAGGAGGAGCCGGACGACTCGGAGCTGACCGATGACCAGGACACGTCGCACCCCGGGGACGAGGCCGCCACGTCTACCAGTCCACTGCTGCCCGACCCCGACATGGCGAAACACGCCGACGGCAAGCAAGTGCAGAACAACCAGGTACCGTGTCGCTCATGATGGCCGAACAGTGCAGACCCTGAGTCTGGGTCTACACTCGTTGCAGGGATGGGTTGTGGACTAGGGGTCAGAACACATGATTTCCAATCCGGAGGCTGTGAGTTCAAACCTCGCCTTGGGCATTGAAAAAATACTTTCATAGTATTTCCATCCCACTGGTCTGTCGGATGAGACTTTAAACTGTGGCCCCGTCTCTATATGACCTTAGCTGTTGCTGGGACGTTTAAACCGATTCACTTTCACTACACTGGTCGCAAATGCCGTAACACCAGTTGCTCGGAACAACCTGGAACGTAGAGAATATTTTCATTATGCTTATAAAGTGCTACCATGGATTTTGTCATCATTTTTTAAGCAAATACCTTGGCGGGCGTGATATGCTGGCATTGGCCATCTAGTTGAAACAATAGATTTCTACCATGTATTGTTGTCCGTGTCACAGGTAACGCCGGAGAAAGGAGGTGGGCCAACAGAGAAGGGCGGTGGACCGGCAGAGAAAAGCGGAGGTTTGCCCGTGGAGAAGGGTGGTGGACCATCGGAGAAGGGCAGTGGACCGGTGGAGAAGGGTGGTGGACCATTGGAGAAGGGCAGTGGGCCGGTGGAGAAGGGTGGTGGACCGGTGGAGAAGGGCACTGGACCGGTGGAGAAGGGTGGTGGACCGGCGGAGAAGGGTGGTGGACCGGCGGAGAAGGGCAATGGGCCGGTGGAGAAGGGTGGTGGGCCCACAGCCCTCAACAACCAGATAACCAACCAGCTGACGATGGCCGACAACAACGGCAGCAGTGACCCACAACTCGAGAACCTGGAGACGGGCGAGGATGAACGGGATAAAAATGAGGCCAAGGTACAATCACGGGTCAATAACCATTTATAGATTGTTTTGTTTTCCGAACTAGGTGTATTTTTCTGACTTTTTGCTTGTTTCTAAAAATAAATAGGTGAATTGTACACATATTACGATCCCTACTACGGGTTATTGACTGTGGGTACAATGACAGTAGAACATGATACAGTCTACACTTGTTACCTCAAACTCTCTTAAAGTCAAGAAGTGAGTTAAAGTGAGTTTAAAACCTACCCTAGGTCATGAAAAATACTTTAATCCCACTCAGAGTTCCAGTTAACGTACGTAATTTTACCAAGTTGTCAAAGACACTAGCCTGGTATTCAATATATCCGTCAGGCTTGGCTCGGAAACACTACTGTCTGTTTCACGAAAGCTGCCCAAATTGTACGGCCATATAAACAATTCAAAAACCATATTTTTTTCGATAATATTAAATTAAAGGAAAATTTAAGAATGAGCCTTGTTTTTATTTCGTGAAATTTGGTCAAATATTGGTTTTATTACGAAAAATTGATTTCTCTATGGGAGGAGCTAAAAAACGAAAGAAAATTGAAATTGACTCCGAAACCTAGCTAGATAGCTTGGAAATGATCTAAGAAAACAAAAGTTAAATTTTAAAAATCCGTCCAGTATTTCTGAAATTCTAAAAAATTTCCCCATGTTAAATCCCCATAGACATCTTCACTCTTCACTTCGCAATAAAATCAATATTTGACTAAATTTCACGAAATAAAAAGAAGGCTCATTCTTAAATTTTCCTTTAATTCAATACTATCTAAAAAAATATTGTTTTTGAATTGTTTATATGGCCGCAAAATTTGGGCAGCTTTCGCGAAACAGACTATAGGAATTCTGAGGCATTTTACACATTTCCTAGCTTTGCCTGATAAACATGATATCAAAAGACATCAACTGGGTGATTCTAGACTGGTGTTCTCAATATTCATCTGGCTCGGCTTGGAACCTGTAGGAATTCCGAGGCTCGTCTGATAAAGATAACTGTCTGTTTCACGAAACCTGCCCAAATTTTATGGCCATATAAACAATGCAAAAACAATATATTTTTCGATAATATAAAATTTGATCAAAATTTAAGAATGAGCCTTCTTTTTATTTCGTGAAATTTGGTCAAATATTGATTTTGTTACGAAAAATTGATTTGTTTATGGGAATTTAACATGGGGGAAAAGGAGGTGCAGGAGCTGGGGGAAGAGCCTAAAAACTAAACATTTTGGAAATTGGCTCCGAAATCTGGCTAGATAGCTTGGAAATTATCTAACTAAGAAAACAAAAGTTAGATTTCGAAAATCAGTCCACAATGTCTGAAATTATAAAAATGTCCCCATGTTAAATCCCCATAGACATCTTCACTCTGTGAAGATGTCGATTTAACATGGGGAAGTTTGTTTTTCATAATAAAATCAATATTGGACCAAATTTCACGAAATAAAAAGAAGGCACATTCTTAAAATTTGATAAAATTTAATATTATCGAAAAGAATATTGTTTATACATTGTTTATACATTGTTTATACATTGTTTATATGACCGTAAAATTTGGGCAAGTTTCGTGAAACAGATACTAACCTGATATTCTCTAAAGCGTCGGTTGTTACAGATTAATGAGGAAGATAATGAGAAGAACGACAACATGAAGTTGCCAACTATGAAATCCCCGTGTAAAGACGGCGTCGCCAAGCCTGTAAACAAGGACCCGACGTTGGCTAAAACATCAAACAAAGACCGGGCCAAGCTACAGGAGCATCGCACAGAATGAGGCACAGAATTAGTGCACATAATGAGTGCACAGAATGACTTCATGCACCTGTGTAGTGGATTTATGTGTGAAATAGTTTTACACGGTCGATGATAGGACATTTTGAAGTTTCAAAGAAATTGTACATTGTTCGAAACAGTTTGAAGTTTCAAAGAAATTCCACATTGTTAGTTTAAACATTATTTATTATAGGAATATTTGACGTGATAAAAAAAAACCAAGCTTACAAGCTTAAATAAACTGTTCTATGTGTCACAGTGTTGAAGTAAGAAGTGATCATCTGATGCGAGGCCTCGTTGAAATCGCTCAGCCGTTGTGTCGTGTACCAGGTGTTTATTCAATCAGTTTGAAATGTGAGCTTTTTATTTTTCCCCGAGGTATTTGTCACTCCATTAACCCTTTCACCACTACAGAACTGTGTAGTGGTATTGACAAACAGTGTAGCTCCAAGGGGGCCGTTTCACTTTGTACGACTGAAATGTTTGCAAATGTAATTTAGGATTGTCTGGAAATTTCAATTGGTGGATTTTCATTTATTGAACATAGGCTGCATATATTGAAATGAGCCCCAGATGAGCAGAAAGTGCAGATCCAGATGAGACGGCTCGTCACCTGGATCTGTATTTTCTGCAAGTAATTTTCATTCTTTTAAGAACAAAAACACCCTGTTTGCATAAATGGACTAGTTTGAAAATCATTTTGTGACGATTGGATTGGTTGCAAACTTTAACATATCAATATCCATTCCAGCTACTTCGGGGTGAGAGGGTTAAAGCAATGCGTGCCTAGCATGAGTTTCTTTATCACATGATTTGCAAGCCTAGGGAAATTATGTATTACGTGCACTGAGTGTAAAATGAAATGTCATATAAACTGTGTAGAAACTGTTGACTTTGATACCGACATAAGAAAATAGTCGGAAATGACGTGAAATGTATTTTTCTTGAATAACATGCATGTGCTCCGAGGATGAATGATTTCCGAGAAATCACTTTAAATTACATTGTTCTCCCCATTCTGAATAAGTTGTGCCAACACATTCAAATGCTGAATGTACGTGTCGTGACGGGGATATGCACACTCGCTACAGGCAACCTGTACAGACATGGGGGATATTCCCACTTACTGTCTGTTTCACGAAAGCTGCCCAAATTTTACGGCCATATAGACAATTCAAATTACAATATTATTTTCGATATTAAATTAAATGAAAATTTAAGAATGAGCATTCTTTTTATTTCGTGAAATTCGGTCAAATATTGATTTTATTACGAAAAATTGATTTGTCTATGTGAATTTAACATGGGGGGGAAAAGGTAGAGGACTTGTGGGAGGAGTCAAAAATTTTTTGGAAATTGACTCCGAAACCTGACTAGATAGCTTGGAAATGATCTAACTAAGAAAACAAAAGTTAAATTTTAAAAATCGGTCCAGTATTTCTGAAATTCTAAAATATTTCCCCATCTTAAATCCCCATAGACATCTTCACTCCGTGAAGATGTCTATGGGGATTTAACATGGGAAATTTTGTTTTCGCAATAAAATCAATATTTGACCAAATTTCACGAAATAAAAAGAAGGCTCATTCTTAAATTTTCCTTTAATTTAATATTATCGAAAACAATATGTTTTTTGAATTGTTTATATGGCCGTAAAATTTGGGCAACTTTCGTGAAACAGACAGTAGTGTACATGATATGGGTTGTGGGTAATACAGTTGGACATACATATGTGGCAGTGACTGGAGAAATGGGGCTTATGGGTTTTGCGAACAGCGTAGATCCAGATCAGCCTGTGCATCCGCAACAATGCAACACCCGCCATGCTTCTAAGAAGCAAAATATATCGCTATCGGGCTACAGGGGCCCGTTTCACTAAACTTCGTATGACTAAACGACGTAAGTGCTAATTTAGGATCGTCTGGAAATTTCAATTGATGGATTTACATTTATGCAGCCTATGCTCAATAAATGTAAATCCAATAATTGTTTACAAGAAAACATTGTTAATGTGAAATTTACAGACTATCATAATTTTGCACTTACGAACATTTTTGTCTTACAAAGTTTTTGCCCAGGAGTGCGCTATTTTGACCTAAAGCTACACTGCTAAAGAATCCCTGCCATATATGCCTCCCTCCAGTCACAGCCACATGTCAGAATATCCAAGCCACCCGTGTGCTTAATTGTGGCTGTGGCTGACGAAATGGGATTTACGAGCAGTCCAGCTGCTGATCTGCTTGCACACTCCTGTTGCATGATAATCGTCTGTACTGTTTGTTAGAAGCACGACAGATGCTTCACTAACTGGTCCACACAGTCTGATCAGGAACTGCACTGTTCGCCATTCCATTAATGAAACATGTCCTGCTTCTAACGAGCAATATAGATCGTTACCGAGCTACAGGAGTGTGCTACTTGATCAGGAGCTACACTGGTCACAAATCACATAAGCCCCATTTCTCCAGTCACAGCCACATATACAAGATGGGCATTTAAACCTCTCGGGTCTGGGCAAGTTTGGAACATGTGTGCTTGATGTTCATAGCTATTGATGTAACTTATTTCGAATCATTTTGTCTTTGCATCGTTGAAAAGCACACAAACTTATCTTGTCTTGCTTATATGACTAAATATACTCTGGAACCACTCTATACAGGACACCCTGGGGGGACCCTGGGGACCCCCCAGGGTGTCCGGTTTAGAGAGTTTCCGCTGTAGCATGTATTCCGTGAACAGTTCGACGGAAGCGACCTGTTTACACATGAATATATTGTTGCTACGATTTGTTACACTTTTGTTAGTATTTTCCATGTGAAAGTTATTCATGTAGATTCAAAAAAGCAGTTGAGAATGCGTGCCGTTTTATTGCCTGTTTGTAAAATGCTCTCTCTGAAAGCATCGTGTTTTATATTAATCACTTGCTTTTATTTATATTATGTTGACAATGAGCTTTGAAAGACAGTGTGAATTTGAATCAAAATGACGATATTCCTTTTGTTTCACGGGAGGCAAATTACAATTTACCTAAATGTTTAACGTTGACCTCCTTAGTGACCTTGACGTTTGTGGGTGAGACACTTGCCGGCGATTGCCTTGTATAGAAATTGTATTGATATACATACATAGCGTTTATGATTTTGAAATCTGGGACTTACTTCCCCTTGATGTTTGTAAATATGATTATAGTATTTACAAACATCGATGGAAATAAATATAGTCTTTCAAAAATGTTAGTAGAACTTGTTATATATGGCATGCAAATTCAAATAGTTAACAACAGATATTGGTTATAACAATTAAAATTATATAGAGTTGTATTTTGTTTTCGATAATGGGGATTGGTCGTGACCTAGGGATATGGCATTGGACTTCAATACTGGAGGTTGTGAGTTCAATCCTCACCCTAGGCATGAAAAATAGTATTTCCATCCCACTGGGTGAGACTTTTAAACTGTGGTCCTGTCTCTATATGACTTTAACTGTTGCTGAGATGGTTCACCCATTCACTATCCATATTGTTTCCGGTAAATCGTGGACATGTCGCCAAAACATCTGGTACATGTTGCTCAGTGAGCAACCTCAGCATTTTACAATTTGTCCGACCCCTGGGAGCCGTTTCACAAAAACCCGGCCTTAAATGACCTTGGCTGTTGATAGGCCGTTTAAACACCAAAAAAAGAAACTAAACTTTGTACGACTAAAATGTTTGTAAGTGCAAATTTAGGATCGTCTGAAAATTTCAATTGATGGATTTACAATTATTGAAAATAGGCTGCATATGCAGCCTATGCTCAATAAATTGAATCCAATAATTGTTTACAAGAAAACATTGTTAATATGAATTTTGCACCTACCGTCGCACGAAGTTTAGTGAAACGGCCCACTGGGGTGTATGTGTGTACATGTATTTGTATGTTTAAAGTGTTCGATTATGTCGCATATATCCTGGACCGTTTGTGACAATACTGGTTATATACCATCATACTGATACACATGTCAAACAAATACCGTAATAACCCTAATTATTCGGACAAAAAGTGTCAACGTTTAAGGTATTGCATGTAGTATAATTGCACTGGTTTGTCGCAATACACAACCGTTTGCACAAGATGTAAACATTTCTGAACATGTATTGGCAATCGCAAAGTCGCAATCACGCAGTTTGATTGGCTGAACCTGAGCTGTAGCACAGCTCAGACTCAGCCAATCAAGCTGCTTGATTAATCAACAAGTATTATGGGGGGAAGATTCAAATATTGGCAATATTGGCAAGATTGGCGCAACTCGGGGCTCAGCCAATCAAACTGCTTGATTTCAAGCACAATATTCTTAAAGTATTTTTAAATAAAAATAAATTAAAATATTGTTGCAGGCAGTGGCGTAACAATATATTTGGATACAATTTGTTTTAGGGGTTTCCCGAAACAAATGGTGTCCAAATATTTACGGTTATTTACGATATGGTGGATCACTTTCACTTGCCTGATTTATGGCTGCGACAAAAAATGGAATTGAGTGTATAGTTGACACTGTGGGCTCGTGCTTGTAAGATTTATGGGACACGGGGTCTGCTCAAACTGGAAATTTCACACTCCTTCATTTTGAGGATTTGACACACCACACACCAATATTGTTGAAAATTGTGTTGATTTTGTTTTTGTGAGGACCAGATCCGGTTGTTCTAATTCCAGCGCTGTATTAAAATATATTTTCCCCCATCTCGAGAGATAACATATGGGATTCGACCCTGTTTGTAGTGTGTTATGGACCTGAATTTTATGATTTGGTGGCCTATATCTCCCTTTAATGTTAAATCTGTACATAGCTGGATTCTCACCTGGGGACATGAGATCTGGTGTGATAAGGACACCTGACACCAGATCAGGATATTGTGCTCTCCTAGAAGGTATTGTAAATTGTAGCAGTGACTGGTGAAATGAGGCTTATGTGTTTTGCGACCAGTGTAGATCCAGATCAGCCTGTGCTTCTAACAAGCAATTTACATTGTTATCAGGCTACAATAGTGTGTTATTTTATCAGCAGCCAATTTCATCAACATTGCAAAGTATACTTTTCTACCAAAGTATACTTTGAGGGAGTAATCATGTATTTTTCCTGAAATGCATTATTTCATATAGAACTAACAAATGCATATATTTCATGATTAAAAGTATGCAGAATTATTATTCTGAATTTATTACATTATCACAGCCAAATTGACTGTGATAATGTAATGAATTCAGTATAATAAAAATTAATCAATTTATCCTAAAATTGAAAATTTCTCCCTCAAAGTATACTTTGCTAGAAAAGTATACTTTGAAATGTTGGTGAAATCGGCTACAGAGGAGCTAAACTAGTCACAGATCCCATACGCCCCTTTTCTCCCGTCACAACCACATTTCAGTGTTGAATTAACAGACACTCGATGTCAATATTCCGTTCAATAAATCAACTCCGTGAGGCAGGCCTAAAATTACTTTAGCTGTTGACAGGCCGTTAATCAATATTAAATAAATAAATACTGTTCGTCATTCATTTGTTAACCCTCACTACGTGGGAGACGAAAATTGTCGTCTGCTGTTTTTCATTTTTGCCTTAATTCTTAACAAAAAACCTGTTTTGGCAGCACATGAGAATCGTCTCCAGTTGAGATGATTCTCATGCGCTGTTAAAACGTGTTTTTATTGAGAAATATTGAAAATAAAATATTTCCAGCAGACGACAAAATTTAATTCAGCATAGTAAGGGTTAAAGTTACATAATTCCAGCACAAAAATATTTACACAATTCCCTAACATTTGATTGGCCCGTAGCAAGTCTCTGTCCAAAATTTATATCCCAGTAAACTCCATATGCCGAACTACTTTCCGTAACCGTGAGACGCAGTTAAAATAATTCTTAAGAAAACGGAAAATAAATACTTTTTCTTGATGAATTTATTTCAAATGCTGGAATTATAAGGAATGAATGGCCTTTTTGTTGAATTTATCGGGGATATAAACTTGGAAAAGTCGCGGGAATACTGGACGAGGCCTTCTGGCCTTCGTCCAGTATTCCCGCGACTTTTCCAAGTTTATACCCCGATAAATTCCACAAAAAGGCCATTCATTCCTATAATGTACCATACTACCACAGTTGCATGTCTGGAGAAATGTAGTAGCAGTGTAGCTCCTGATAAAATAGCACATTCCTGTAGCCTGACAGCAATCTAAATCGCTTTTTAGAAGCATAACAGACACTTCATTGATGGAAAAATGAACAGTGCAGATCCTGATCAGACTGTGCGGATGCACAGGCTGATCTGGATCTACACTGGTCGCAAAACCCGTAAGCCCCATTTCTCCAGTCACAGCCACATAGGAGAGATGTATTCATTACATGCAAAGTTGTAAAACATGTCGGGGAGTATGATGTTTTTCCATTGTAAAAATACACATGCCTTTTTGTTAACAAAAGTAAATCGTTTGTGTAAGTGCTCTCGCGCTTGATTGTAATCGTTGTAAAATAAAGTTTAATTTTAAACTAAACTGCAGACATCTATTTGTACAATAACACATTGCTTCTAGACTACATGCAGCTCCGATTTGTTCCTGGTTCCACAAAAGAATGATTGTCTATCGTTTACACATCGTTTTTGTTATAATTAGAAAAAAAACATTTTTGTTGGTTTAAACGTGATATATATGAATATACAAAAACACTGTTTTCTAATTAAAAAAAACGAAAACAATGTGTAAATGGCACAACAATCGTTGAAAAAAACGATACAACATGCATCGAAAGGAATGACAGACATTTAAATAGTCCGGAGCTAGGTATTTAAACGAAAATATCGTTGTCTTGTATAGAAACAACCAAACGATATTCGTATTCATGTTATCGTTGTAAAAAATGATTGTTTTCACTTCATTTTGCATTCGCTTGTATTTGTTTTGTTTGGGAATTTACAACAAATGTTTGCTGTATACTAGGCAATGTTTATATAGTTGTGCTACCTGCTTCAAGTGTGCTACATATAGTATGTGTGTATTGTTTCATGTATGTAATATGTCGCTGTGACTGGAGAAATGTGGCTGATGGTATGTGTGACCGCATGGGCTGATCCAACATTTGGGGAACGGGGAGCTTATCTAGTTGCGAAGGTAACTTGCAATCTACTCCTGTACCGTCCGTAGTTAGCTACAGACTGTACGGGAGTAATTGCAAGAGTTACCGTTCGCAACTAGGGGGTTGTCCTATTTTTGACCTCTTCGAAATGCACTTTCCTGTGTTTTACGGCATTTAAATTCAGACTCCAACTGGTAAACTGTGATCTATGCAACCCCGGAACCCCCCCACCCCTTTTAAGGAGTGTGCTAAATGACTCCGGTGTGATCTGGCAGCAGGTCAGGTTATTGTATTTTCATTGCTGAATATATATATCCTGTAAATATTCAAATCTGATTTTGGATTTTCCCCCATCACAACAGGTGAATTGGGATTTGACCCAGTTAACCCAGCCTAAAATGACCGAAGCTGTTGATAGGCCTTTAAACACATTTAAATCCAATTCACTCATTGATTACGGGTAAATGCATATTTTTTCGTCAGATTCAAATTGAAGAGAATTTCATATCGTTGTGCAATATTTCCTTCTCTTGTTTTCGAACAGCTATGCTGTTTCGGCTAAGATTTCGGTGAATTTTCAGCTAAAAATAAGCGTAAAAATAAATCAAAATCAGGATTTACGGATCTCCACAGCCGCCTGCGTAAATCTTTGCCAACACGTCATCGTTTCTGAACATCTTTTGGCAATATCAACTCGCAGTCAAGCAGCTTGATTGGCTGAGCCTGAGCTGTAACTCAGCTCTGGCTCAGCCCATCAAGCCGCTCGATTTCAAGCACAATTGCCAAGTATTTTGAAATAGAAATGATCAAATATTGGCATGATTAACGCAGGCGGTGGTGTACGTATGGTACAGATGTATTATGGTTCCTTTTCTGAGGCCCATTTCTTAGGTGACGGCCGCAGCCACGTATGACAACATTCAGGCTGTATGGGCAGTGTATGGGGGCAGTAATCATTGCTTGTGATGTCTTGTTTGTATATGAAGTATACAGCTAAATTATTTTATAATGAAGTAAATTGTATGAAACTGCATACCAGTGCGTTGTTCGTTTTTATATATGACAAGTTTCACTTGCTTGTACATGTATTCCACTACAAAAAAAACCCCAAACCAGTAGCCGATTTCATCGAAATTGCAAAGTGTACTTTTCTAACAACGTATACTTTGAGGGAGTAATCATTTATTTTTCCTGAAATGCGTTATTTCATATAGAACTAACGACTGCATATATTTGATGATTACAAGTACGCAGAATTATTATACTGAATTTATTACATTATCACAGCCAAAATGGCTGTGATAATGTAATAAATTCAGTATAATAAACATTAATAAATTTATCCTTAAATTGAAAATTTCTCCCTCAAAGTATACTTTGCTAGATACGTATACTTTGCCATGTTGGTGAAATAGGCTACAGGGACCGAGTTTATAAAACGTCTTCCGTTCTCAACTTGTGTTGGTTGGAAGCACATGTGATGGGAACAACTAATCTGATAGTCTGTTGTTACTTGTATAGATACATATCTATATATATACACCATCATGTGATTTTTTCCCCGTCACCTGTGGTTGGAAGCATGCTATGGGTATTTTGTGACTGTCACTGGATGAACGGGGCTTGTGAGATTTGTGACCAGTGTAGCTCCTGATCAAATAGCACACTCTTGTGTGGGTGACAGGTGTGAGCATGCGATGGAGTATTTTAGCGATCGAGATTCATCCTAACCGGAATCGCGACCTAATACCTGATTTGACCCTCATGTACGTCTTTGGCTTTCTGGTATGTGAGAGTTCAATCTGGGTATACCCCTTATATGAGTAATATGATTATTCCCAATCCTATTACTTTTAGGGGAAGTGGCTTTGGTGTGTAATGGACGTGGCACCAGGTTGGGTTATTCTAATTTCAGGGCTGAATATATATTTTTTCCGTTTAATACGGGATCGAACCCGTTGGCCCAGTCTTAACTGACCTTAGCTGTTGATAGGCCGTTAAACACCAACAAACAAACAAACACACTCTTGTAGCCTGATAACGATATACGTTTCTTGTTGGAAGCTTGACGGGTGTTTTATTGATGGAATGACGAACAATTCAGATCCTGATCAGACTGCGGACGCACAGGCTCATCCGGATCTACTACACTGGTCGCAAAACGCATATTCCCCATTTCGCCTGTCGCGGGTTCATCTTTACCGGAATCTCCACCGGAGACCTGGGGCCCGTTTCACTAAACTTCTTACGACTAAAATGTTCGTAAGTACAAACTTATGATCGTCTGTAAATTTCACATTAACAATGTTTTCTTGTAAACAATTATTGTATTTACATTTATTGAGCATAGGCTGCATATGCAGCCTATGCTCAATAAATGTAAATCCATAAATTGAAATTTACAGACGATCTTAAATTTAAACTTACGAACATTTTAGTCTTAAGAGGTTTAGTGAAACGGGTCCCTGGATTGGCCATCACGGACGTCGTTGGCATTCTTGTATATGACAGTTGAATCTGGTTAAACCCCTAAAGTGAGTATTGTCATTAAACACCAACAAACAAACAAACAAACATTTCTCCAGTCACTGTCATATTTAATGATCGGGATTCATCCTTAACGGAATCCTGACCGGATACCTGGTTTGGCCCTCCAGTACGTCTTTGGCATTCTCGCATGTAAGGGGATGATGGGTTGTTGTCTAGGGGTTAGAACACCTGACTTCCAATCCGGAGGTTGTGGGTTCAAACCTCGCCTAGGACAGCAAAAAGACTTACTGTGGTCCCGTCTCTACATGCCCTTTAGCTGTTACTGAGACGTTAAACCCTTTCACTTTCACTTTTTGTATGTGCCGGTTGAATCTGGTTATACCCCTTATAAGAGTAATACGATAATTCCTAATCCTATTACTTTTAGGGGAAGCGGCCAAGTTACTTTGGTGTGGTATGGACCTGGCACTGGGTCAGGTTATTCTACTTTCAGGGCTGAATATATTTTTTTATGTAAATATTCTGTTCCTTTCATTGTTGATTTTCATTAAATACGTTTACAAAATATAATACATTGTACAATATGTTTCATAAATAAAGTCAAAAGTTGAAATTTTCAGAGTACATGCGGAATATAATTCATAATCCCGCATGTACTCTGAAAAATTGGCCAACTTTCGACGGCATTTACGGAAAATATTGTAAATTTTGTAAACGTATTTCATGAAATTACTCAGATGTCCGAAGGTACAAAATCACATGGCGTGTCTCAAATAGAAAGCGTTATGATTCACAGATTGCCTTTCTCCCCAGGTACACGAATGGCGTAAATCTATTACCAAATCATCGCCCCGTTTATCACAGGCAATGGGGAATCGTAGATAGTTACCTCCCATTGAATTTATTTATAGAAATCCGGTCCAAATTGTGCAATTTAGGGCCTTATTGCTTGTAAAAAGAGCGCATGTAACATGATTTGTTGTGAAATATAGTAATTTCATCTAGTGTTGGTCTAAATTATCCCACATATCTACGCGATCTGACCTGGGACTACCTTATTTGTCAGATTCATGTTTTCACACTTATTAGTGCTATTGCAATCAGTGTCGACTCAGATCAGACTGCACAGCTGTGCAGTCTGATCTGGGTCTACTCTGTTCGCAAAACTTATTGTTTGTGTCTTTCAGATAAATTTAATAGTACCGCCGATTTGTGAATACTTTTCACGAAATTGCGAACTTCGTGTCACAAGCATGAAACTTGGCACGATGATAAAACATGATGCACTGAATATTTTTGGATATGGACGCAATCGTAAAAAAGTCAAGATGGCCGCCATATTCAAAATGGCCGCCAAGCTGTATTGTCTGTCGATATAGGCTCTTCTATGTAAATTTCCTTTGAGATAAAGTCCTGAAAATTTCACAAAATGGTAAATTTGAATCGTAGCATTGGAAACAAAATCCGAAAAATCAATAAAAAAGCAAGATGGCCGCGAAATCCAAGATGGCCGCCTAGTAATATACATTTTTCGGTAAAATTGCTCCATATTTTAACATTTTCATTGGAAAGCGAGCCGATTGTGTGCCTAATTTTAACCCTACGTATTCACAGTCAATGACGCTTTTATGTATACATTCGCCATTGATTGAATGCATCTTGCAGACCGTGTATGGCATTATCAAAGTACAATGTACATGCATGTGGTAGCGAAATTAAGACATAGCTTGATAACAAGCACATAAGCCCATTGTTCATGGATACGCTAACGTGACGTATAGTATGTCGTTGGAAGCTGTTTTAACACCGCTGCGTGACCGGCCGGCCGCCCACAATATCCCCCCCCCCCCCCCCCCGCGAGTATGTAGTTAGTTATCTTTTGTCGGCCGCCCACCATATCGTCGGCCGCCCACACGAATCGCTGATTTGGTATCTCCGGGGTGTACATGTATTTCAAATAAATAAATTGCAGCGTACGAGGTATAAAACACAGCGTTGTTATTCTCGACAACAATCAGTTAGAACGTAATGAGTACAGAAAAAGCACAGTGTTGTTAATACTGACACCAATCTGACAGGTATGACGTCAGAGTAAAAATATCACAGCGCGTCAGAGTAAAAATATCACAGCGGTGTTAATATTGATAAAGCCAATAAACAGCTATATTATGCAAGTCGAATGTACTTGGTACCAAATCGTTGCAGTCAACTTCAGACTGCCATGACGTAAACACGTTGTATTGCATCACCGACGAATAATACATAACTATATTTTTAATTTAGCTTTGTAAATTAAAAACATTTGTCGCAGTGTCGTAACCAGGTGGTAAAAGGATAAACCCTCGGCCTGTTGCTGGTTTGCGGTGTGTTATTGTTTATTATAGGTATCTTAGCAACTACCTCGTCGTTATAAATTACAGCGTTGTTAAGAAAACGCAAATAAAACGATAATTGAATTTGTCGCGCGAATTCGTCGATAATCGAACGTATCATGGCTGATACTGAACTTACCGAAGATCGAACGGATGTAGTTGGTGGTGATCAGCATAAACCTGATCGCCCAATTGACTGGGAACTGTGTATTTTGTGTCAACACGCAACACGCGATGTTCTTCAGTGCCCGGCTGACACAAAGAGAGCAAATGCCAGTGCTGGATACGAATCATTGGCACGGAACCTTGAATAGTTTAAGCAGCTTGGATGCTTACCAGATGATATTGACGTCGCTAGCTTATCTCATCCAGATGGGCTAGTGGACTCATTCACACGGCATAGAGCAAAGTGGCACAAAACATGTCGCAACACAGTTGATAAAAGAAATCTACAAGGAGCAAAAAAGAGACGATTCCCCGACGATGATAGTAAACCTGGAAGTAGTAGCCAATGTCAGTCGAAGGTAACGCGATCTACCTCTGGTACAGTGCAAGAGAAGTGTAGCACTTGCTTCTGTGATGCAGGGTCGGAATCAGGTGATCTTAGGAAAGCATCAATTTTTCGTTTACACAAACGTGTAAAACAGTGTGCTGAAATCTTAAATGATAGCATGCTGTTGGGTAAGCTTAGTGCAGGTGACATGATGGCACAATATGCTGTGTATCATGTCAACTGCCTGTCCTTACTGTACAGGAAGGCAGCGCATGTGAGTACCGATGATGCAGAAGAATACCAGGATAAAAGGACGCACGGCATTGTCCTTGCAGAGCTTGTAACATATATAGATGACGCTAGAACAGAGAGTGGTGACGTCCCATTAGTATTGAAACTAGCAGATTTGGCAAAGATGTACACGTCACGATTACATCAACTCGGTGTTGATGTATCTGGTAGGCTACAGACTACACATTTCAAAAACAGACTCCTGGCTCACTTTCCGGACATGGAAGCGCACAAGCATGGTCGGGACGTTTTGCTTGCATTCAATGAGGACATTGGTATTGCCCTAAAAACAGCTTATGACTGGGATTTTGACGACCATGGCATTATTCTTGCTAAAGCAGCCACAATTGTCCGCCGAGACATATTTAGCAAAGAAAAGTCAGTTTTTACTGGTTCGTTCGATAACAGTTGCCAGCAAAAGTCCGTTCCACAGTCACTCACAACACTGGTTGTCGTGGACCGAATATCAACACCAAATCTGGTAACGTACCTGAGGCTCGAGCATCCCTCACTATAGCTCAGCTGTTGCAATTTAATTGCACGATTCGACGACGTGAAGGCTCAACTGCGTCATATCACAGGAAATCTCGGGAACCTTCACTTCCAATATATACAGGTCTACTTGTACACGCCGAAACTAGAAAGCGTGGTCTCATAGACAAGTTGTATGACTTGGGTCTTTCTATTTCCTATGACAGAGTACTGGATATATCCACAGAAATGGGAAATAGTGTCTGCAAGCAATATGAGAAGGACTCGCTTGTGTGTCCGCCGAAACTTCGTAAATGCATTTTCACTACCAGTGCTGTTGATAACATTGATCATAACCCGACATCCACAACAGCACAGGGTGCCTTACACGGAACAGGAATATACATATTTCAACATCCCACTTCAGAGTGTGGTGGAGAGGATAGAGGGGTGATCGTCATTGATGAGAAGGAAACTCAAAATCGAAAATCTATATCAGCATTACCAGAGACCTACACGAGTATAATGCCTGTTATATTACGTGAGAAAGAGCCATATGTACCTGAGGGTCATGGATCCTTAAACGAAGAGTGTGCAAGCATGACGGTATGTTTGAAACAGCAGTATGAGTGGCTAGATCATACGAAAAATGTATGTCAACTGGCAGGTGCTGACCAGGACATGACGGTTTCATGGGCCGCATACCAATCGTCTGAAACAGAGAAGCACACTGCATGCGGTGAGATACCTGTGGACATTAGTGTTCTGTTGCCCCTATTTCAAGAACAGGCGAAGTCACCTGCCATGATACGTCATGCAATGGATGCGCCACAGAGTTTCTTAACCACGGCCAAATACCTGTCATGGCTTGTGATCAGCCACTGTATGCTGTCGCCAAAATCATACAATGGAATTGGCCAGACACGCATGGGGAAGGTCGATATTTGATCATGTTTGGTGGCCTGCACATAGAAATGGCCGCACTGAAAACACTTGGAGACTGGCTACAAGATAGTGGATGGACTGCTGCTATTGCAGATGCAAACATTGCATCTTCTGGCTCCGCAGATTCATTTATCAAAGCAGTACATGTGACGCGAACCCGACATACACACCAAGTAACAGCAAGCAGTTTGTACATATTGATGAACGAAGCATACAAGAAGTACATGACCGGCTTGACAACGGAGGAACATCCGCTAACATTTGATGAATGGAGAGCGAAACGAGCTGCAAAGAGTCCACAGTTTCTGTACTGGTCCATTACACTTGATTTCGAGCTGACTGTGTTGGTGTTTGTTCAGTCCATTCGCAGTGGCAATTTTCATTTGTACAGAGAAGCATTAACCAAACTGATACCCTGGTTCTTTGCGCTGGACCATACGCACTATTCGCGATGGCTCCCAGTCCACCTTCGTGACATGATGTATCTCCCCAAATCGCACCCAAGTTTGGTAAAGGGGTTTGAAGCGGGACACTTTTTTGTTCACAAGTCACGCAGATCATTTTCTGCCATAGCCATCGACCACGCTCACGAGCAAAACAACACATGTGTTAAGGGTGATGGGGGAGCTGTGAGGCTTACGGAGAATTCGGCTGCTTCTGAGGTGGATGGTATCAGGACCAGAGATGGCCAGAGTGGTCGGTGAGTTTCAAGCATCTCTAGAACATGTCAAACCCGATCAGAGCCACGGTCCCAATCTACACCATCACGAACAAGTAAAGAGCACTCAGACAGCATTTCAAAGACAGGTGACTGCGCTTTGTTCTGTGATAGAGAAAATGGGAATCCATTCATGGATGACAGTTGCGATCTTTTAGTACTAGATACGCGAGACATAGTGGATTCAGAAGTCATAAACACAGTCCGGAACATTCAACAGGAAGGAACAAAGCAATTCCAGAGTTTCTTCGACAGTGGTCTTGACAAAAGATCTACGTCACTGTTTCAGCCAATCACGAGAAACAAATTCGCGCTGTTTGGCTCTCTACCGACACGAACTGTATCAAAAGAAAAGCAACAGCTTATATCCCTGAAAAAGAACTGTTCCTTGTTCTCGCAATTATACATCGCATGTCAGGTCCGCGGTGGTGACCTTGATGAGTTTTTTAGTCATGAGAACCAGGCATGTCCACCATCCATTTCACAACTTGGACAATTACGCACGGGCACGAAGTCTGATCTTGTACACTGTTTGGAAACATTGGTTGATGCCGAAGAAGATACACCTGGGGTTGAAGCCTTACTTCTGGATGGCGCCGCTGTTGTACACATGTTGAAGCCCGGTGCTGCGAAGACATTTCAATCATACGCACATGATGTATTCGTAAAGTATGTCAACTCACAGCTGCAGCATGTTAGGAGAATCGACATTATCTGGGATTCCTACAACCCCGACAGTTTGAAAGCGACGGCACGTGCAAAACGAGGAAGTGGCACCCGACGGCGAGTCCATCCGGACAATACATTACCTGGCAATTGGGACTAATTCCTAAAACTATCTGAGAACAAGACAGAACTCTTCAAGTATCTGGCAGATGTGTCCATGACGATCGGAAATCGCGATAAGCAAGTTATTTCCACTTATGGAGATTCTGTACTGTGTAACCAACCGACAGAGATATTCGCAATTTGTCGCCATGTACACAAGAAGAAGCCGACACTAGACTACTGCTGCATGCAGCGGATTGCGTCCGGTATGGGTACAAGCGTGTGATGCTTAGAACAGTAGACACCGATGTTATTGTGTTGGCAACAGCCATGATTTCGAAAATTGGCTGCTACGGAACTGTGGATAGCATATGGTGTCGGCAAGAAGTTTAGGTACATTCCTATTCATGGTATAGCTGACGCTTTGGGACATGATAAATGTAAAGCGCTACCAGTTTTCCATGCGTTTACTGGTTGTGACCAGACGTCATCCTTTGCCGGAAGAGGAAAGAGAACTGCATGGGAAACGTGGAAGCTTGACAATGAGGTCACAGGCGCATTCATGGCAATGAGTAATGTCCCTACCATAGACATGGTAGACCAGCAGATGCCATCCATTGAGTGTTTTGTCGTATTGTTGTATGACAGAACAAGTACCTGCATGACGGTGAATGAAACTCGCAAAGACTTGTTCACTAGGAAAGGAAGGGTGATGGACGCTATTCCACCAACCGCTGCCGCGTTGTATGAACATGCTAAGAGGGCGGTTTATCAGGCGGGTCATTGCTGGGGACAAACACTATCACCATGTCCCGTGCTTCCATCTCCATCGGAATGGGATTGGACCCGACTGAGTGCACTGGTATGGGAACCAGTTTGGACTACACTTCCTGAAGCATCAAAGGTGTGCCACCCAAACTCATAAAATGTGGTTGTCAGCCTGCCAAAGGGTGCAGTGGGCATTGTAAGTGTGTCAAGGCATGTCTGAAATGCACAGCTCTCTGCAAATGTGCGGTGACTGTGAACGTGAGTAATCAATCTGATAGGACGACTGTAGAGAAAACAAGCTGATCCCACAAAACACTTTTACTTTACAATGTAAAGACGACTTTCAGAGTTAGAATCAAGGACAACTACATCAAGGTACTTTACTCCGTGACATTGGTAATTTGTGGTCCAAAATACAACGCAGCAGAAAATAAACGTCGAAAAGTAATTTTATGAAACTTCCGAGTGTGGCGGCCATCTTTAAATGAGTGTCATCTTGAATAATTTCAAGCTGTTCTACATATTAAATCATATGTAGACCCAGTGTTATCATTTTTACCAGAACAAGCCATTGCACTTTGACCGCTTGTTTGTCTCATGAAATTCATAACTAAATGCCGTAAAATAATCATATTTTGGCGGCCATCTTTAAAATCTCCGCCATTTTGAATGTTGTCATATCACATATCATCATAAAATAATCTGCAATCAGAACTATGTCGTTTATAATTATTTGCTAGCTGAAACTCGAGAAAAAACACATTAATAAGAAATATATGTAAGAAAAAAGTGAAATGGCGGCCATCTTGAAAATGGCGGCCATTTTGAGTTTTTTTTGCTTGCGTCCATATCACAAAATGATCAGTATGTTAAACTCTACCAGTATGCATACTTGTGCCAGAAAGTGCGCAATTTTCGCACAAATCGGCGGTACTATAAGGAATAAAAGCTGAAATACAGCATAGGACCGGATCTCTATAAATAGATTTGCAAAGAAAGATTCGGATCAATGACATAAAAAATGTAGACAGAAAAAAAAATCCAATTACGCCATCAATTGCTAACGTACTGTGCGTGTTGCGGGTGGGTGGGTGCGGCGGAGTAATGGGATTGTTTTTCAATGATATTTCATTTGAAATGATTATAAAGTGTTGTCAAGCATGTTTTTGATGAAAACAAAATTCATATACAAAAATAAACAACAAACGACACAATTTAAGTCAGCAATGCAAAGGTTAAAGGGACGAATATGCGGTATTTACTTTAGTACAGTGATATGAATGTCATTAGTTAAACATGATTAAAATAAAATGTATAGTTTACTTCTGATTACAGTTTTATGATTTGACAGCATATAACTCCCTTTAAAGATATAGTATTAACATTTATCTCCTACATATAAATAGTTGGACATTAAAGGTACATGCCCACTCAGGCACAACATAGTCGTTATAAGAATTAAATAAGTGTATGGGACTGTCAAATCGCAACTTTAGAGAAAGCACCCATTTTTGATACCAGTACACGAGATTTTACTTGCCACCATGTACGGAAAGTTGCTATTTATAATGGTTAACAATCGTTTTCGGCCAGGGGGCGTACCCGGAACCTCATACCGGGGCGTTGCCTCTGGACGCCATTGGGAACCTAGGCGGCCCCCAAACCCCCGGCCTGATTTTTAAATCTCAGTCTTTCATCCCTGGTTGGGTGGCAGGTGGAGTATGCGATGGGTAATTTAACGATTTAACATACGTCTTTGTATGTGACAGTTGAATCTGGTTATATCCCTTATGTGAGTATTACGATTATTCATAATCCTATTTTAGGGGAAGTGGCCAAGTGACTTTTTGATACCAGGTCAGGTTATTCTAATTTCAGGGCTGAATATATATTTTCTCCATGTAAATATTCCGTTCTGATCGAACCCGTTTGCCCGGCCTTACATGACCTTAGCTGTTGATAGGCCGTTAAACACCAATAAATAAACAAACAAACTTTCATTCCGGGGATATTCTTGCCATGCAATTTGAGAGGCTATCCTGAATTAGTAATGAGATATGTAAAAATAGTATTTTTAAAGCAATATTAAATATAATGTTTCGTTTATTTCTGTTTAAATTTTCTGACTTGACAGCCTCTAACCCCCTTTAAAGACACCAGAGGTAAAACTAATATTCACATTTATCTTCTATATAGATAAAGTTGGACATTAGAAGAAATGGACGGCGATAAGGGCAAGCCCCGCGGAGAATGGGTGTACCTAAATTTGGCTTCGCAATCGCTAATTAATAATGATAAAAGTGACACTTTCCAGGAGTCAATGACTAGTCGTGTATTCTTAGATTACAGCCAAATTGAAAATGTTTTGTTGGTGCTCTAATGTGAATTTACACGTACCCTGCCGGTGGGGAACTTGCGAATGTGTTCAATACAAGGCTTGGTCCGTTTGTACAGGGACAGTACATTGTATTCAAATACAATGGAACCTCCCAAAACCGAACACCCTGGGAGGTCCCCAGGGTGTTCGGTTTAGAGAGGTTCCACTGTAATTCAGCAATATATGCACTCCAGTCAATATACGTTTGTCTGACTTACAATCATGAATATACATTATTATCCCCTCGCCGATAAGCAAGACGAGATAATTATAGCGTTAGCCCATGTACGTACGTACGTGCGTGCGTGCGTGCATACGTACGTACGTACGTACGTACGTACGTACGTGAAGCGCTTCACCGATTTCGATAATATTTCGCCATAAGGTGTGTCTAGGGATAGTGCTTTGATTTGCATACGGACCACATCCGACCGCACAAGGTCACTGCCACTTAGGAATTGTGTTCGCCTTGTTTGTAAGACAATTGCGTTAATGTGCTTTTCTTTATTCAATAACCTTTGAACCGCTTCACCGATTTTGATAATATTTGGTCACAATGTGGGTCTATATGGATGGTGTTTTGCATATGACCAACGTCCAACCGCCCAATGTCAAGGTAACCAAGGACTTATGTTCAGATTGTAAGGCAAATGCGTTAAAGATCTTTTTATTATTTTTTATTATCAAGGTTGCCAGCGAGGTGATTAGCTTCGTAATAACGATGTCCTTGTTGTTAGATATGTCATAATCACACGGTGGTCATGGTGTTCGGTTTAGGGAGGTTCCACTGTAGCTCAATGAGAAATGGTTAGATATGCATTACAGTGTCCCCCTTACATCGTGGTATTCCGAATGTCCAGTTTAGAGAAATTCCACTGGAATTTAGGTATATGAGCACTCCGTATTATGAGCAGATGATTGGAGATAGACTGTCATTACGGTCATAGTGGTGCTCTGTGTCTTTTAGCTCAACACATCCGTCGTCCGTCAGTCCACAATTATTTCAAACATCTCCTGAACTGCCGAAGTTTGTCAAACTTCACAGGGATGATCTATGGGTGAGGTCATTTCCGATTTGTTAAAATAGAGGTCGTCGCATAATCCAAAATGGCCACCGTAGAAAACGTAGGTCAACTTCTTAAAAAATCTTCTCACGAACCACCAGACCGATTTCGACGAAACTTGGCAGTATTATATCAATATTCAGTGCTATTTCAAATTGTTTAAAATGATGCCACCGGGATCAAAAATGGGCGTTGTCCCAGGGTGTCAAATATGGGTCGAATTACATTTTTCTTCAACTATGTTGACGTCATATATCAAATCGAAGGTATTCGTGACGAGACGATCGCTCTGGTACACTTATTGTCGAAATTGGATGATTACGTCATCCAAGGTGGACACAGAAAGGTAAAAAGGTCATCATTTCATTTCCAGATTTAAAACGTCTTCTTACGAACCGCTTGCTGACCAAACTTCACAGTATTGTTCCTTGTCTGAAGAATTTTCAGATTTGTTAAAATGAAGCTGGTCGCATAACCCAAGATGACCACCGTATAACAATATCTTAAATTCTTAAACAATCTTCTTCTCACGAACCGCAAGACCGATTTCGACGAAATGTATCAATAGTCGATGCTCTATTATATTTTTTGAAATGTTGACCCCGGGATCGAAAATGGGCGGCGACCAGAGATGAAATAGGGGTCAGTTTCATCTGTGACGGAATATTTCATGTTATATATCAATTCGAAATTATCGACGAGACGATCGCTCTGGTGCATTTTATTGTCGAAATTGGATAATATCGTCGTCCAAGATGGACGCCGAAATATCAAAAGTTTATTTTTGTATTAGATATTTCAAACGTCTTCTTCTCACGATCCGCTTGACCGATGCTGGTCAACTTTTATAGTTATGGTCCTTGTGGATGCATTTTCAGATTTGTTAAACTGGAGGTTGTCGATTAACCCAAGATGATCGCCGTCTAAAATAGTTTAAATTCTTAGAAAATATTGTTCTCACGAAACTTGGCAGAAAATCTCTATCCTCTTTCAAATTTGTTAAAATGATGACATAGTGATTGAAAATGAGCATTTTTGACTGAATATGTTCATGTCATATATCAAGTAGAAGATATTGACGAGACGATCGCTTTGGTGCAATTTTTGTCTAAATCGGATAAGCACCAAATTGAGGGTGGGTTTAATTCTAAAAAAGAGAGCGATAACTAATTTAGGGGATTGATTAATATTTAATTTGTCGTGTTATGTGTGCATATATTGCGAGTAATTTTGAACATTTACCTCAAAGACTGAATTCACATTTAAACCAGCAGTGGATTGCGCGCGGGTCCGCCAAAAAGCCCGCGCAGTCATCAACTGTCCCGTGATGACATAGATACAACAGACTGGACTAGACGACCATTGCCATACTGGGGGCCGATTTCACCAACATTGCAAAGTATACTTTTCTAGTAAAGTATACTTATAGGGAGTAATCATTTATTTTTCCGAAAATTCATTATTACATATAGAACTAACGACTGTATATATTTGATGATTAAAAGTATGCAGAATTATTATACTGAATTTATTACGTTATCACAGCCATTTTGGCTGTGATAATGTAATACATTCAGTATAATACAAATTGATAAATTTATCCTTAAATTGAAAATTGATGAAATAGGCTACTGGTCACAAATGTGACTGTGTCTGGCTCATGATCAAATATATGGAACGCCAAATCTACATAAATTAATCAAATAATTAGTGCTAGCTCTAAATAATTAGAGCTAGCGTTAAATATTTAGAGATAGCGCCAAATAATGTGAAGAGCTCTCTAAATCATTTGGAGCTAGCTCTAAATATGTAATGCTAGCTCCAGCAATAATTATTTGAGTTTATGTATATTCGGCGTTCCAGGAACATAAATTAATCAAATAATTAATGCTAGCTCTAAATATGGTATGCTAGCTCTAATTATTTAAAGCTAGCAATTATTAGTTTAGTTTATGGATATTTGGCGTTCCAAACAAATAACAAACTCATGTAGCTTGATGACAATCTATATTGCTGGTTAGAAGCATGGCTGTTGTTTCATTGACTGAGTAACGCATAGTGCGCAGGCCGATCTTGATCTACACTGATCGCAAAACCAATAAGCCACATTTCTCCAGTCACAGCAACAAATAAGCCACATTTCTCCGGTTTAACCACAAAGTTTGTATCTGTATAGACGTCCGCTCGTGTCTCGCAAACAATCCCGCCATTCATTCATCGCCTTATCGGGTCCTGTTTGGGACACAGTTTAAGCGATTAGTAATCTCTCGGGCTAAATAAACCCACACGGGGCTATATAAACAAACACAGGACTACTAGATATATATATATATATATACGGAGAAGAAAACATTTACAGATAAAGTCTGAATCAACTGGTAAAATGCCGAGACTTGTTGTATGTGGGATATTCTGTATTCTCTATATTATACACGTACGTATGCCAAACCAAACTGCCAACATTGGCAACAACCGCAACGCTAAAACCATATCGATGGTGTAGTAACATAAGGTCGTAACTGCTATGCTTTAGCATAGCAGTTACGACCTTATGTTACTAGACCATCGATATACTATTTATTAGTTAATTTACACATTTTACATTTATTTATTGCCTGATTATTAATTAATTCAGACATATTTTAGAACAATTAAATACAGGATGTACGCATCTTCCTCAACTATGAAAGGAAAACAATATTCCGTTCAAAGAAAATGCGATTACCACAACATTATATAAAACTAATTTTACGAAATGGAAAACGTTTTGAAATACAAATTATCGTATAATGTTATATGTATTAATTTTAATTACCTCATTCTGGCACAAGTGTACGCGTGATTCGTGACCGTACAGTATTGTAATATAGACAGAACGAACAAATTAATAAGCATGCTAATACATGAAGAGTATATTTAAATTAAAATACGTACATTGCATATATGTACTATGTATGTTGGAAGGTCATTGGAATTATTTGTATATATGGTTCCTTTGGACAAGGCATTTCTTTTGACAGTCGTGCGAATGGTGTTTTAAGCTCTTTCCGCATGTCTTAACTACCTAAAGGTAAATGTAAGCAACATGTTTGGTGATCATATACATGTAAACATTATGTTTGGAATTAGCTCAAATTTGCAAAACACCATGGCAATATTAATAAACGTGTTTGAACTGTATAAAGACTATTGATCAGTATGTCAGAGTTATTTATCCCGTCAACACAGTGCGTATGTGCCGTGAAACACGGTGCCGTGAAACATTTTTGATATCCAGTCATTTGTAGGTGTTGACGGGATAAATAGAATAGTAGGTTAGTGCCGTGAATGGGGAAAAATATCTGGCGCGGCACGGAAACGGGATGTGCTCGGCAGAGCCTCGCCCATCTCGTTTCCTGAGCCTTGCCAGATATTTTTCCCATACACGGCACTAACCTACTATTCTCTATATATTCGCCTGTTATTCTAGTGGCAATAAATTACATCATCCAACGTCACTGCATTACAAAGTGTTTATATATGTTAGCATTCTATTTAAGGAATATGGCAAAACACTTAAGTTTTATAAATATGTAATACTTCTTCTATCCAAACACTGGGTTCTAATTTACTACATATGTCGCCATGCTTGGATTTCTCTTTATATGTCTTAACTTCATTTATCATTTACAATCACACATTTTCTTTTCCATTTCAAAGTGACCTCTCATGTTCATATACTTGTTATTTTCCATATTTTTCAACGTACGCTCTTTGTAATAGATACTATGTTCCCTTGTACCAATGTGATTATTGTCTATAGTGTGATAATTCCAGCACAAACATATTTACACAATTCCCTAACATTTGATTGACCCGTAGCAAGTCTCTGTCCAAAATTTATATCGCAGTAAACTCCCACGCCGAACTACTTTCCGTAACCGTGAGGCGCAGTTAAAATAATTCTTAAGAAAACGGAAAATAAACACATTTTCTTCATGAATTTATTTCAAATGCTGGAATTATAAGGAATGAATGGCCTTTTTGTGGAATTTATCGGGGATATAATCTTGGAAAAGTCGCGGGAATACTGGACGAGGCCTTCCGGCCTTCGTCCAGTATTCCCGCGACTTTTCCAAGTTTATACCCCGATAATTTCCACAAAAAGGCCATTCATTCCTATAATATCTTAATATCTAATCATTCTAAGCATTCAACCATGCTGGTTCAATAGTTCCATTCCCGTTTGACCAATAAAGATTCTAATTAGTATAAGTAAGCATACCACATTAAAACAAATAATATTGTATTCGCTAGATGGCCGGTCCGTAAGTGCCTGTTGATGTGGCTCTACATCGGTAAAGGTCAATAGCCCATTCTCTGTCAGATAATCATACACACATAATTATTAGTATTAGTAATGATGAGTCTCGTTGATCTTGCAATCAGTAAATATTGAAGACGCACCATGATTATTACACTAAGCCACAGTTAGATCACGTTTCGTCCGCATGTACGATGGGTAATCCGCGAGCTTTAGCTTGTTTAGCGAGTGGATTATCGATCGTACATACGGACGAACGTGATCTAACTGTGTTATCACATATTCGTGTCCATACATTGACCATGTGTTGTGTAAATGCAGATGTTATACTAATGTACATGGAGACAGTGACATTTGAGATTGTGCTCATAGTCCATTCAAACGACAATTTATACTTGACCAGTTATTATGGCTCAATGGGGATATGTTTCATAATTGGTCGTAATGATTACTGGAGTATATGCATCAACTTAGCGTTGTAATATGTGACTGTCGCTAGAAAAATGATACTTATGGGATTTGTGGCGAGTGTAGCTCCAGATCAAATAGCACACTCCTGTAGCCTGATAACGACACATATTGCTTGTTTGTAGTATGACGGGTGTTTCATTTATTGAATGGCGAACAGTGCAGATCCTGAGCAGACGGTGCGTATGCACTGTCTGATCCGGATCTACACAGTCACTGATCGCAAAACCCATAAGCCCCATGTATCCAGTCACAGCCACAATTGAGTACAAACATCAGCTTTAATACCGTTGTAAAATGTGCTTCAACAACAGCATTGTGTTTAGCACATACTCAGTACATTGTCATTGGACTAAGAAGAGCAAAACAATAATATTCGGTGGCCATTTTGAAAGTGATTGCAGTCAGCTGTAAATGTATGCATGTACGTTCCTCCATACCGGTTATATCAATTGTGCACAGTGTAAGGAAACATTTTGAAATGAATATCTTAACAATGGTGATAATAATATCTACAGATATAATTCCACTTAACATTAGCTACTGGAGTTAGTTATTATTTTGGCGGCCATTTTGAAAATGGCGTCCATTTGACCGCCGGTTGTGACCCAGTCATTAATTAATTTGCTGTCAATCCAATATATTACTATATCATGATAGTAACTAATATTGATTCTAAAGAAATTTACCCAGTTATGGAGCCATTTGAAGAAAAGTAGTAATTTTGCGGCTACTTTGTAAAACAAACAGCTGTCATTTGTAAAAGCCATCGCTCTGGACTATCTAGTAATCATTTTTGATTCAGGTATAACCATGTGTTTAGTTGGTATCAAATAGTTTCCTACTTCTGCTTGGTGGTAAAAAAACACACCCTATATGAACTACATGTACATGGAATAGACGGATTGCACGGGTGTGTTAGCTTGAGCCACGCCTGTGGATCGTCTGGAAATTTCAATTGATGTATTTACATTTATTGAGCATAGGCTGCATATGCAGCATATGCTCAATAAATGTAAATCCAATAATTGTTTACAATAAAACATTGTGTATGTGATATTTACAGACTATCATATTTTGCACTTACGAACATTTTAGTCTTACGAAGTTTATTGAAACGATCCCCAGATGGGCGGGGATGATGTGATTATTTCTAGAAACGTAGCGCACAGTACGACACCAGTAGCCTATTTCACCAACATTGCAATGTATACTTTTCTAGCAAAGTATACTTTGAGGGAGAAATTTTCAATTTTATGATAAATTTATTAATTTTTATGATACTGAATTTATTACATTATCACAGCCATTTTGGCTGTGATAATGTAATACATTCACTATAATAATTCTGCATACTTTTAATCATCAAATATATGCAGTCGTTAGTTCTATATGAAATAATGCATTTCAGGAAAAATAAATGATTACTCCCTCAAAGTATACTTTGCTAGAAAAGTATACTTTGCAATGTTGGTGAAATCGGCTACTGAGGTGGATTGGGGTAATGAGATTCTATTCAATGGGCATTGTTGTTGTCACAGGTCTGACTCTTGTTTTGTCACTGCTTCTGTCATTGCAGGTGGCGCGCGGGCGTTCGTACATCACGTCGGTGCCAGTGCGCGAGGAGACCCCGCCAAGCTATGACATCATAGACCTCGTGCAGCAGGACATTGACTACCGCTTCAGCGACACACAGAAGGTAATCAGTCCCGAGCACCATCATTAGCCACTTGAGATATATGAAGGTGTGTGTGTGTCAAGCGTCAGCATGTTATTTTGAAAAAAGATATTTAACCCTTAGACCGCTACATATAACAATTTGTATCTGCTTTTGCTATTATATTGTGCATTATTTCTCAATAAAAACATGTTTTGATAGCACTTCAGAATTATTTCCAATGGAAATGATTCTAAAATGCTGTCAAAGCATGTTGTAAATTAATTTAAAGTGCTGTCAAAGCATGTGAAAAAATGGAAAATAAACAGCAGACGACACAAAAATTAAGATAGCTGTGTAAGGGTCAATGTTAACTGTTATTGGCTAATTTTAGTAAATAGCACGATGATCGCTCTTTAACCCTTAGACCGCTATCTTAATTTTGTTGTTGTCTGCTGTTTATTTTCTATTTTACATGTTTATCATCAAAAACATGCTTTGACAGCACTTAAGAATACATTGGAAATTATTCTGAAGTGCTGTCAAACCATGTTTTTTTTTAGAAATAAGGCAAGATATAAAAGCAACAGCAGACGATAATTGTTGTGAGTTGCGGTCTAAGGGTTAATATTTATTTCCTGCTAGCATGTTATACGATCCTCATGCCACCCATCCTATTAAAGATTACAAAATTAATACGTTGTACGGTTCAATATACCACAGGTGATGGAAAAACTCCAATGACAGTGTTTTCTAGCATAATTATTTATAGTATATCATCGGGCGATTTATTTTCTGTTACCTGTAGTTTCTGTCATCAAACGTTGCAAAGTTTACATTTACACATTCTGTCAGCCAACAAAACAGTTTACACACCCTGTCAAACCAACGTTGTAAAATTTACACATGCGGTCAACCAACCTTGTCAATTTTACACTTACTGTCAACCAACATAAATGTTTACACCTTCTTTCAACCAAACGTAAATGTTACACCTTTTGTCAACCAGCGTTTTAAAGTTTACACCTGCTGTCAACCAACGTTGTAAATTAAGCTTACACATTCTGTCAACCAACGTTGTAAGTTTAAGCCTTCTGTAAACCGGCGTTGCAAAGATTACAGCTTCTGCTAACCAACGTTGTGCAGTTTACACCTGTCAATCAACGGTTTAAAATGTACACCCCTGTCAACCAATGTTGTAAGTTTACATCTTCTGTCAACCAGCGTTGTAAAGTGTACACACCATGTCAACCAAAGTTGTAAAATTTACGCCTGCTGTCAACCAATGCTGTTAACTGTACACCTTCTGTCAATAAACGCTGCAAAGTTAATGCTTTCTGACAACAAACCAACGCTGTAATTTTAAAGTTTACAATTCTGTCACACGCTATTAACGCTATTAACGCTATTAAAGCTGGTATATCATCGCCTCGTACAGGCGGACGAATTTGACCAAACGTGTACATATTTCCTCAACAGAGACTGACTGCCATCAAGGACAAACAGCTGAAGTCGTGTTTCGTCAACGATTACGATCCCCAATGGAGCCTCCGTCAGCATGATAAACGGCGCATCGCAGGCCGCAATGTATGTGTACTTTAGTAATGTACAATTTCTATATATCCAAATAAATGCTGATGAAATGTAGGGTAGACACCCCGGAAAAGTGCACAATATAACTGTACGATGACGCCGTCCAAGCAACTATGACTGACTCTCGATACGTAGAGGAAACTGACACATGTGAGAGATTAAAAATAACTTTCATAAATGTACATTTTCTCGAAATGATCGCATACGATTACAAGTTTAGTCCTTTTTCCCAATAGATTGCTTACTTTTACAATAAATTGCTTTTTTCAAATCCATGATTATGAGTCTGGTTTAGTCTTTACATGTATCTATAAGCATAATCACATTTATTTGCATTTTAACTATCTACCTTACTTATCTTTGCAGTCTTACGATGCCGTGGACACGGATGATAAATTCTACCAACTGAAGAAGAAAGCTGGTACAGTGATTGCAAACATGTGCAAACATGAAAAAATATTCTGGTTAACCAATGAGGTGCTTGCGCCACCTCCATTCATGATTGGCCAGTCGAATATGACTCCTCCCCCACTGGCGCATATTGGTCAACATGGCCCACCTAGACTCAGTAACGAACCAATAATACACGAAGAACACAACGTTGGTGACGGCAATACCAATGGGTTGGTGGAACCGCCGCCACTAAACATCCAGGGCCCTCCACAGCTTACAGAAGAGACTGTGAAAAGCACACCACCTCTATCGGTGAATGAACCGCCTCTTCTAGACATCCAGCAACCTCCACAACTAACAGTAGAGGGTGTTCCACCACCTCTGACAGCAAATGTACCGCCCCTTCCAGTTATCCGTCAAACTCCACAGCCTAAAGAAGATGGTGTAAAAAGTCCACCACCGCTATCTGCGCATGAACCGCCGCTTCCAAACATTAGACAACCTCCACCACTGACAGTGGATACAGTAGACAGCCCTCCACCTATACATGCTGTTGAATCGTCGAGCACGGACCGTGTGCCTGGAATCCCGAGGTCAGCAATATCACCTCGCCTGGCACATGTCCTCCTTCATACAGTCGGGGAGCCTCCCCGTGCCGCCAACAATCCGGACATACCACCTCCACTACCAGATTGGCACATACAGAGTGTAAATGAACAACAATCAGAAGACAACATTCCGCCACCACTTGCACCAAGACAGGACAATTCTTCACCACCAGATTTGAATGGTAATAGTGTGATGTCGCCCCCTCCACTAAAGAGGACGGTAGAACTGATTGCACCGCCGTTACCCGACTTGAGTGCACCAACACAACGCAAAATATAACTGGTTGGTCTATACCGACAATGAAAATCGTTATACGGTTAACACACAGCATTGATATGAAGATATATTATATACATGTCTTTTGTAAATAAATGTGAGAAAAGAAAATAATCGTATGTATGGTACTTGCACACAAAGTGGCATTCATTTTGTGCAGTTGTTTTTATTTTATTGTTGAATATAATGGCTAGTCCTAAACTCCTTCATATCGCCAGACTAATTAACCCTTAGACCGCTATCTTATTTGTTTTTTCGTCTGCTGTTTATCTTCCATTTTTATCATGAAAAACATGCTTTGACAGCATTTTAGTAATAATTTGCAACATGTTTTGACAGCACTTCAGAATCATTTCCATTGGAAATGATTCTGAAGTGCTGTCAAAACATGTTTTTATTGAGAAATAAAGCAATATACAAAAGCAACAGCAGACGACAATTGTTGTGAGTAGCGGTCTAAGGGTTAATAACATCCCCTAGTACACATAATGGATGCAGACTTTCGCAATCATCCAGTTTGTACTGGTTGATGCTCCTACGCCTTAAGTTATGCTATAGTTGTGTATATTATCCGGAACGGGCAAAATGGTGTACTATAAACTACACGTATTACCATCAGCCTATTTCATCAACATTGCAAAGTATACTTTAGTAGCAAAGTATACTTTGAGGGAGAAATTTTCAATTTTAGGATAAATTTATTAATTTTTATTATACTGAATTTCTTTCATTATCACAACCATTATGGCTGTGATAATGTAATAAATTCAGTATAATAATTCTGCATACTTTTAATCATGAAATATATGCATTTGTTAGTTCTATATGAAATAATGCATTTCAGGAAAAATAAATGATTGCTCCCTCAAAGTATACTTTGCTAGTAAAGTATACTTTGCAATGTTGGTGAAATAGGCTACAGACCAGAAGCATATTTCACCAACATTGCTAAGTATTCTTATCTAGCAAAGTATACTTTGAGTGAGAAATTTTCAATTTTATGATAATTTTTTATTTTTTTTTATTATACTGAATGTATTACATTATCACAACCATTGTACTAAATTCAATATAATAATTCTGCAATATTTTAATCATCACATATATGCAGCCGTTAGTTCTATATGACATACTTGCATTTCGGAAAAATAAATGATTACTCTCTCAAAGTATACTTTGCTAGAAAAGTATACTTTGCAATTTTGGTGCAATAGGCTACTAGGGTCCGTTTCATTAAGCTTCGTACGACTAAAATGTTCATAAGTGCAAATTTAAGACCGTCCGGAAAGGTCAATTGATGGATTTACATTTATGGAGCAGTCTAAGCTCAATAAATGTAAATCTAATAATTGTTTACAAGAAAACATTGTTAATGTGAAATTTACAGACTATCATAATGTTGCACTGACGAACATTTTAGTCGTACGAAGTTTAGTGAAACGGCACCAGAAGCACAATCAGTAGTGACAACGCTCCGTCTTTACTACAATTACCTGCCTGGCTTCTTACGACTAAAATGTTCGTAAGTGCAAAATTATAATAGTCTGTAAATGTCACATTAACAATGTTTTCTTGTAAAAAATTATTGGATTTACATTTATTGAGCATAGGCTGCATATGCAGCCTATGCTCAATCAATGTAAATGCATCAATTGAAATTTCCAGACGATCGTACGAGGTTTAGTGAAACGAGCCCCTCGGCACAGGCGCACTTCACGACAACAGCGACCGCACCTTCCGAGTCCCTTATTGCCACCAAAAGATAATTATCCTAAACATAAATAGACCCGCAAACAATAATAACCAACAATAGGTAATGGCGGGCCTCAACACTCAACAAGTGTCTCTCTTTTTAAGTTTTTATTTCTCTCTTTTTCTCTGCTTTATGCAGACGGCGTGCAAGTCCATATAATCAGTGCGGCATTTAAACGTAAGCATCAAGTCAAGTTAAGGGCACTGCAGGCCGTTTCATTAAACTTCGTAAAACTAAAATGTTCGTCAGTGAAAAATTATGATAGTCTATAATTATCACATTAACACTGTTTTGTTACAATTATTGGATTTACATTTATTGAGCATAGGCTCAATAAATGTAAATCCATCAATTGAAATGTCCACACGATCCTAAATATGCGCTTACGAACATTTTAGTCGTACGAAGTTTAGCGAAACGGGCCCCAGGAGTTGATGGAGTGTGGTCTGTATCACATACATGTATACATGTACATGTATGTCTGGAACTCGGGAATAGGTCCCGTCACTATGCTGTGTGACATGTGGTACATGTACATGTATGTCTGGAACTCGGGAATAGGTCCCGTCACTACGATGTGTGAAATGTGGTACATGTACAGGTATGTCTGGAACTCGGGAATAGGTCCCGTCACTACGCTGTGTGACATGTGGTGCATGTACATGTATGTCTGGAACTCGGGAATAGGTCCCGTCACTACGCTATGTGACATGTGGTACATGTACATGTATGTCGGGCACTCTGGCGTACGTTCCTTCATTTCTACGTGTGACATGTGACATGTGACATGTGACATGTTACATGTATGTCTGTAACTTGGGAATATGTGGTACATGTACATGTACATGCATGTCTGGAACTTGGGAATATGTTGTACATGTACATGTGTATCTGGAACTCGGGAATACGTCCCGTCACTACGCTGTGTGACATGTGGTACATTTACATGTATGTCGGGCACTCTGGCGTACGTCCCTTTATTTCTCCGTGCGACATGTGACATGTTACATGTATGTCTGGAACTTGGGAATATGTGTATGTGGTACATGTACATGTACATGCGAGTCTGGAACTTGGGAATACATGTATGTTGTACATGTACATGTACATGTGAGTCTGGAACTTGGGAATATGTGGTACATGTACATGTACATGCATGTCTGGAACTTGGGAATACCACAGTTTTACCACTAGCATTAACCGAGCAGACCGCCATTCGGAGAAGTGTACCTGGAGCTGTCATGGCGTATCCCCCACATTTATTGCTCGCTTTGGCACCGAACGAATATTCAGAGAGTCCCTCAACCAATGGGCCCGCTTCTCAGCCCAAACTGTTATGACACGTTTTTGCGTTTTCATTGTTTTCAACAATCCTGGCAAGGCCCCCGATAGAGGTATGGGCCTGAGCACGAACCTTTTCAGCGGTCTCCTCAAGCGCTTTGTTCGCAGCTCTACGATCACGTTTCAGTTTATCGGAAACTTCGGTTATTTTTCCGTCTAGTTCAGTAAGTGCCGCTTCTCTGATGAGAGAGTCCTCTGAGCGCAACAGCTCATAAGCCTCCGTAATGGTCGCCTGGTGGTCTTCCATGGCTTTTTCAACACCCAACCGGGCCTCTTTTTGAAATTCAGTTATTTTTCCGTCTAGTTCAGCAACCGCCACTTCTCTGATGAGAGAGTCCTCTAAGCACCTCATAAGCCTCCGTAAGGGCCACCTTGTGGTCTTCTCGGACTTTATCAATACCCGTTCGGACCCCCTCAACCCCCAACCGGGGCCCCCCCCCCGGGCCTCCTTTCGAAATTCTGTTATTTTTTCGTCTAGTTTCAGTAAGTCTGCTTCTCTGTTGAAGAGTCTTCTAAGCGAAACACCCTATAAGCCTCCATAAGGGCCGCCTGGTGGTCTTCTTTGAGTCCCTCAACACCCAACCGGGCCTCCTTTTGAAATTCTGTTATTTTTACGTCTAGTTTAGTAAGTGCTGCTTCTCTGATGAGAGAGTCCTCTGAGCGCAATACCCTATACGCCTCCGTAAGGGCCGCCTAGTGGTCTTCTCGTGCTTTCTCAATACCCGTTCGGACTCCCTCAATCCCCAACCGGGCCTCTTTTCGAAATTTGGTTAAATTTGTTCACCTAGTTCAGTAAGTGCTGCTTCTCTGTTGGGAGAGTCCTCTGATCGCAACACCCTATACGCCTCCGTAAGGGCCGCCTGCTCTTTCTCAATACCCGTTCGGACTCTCTCAATTTTCGCCCAGGCCTCTTAGCACTTCTACTCTAACATCTGCTATACTCCTGCGAATCCCGTTTGTGGCCTTCGATATAGTTTTATTGATCAGGGCCTTGGTTCTTCCGGTAGTTTCAAAGTCACTCTATGTCAGGACGAATCCCCCTTCTGCTGGTTCCAAAATCTTTGAATCTGTCACCCAATCCCGATTGGAATTGGAAGAACTACCTGGTCCGTATATGCTCATTTTCAATAATATTGATAATTCTATTACGAACATGCGTTTAATTAATTGGAAATTTCGAGAACGACCGAAATCGGGTAATAGTTATTCAATTTTCTCGCTTGATCATCGAGAATAGAGACCGTAAATTCGTGGATATGTCCCGATTCCAAAACTTTCATCTCGGGGCATGGGAAGTCTTAGGTCACCGTATCCCCAAAGAAACAGTCGCTGGCTTGCACGGTTTTCAGTAATGTGCTGGGGGATCCGTCTACCGTGTTGTACGATGTGTTCACCCGATCCAGGTGCACCTTGAGAGATTTCGTGAAGGCGAAGTCCACCGGGTTATCACCGACGTACTCACCCGGGGTAAACACTCCTTTATTTGCGGAGTATGTCTCTCTAAAACCGAGTTGAATACCCAACCCCGGGGAGACCACTACCTTATTATCAGGGCTGATGGCCATTGTTGCGAGCCCGGTAGCCTTCGATACTGTGAGGTTGATTATACCGTCAAGCTCTGAGTTAACAAAATCTTTGAGCTGTCTTGTTCCCCACAGTCCGTGAGGCAGCTTTACACCGAATTGTTGTTCATCACATAGTAAAACCATTCACTCTTTCCAACATTCTGCCATCCAACCGTGAAGGTGATTGATCTGAGGCCCACCCGGCGTTTTCCGCAGCAGTTGTCGATTGACTTCTGAAGTTCACAACTCTCTTTTTGAACATTAGTGATAGTAGCAAACATAATAATATCTTTCAATGGATACCAAGGCATTTAGCTTTAATTCAAATGCAAAGTACGCGGTCGGTGGGGTATATGACACTAAGGCTCCCC